>JAUMHQ010000078.1:15213181-15227585 GCA_032361165.1 Enteromius paludinosus | reverse complement strand
TGTGTAACTCTCACAGTCCCAGTTACACTGTTACATCGGTCTCAGGTTCACAAGTATATTTAAACATTACACCTGTGTAACACTCACAGTCCCAGTTACACTGTTACATCGGTCTCAGGTTCACAAGTATATTTAAACATTACACTTGTGTAACTCTCACAGTCCCAGTTACACTGTTACATCGGTCTCAGGTTCACAAGTATATTTAAACATTACACCTGTGTAACACTCACAGTCCCAGTTACACTGTTACATCGGTCTCAGGTTCACAAGTATATTTAAACATTACACCTGTGTAACTCGCACAGTCCCAGTTACACTCTTACACCAGTCTGATGCTCACAATTATAATTAGACATTACACCTGTGTAACTCTCACAGTCCCAGTTACACTGTTACACCTGTTTAATGCTCAGAATTCGAAAACTTTACACTTGAGTAACTCTCACAGTCCCAGTTACATTGTTACAGTACATCAGTCTCAGGTTCACAGGTATATTTAGACGTTAAACCGGTGTAACTCACACAATCCCATTGACATTGTTACATCGGTCTCAAGCGCAGAAATGTTATTAGACATTTTCCCTTTCTCACAATCTCAGTTACACTGTTACACCAATCCCATGCTCACAATAATAGTTAAACGTTACACCTGTGTAACTCTCACAGTCCCAGTTAGACACCTCTCTCGTGCTCATTATCTTAATTAGATGTTACACCTGTCTCATGCTTACTGTCAAAGTTAGACTTATACAACTACTCTCACACTCACTATTAAGGTTAGACAATTTAGGTTAGACTTTGCCTCTCTCATGCTGGCAATCCAGGTTTAGATGTTACATGTTTCATAATCCAGTTTTGACATTACACTTGTTACAGAATAGCTTAGATATACATCTGTCCACTCCAGGTTATAAGGTTACATCTGACACACACACACACACACACACATACAGTTCCGGTTGAACATTTAAACCTGTCTCTCACTCACAGTCTAGAATAGATGTCACATGCCAATAATCCAGGTTAGAGCAAATGGTTGCCTAAATCATTATTTTTCCCTATTTTAGTCCTGGTTCTCAAGTCCCAGTGTGGCTCAGAGTATTAATATTGCATTATTTCAGCACTGAAAGTTAATAACTTCAGAGTGACAGAAGAGAGTGTTTTGATGTTATGAATTAGGTATGACAGGCCCCCCGCCAGCATCAGCATCATTCTCTCTCTCTATTTCCCTGTTTCTCTCTCTCCTCCACTCAGATGTGAGTGTTTGCCTGGCCTCTGCACCCTCCCACAGTGCTCAGCGGGGACCTCCCCACAGGTCGTGTCCCGTGGCGATGGAACACCTGGGAAGTGCTGCGATGTGTTTGAGTGTGTCAATGGTAGGTCCTGTTTTTGTGTGACTTAATTAGTGTTTATGTGTAGGTCTTTTGGGAAGGTCATCTAGTCAGTGGGCAGAACCCTGTCGCTGCTGCCATAGTGACGGCCCATTAACTAAAACAAACACACTACAGAAAACACACACTTTTACTACATCTGTCTCTCTCTTTTAAAAAAATCTATTTGCTTTGGTTTTTAATGTTAATTGGATGGAATTTTAATTCATTTTACATTTAATGGTTTTAATAAACCCCAAAAAGGCACAGCTTATTATTGTTCCCAAATTACTCTTTCTGTGTCTCTGCAAGGCATAAGTGAATGTCGGCTGAGTATTATAGTTAAAGCTACATTAACAGTAATTTCCTGACAATTTTAGAAAATAGCTTTAGCTATGCTGGATAATAATAATACTATAAAAGTGTATATTTAAGATTTTATGCCTTCCTATACTTATATTTTGAAGTTGGTATATTTTACATTTGTATTTTTTTATTTATACATGATGGTAAATTTATTTTTCTTTATTTTTGAATTCTTGAAGTTACGTTGCATATTCTTTTTTTACCTTCTTCTTCTTTCAGCCAAATGGAGAACAAACACACAACACAAAGAAGCACAGTCTAGTAAACTATTTATCTGTGCCTTTTTTTTTTAAAATTACAACAATGTTATACTTCAGGTTTAATTCACGTCTGTTTTTGTGACATCTTGTGTAGAAATGGTGGTACCAAAAAAGAGGCTTAGGCTACCATTGCAATTTACGTATATGTTCGCGAGAAGTGTAGAAGGAAATTAGAACATCTCAGCAAGAGACACTCAAATGAGCAGATGGTAAAACATTTCTTGTTGATTTGTATATACATTCTCTTCATAAGTGACATCTGCGGTTCCCTACTTTTTTAAAAGCAATTGTGCAGAATATACTATATATATATATACACTTTTTGAAGGCCTTTGTGCTTCTTGTACACAAACACTTCACAGTGCTCCCTTACTAATAAAACCTGCACTAAGAATTGGGACAGAGAGAGAAAGCTTAACCCCACAGTAACTATGGGAAGAGCTTTGTGCAGGTGGTGGAAGACTCTTTCAGATGAAGAGACGGCAGGCGACAGGTGGACAAAAGCCACAGGAAATCAGCACCAAATCAAAGCTGGAAACATCAGCGAGCACCAGGCCGTATGTCGCGCGTTGGGCCTTTTCCACATTCGTGGATAGACAACCGCCAAGAGGAAGACAACAGAATCAGTGCTCCATCCAAACACGGAGCCACAAGTGTGGTGCTCTGAATAAAAGGACCCATAAAAACAATCTCACTTCCCCTCTAGTTGTTTATTTTTCTTCCTGCTTCACCTATAGCCAGGCCTAGGGCACACAATACATGAAAGACGTACCAACAAAGGGAAGCAAAGCGAGTGCGACCCAAGGACTCCATATTCGTCATTTGGCAAGTCACCTTCCTTTCAAGCACGTATGTATATAAACAAGCTTGCATAAATAGCGGTGTGGAGTGAGATGCCAGGTTTGTGTGTCGTCTTCACAGCAGGCGGCGAAATTAGCCTTAGGCTGATTTGAGAACAAAGCGCTGAGGCCGGAGAGCTGCATGGGGAGCATCAAAAGCTCAGAACAGAAATACAGGCTAATTGAACATCTGGCCACCGGTGGCTGTGTACAGTGTAGAGGCCGATCTCATATTCCACAGCTGAGGGGAGTGGGGGAGAACATGAAGGAGCGACGAAAAGAGAAGATGAACTCATCCCCTTGGATGGAAAGAAACTGATTAATATTCAAAAGATATCACACGGACGTCATTAGATGAGTGACCTTCTCGAGACTCGTGGCACGAACAAATTGACACGACAAACAAATACACTGCAGACGGATGCAAGAAAACCATAAACGGTCACATTGGCCGATGTTGAAATTCCTTTTTTTTTTCTATTTGGAATAGTAGTAAAAAGAGACTAAAGCTACAGTAAGACGCAAGTTTGGAACAACCTATTAGGGTGAGTAAATCATGACAGATTTACATTTTTGGGGCAATTCATCCAGTCAAGTTCATCAACATCTTGTGACCAGGATTAACTGACTTACTGTATTAAAAAGATCCAACTCAAAATAATGATTAGTTCATAAATCGTACACCATACTCTACTTGTGAATGAGCGAGAAGAGAGCTTTTTAGAGAATATTTCGATTTCACTGGCCTGTTTCTTCTGGCAAAGCTAGTGTATGACTTCAGAAGCCTTCAAATATTTGACCCTGGACAACAAAACCAGTCGTAAGTGTTAATTTTCCGAAATTAAGATTTATACATGGTCTGAAAGCTGAATAAATAAGCTTCCCATTGATTTATGATTTGTATAAATTTTTGATATTTGACCGAGATACAACTATATGAAAGTCTGGAATCTGAGGGGACAGAAAAATCTAAATGCTGAGAAAATCACCTTTAAAGTTGTTCAAATGATGATCTTATCAATGCATATTACTAATCAAAAATTATGTTTTAATATATTTTCGGTAAGAAATTGAATAAATACTTTCATGGAACATGATTTTTTCTTACTATCCTCAGGTTTTTTGGCAACAAAAAAAATAAAAATAATGATAATTTTGACCCATACAAGGTATTTTTGGCTATTGCTACAAATCCTGTATACCCCAGCGACTTAAGACTGGTTTTGTGGTCCAGGGTCACATATAGTAACCGCCATAATGGAGCACTACAGCCCAGTCCTCATTTACTTTCATTATTTTGTAATGAGTGGCCAGAATATTCTTAAGAATTTCTCTTTTTGTGTTCCACTAAAGAAGTCAAGTCATACGGGATTGGAATGACATGAGGGTGAATAGATAATGACAGAATATTAATTTGGGGTCGGTCTATCCCTTTAAATTGATTTACATAATGCTGGGCTGCTGGAAACTGTCTCTATGAATGTTTAATTGGAAGAAGGAGCCGGCATCTTTCACTTCTGTCCTCTGTAATGTGTGATAAGATTTATTCAATGCGGCATGCCTTAATGAGGATTTGAGGCTTATTAAATTCAGTTTATATTGTGTTTATTTGAAGTTTTTCCCTGTTGATTTGTCACACTGGCACCTCATGGACATGTTGCAAGCTGGTCATTAGCTGGTCCAAGATGGTCTAGATTAGTCTTGTGTAGCCAGATGTTTCACTGTCAGCATAAACTCGGGAGCAGGTTGCAGCTTATTCTGACAAAGAAGCAAACAACCTATCTGTTTAGACGGAAGGAGACCATGTGACTGACATGCATTAATCACAAACATAAAAAAAAAAATGTTTTTTGTAAACCTTTTCATATACTTTATCATATATTTTACAAAATACTTTTTTAATGGTATCTCATTACCAAGTATGTAACACTGAGGTCTAAACTGATCTGGATACCTACAGTAGTATAACATATAATGAGTCATTAAAGAAATATAGGGCCAACATTTTAAACATTTTATTAGACCTACTGTAAATGTAAACCGTCAACTTTCTTTCCTAATTTTGTTTTCCCCATTCATTACTATTCCTAAAGCTTAATCTGTATTTTTTCATCAGGGTGGTGTAAATACAGGAAACGTTATCTACATAGACAATCAAAATAAGTTTCCGACGAATATTTGAGTAGATCAAATTCACGGCTTGATAATTCTAGAAACAGCAGATGTCAGACAGACAGAATGCCATTTTTCAGTGCCAGTCGCTCGCTCCCTCACTTTCTCCCCAAGGCACCCGCTCACACTTCCAACGGCAAGTATTTGGGATGGCAAGAAAGTGAGCATTCTCAGACAGTGTTTGTGCACCACATTTCTCTCTCAGACAGTGATGTCACCCTTTTGGGGAGTAGATAAGAAGAAGGACTGATTAGCAAGTGTATGTATGCATCTAATCTAGAACATTCCCACCCTGAGCTAATCGCAACTCCTTTCCGAAAGTTTCAAAACGTGAGCTGACTTTGACCACACCAAGGAATTTCACAGTTTTATGCATCTCGTAATGTACCGAGCAAATGTGTTGTGCTTCTCCACGGTGTTTGCCGTTAAGTTTGTGTACTATTTTAATTCGCAGCTTTTTTCACTCGTCACACAAAAGCACACGTTAAATTCAGAATGTGTTGATCAACAAGTGAATATGCGAACATGTTGTTTGACTGCAGCAAAACAGCAGCCACCCTGCCTCATTTGCTCATGGTAGATTTGCTTTGTCATTAGTGATATTTTTAGTCCCGTAATTAGCCTTGTGCATCTTCACACATGAACTGGCGCACCTGTCAGTCCCCATTCATACAGCCCCACTGCTACAAGCCCTATCATTACGTTAATGTTTACCCAGAGGGCGGTTGTCATGGAGAAGGGCATGATTGGCGGCTTGCATGAGCTGTTCAACCTAGGGATAGAAGGCCGATGTAATAGAGGTTATGAGTTCCGTTTTCGATCCTCTTCTCAGCGTCGAGAAGCTTGATTGTGTTGTTGACGCTTAAGCAGTTAGCATTAGGATTAGCTCTGTAAACAGTAGCATGTTGTTCAGCCTCAAATGACGTATGGAAGAACAATACTTGCTCTTTTAGAAGACAAGCGTGGATTAGGACACGTCACTCTAAAGGAAATACTTAAACAGCTGTTCATTCTTTCGAGAGATTATAAGACTTGAAAGCATGTTTTTACCAGCCTTAGCCGGTAAATGACATAACGTTTTAGTTTAACTGTTAGCGTAAACATAACACCTTGGCCGGGCGAGAAGCACAGGTTTTTTTTTTCTCTTTTCAGAGAAAGCGGCGTCGGAGGAGGAGGAGGAAAGTGATTTTAAGGTAGGGCTCAAATAGGAGTCACCGAGGGGCCATTCACATAACGCGTGCACTGTGAAGCCTACGATGATTGACGGGCCCTGTAGGCACTATGCTCTCCCTTTTATACTTGCCTCTTATTTATGTCTGCTCCAACACAGCGGCCGCTATCTTTCACTGATAAAAAATGGGAAAACATGCACACAAAGGCGCCGTCTTTTTTGTTTTGTTTTGTTTCTCGACAACTTAGCCTTGATTTGCAGGTGTTGTGCGGTTGTGGTGATTTGCATGTCCAGAGCAGTGGCGGGTCTTGGCAGCACAAGGCGCAACTGTGGAGCGGCACGTTATCACATTATTTAGTCTGCCTCTCAGCAGCTGCAGCCAAAACAAGCTAGCTTGCACCATGAGGGAGGGCTGAAAAACACAGGGAGGCAGCTCCTGTTGGGCTCTAGGACAGAAAGAGAAAAGAAATGCTGGACAGAGGCGTTCTCCTACCTAACACAGAAAATAGCATCTCAAGCATCTGAGAGGATGATAACCACAATCTCCTCTGCCTTCAAAATCTATTACTTCTTCATGGTTCAGATTGTTTTCTCCCTTCCGTTAGTGAGAAACTAACCTTGCATCTGAATGTGTCCAAGCCCCTATACAGTAGATGAAAAGCAGTATGCGAAGTGAACATTCTGTCCAAATTCAAAGTATTCCTAAAAGAGTTCACTTTTAAAATTAAAAGTAAAAATAAGGTAGAAACGTTAATAGTGTATGGAATATTTCCACTCCACATAAGGTTCTTTATGTACAGTAGGTAAACAAGACGATCTACTACTTCATACCGCAAATTCATGTTATATAGAATATTGTCCAGTGTCGTACCTATTCAAACAGACTTAGATGTTTGTTTTGCAGGAGAATAAGGATTAAAAAATGGTTTTCACTAAGCTATAAGTTACTTTATCTAGTTCTATCATGACAACTCTCTGAGGATTTTAGCATGGTAATGGATATGACAATGTTAATCTATTTGGTCTTGGTGCAATAGATCTGCTGCTGCAGAAGTATCATATAATAACCTGTAGCAGATCTATACAGGTGGAGCTGAGGAAGATGAAGGGTTAAAAGCTAACCAACTATTTAAATGTAAAGCAGCAAGGTCATTAGCTGCGTAAGCAACATGAACTAATCACCTTTTGCCAAGTGGTTGAACACTGTGAATAACATCAATTTGAACCCATCACCCTTTGCCATCTAGAGTTTCATGACAGAACTTGTCTTTTCAACTACTGTTAAGCTATACCCTGATAGCACATCCAGGAGACGTCTATTTGATTTCTGCATTTACATCTGCAAGACATATTTTTTAGGTTGTTTGCTCATCTGCAATACGTCTATTGGATGTCTCCTTTTAGATGTCTTTTAGATGGTTTTAAGATGTTTATGATTTAGAATGTATATTAAACTGACATCTGAAAGACGTCTTCCAGACGTTTGTAGACAGCAGATGCTTTGCAGATCAAGAGATCTTTAACAGACATCTTGCAGACGTATGTTTGCTATCTGGATACTTTTGAAAAAAGTATGTGTTACAAGCTTACAAGTTTACACACACACACACAAACTGATTATTGAAATCAATCAATGAGTTTACTTTTAAATTAGTGTACAAGTCATGCGCTTGTGGAAAAACCATTACAGAAATTCAAATGGTTTTCTCTACAAATACCATTAAAACATTACAAACCATTAACTATTAACCATAAAAACTGTTATAAATTGTAGAATGTTTTTGAACATATTCCATTAGGACTTAGTGGTTTAAAAAAATCACAGAAAGATGAAAAAAAAAATTACCAGCTGAGACCCAGAGGGACTATTAGTATATTAGCATGCTAACACTTTTTCAGCATTAAGCAGTTTGGCCCAGCCTAAAGAGTGGCACTGTGGACTAGGCCACATATCACATGCAAAAAGCAGCAAGCTAGACAATCATAACAGAGGTAATTCATATAGAAATCTTAAATATGCACAACTTGTTTGAAGCTAGTTAGCTATTTTGCTAGCTTGCACCATTTTTCTGCTATCTACCACACATTCTTTACCAAAAACCCTCACAAAGATGCCAGCATCGAAAGACGTCAACAGCCACAACTCTCAAAATAGATCACAGACAGATTGCCAGTTTCCTGGTCAAAAAGCAAGGGCTGTCCTCTTGACTCTTGTTTTGCCTGTTTGCAGAGCCACTGGCAGTCACAGGTACAGGCATGATTGCTCAAGATGCCTATTTTACTGACATCAATCAGGTAGTAGGGCAGTGTAGAATTCCAAAATACAGCACTTTTTGTTCTGAAGTACAGAAGGGAGGAGGAAAATGGTCATATAAAACTAAATTACAACAGTTTTGGTGCATGAAACCTGAACTAACGATAAAAGTGGACCTCAGGGGGAAATATAAAATGCTACTAAAGTATACAGTATGGCTCCTTTAAAGACCCAACGAGACTTGGTTTGTGGTGCCTGCATTAAAGTTGAAAGACTGCCTGTGATTCTTCTGCTACGTTACATTTAGTGCACACTGGTCCGTGTTTAACCATGACCTCAAGCGAGAGGAATCTGTACAAGTTTGCAACTGGAGGTGGGAGATTATGTAAATCCCCCATGTTAAGGTTAGCAGCTTTTGAACGGTAATAGATGTTGTTATTTTAGGTTGCACTTCAGTGCTCTGTTCAGGAACTGTGAGACTGAGATGTGGAGGTGTTTTAATCTCCAGATGGAGAATTTCATTACTGCCTCTTCACAATCCTGTCAAACTCTTAGAGTTAAATATAAATGGGCTCTTTTCCCTCCTGCTTCAGATGGTCTTTGTGGAATAAGAAAGACTCTGTGTGTACGATTCTATATCTTTGTTTTCAGAAAGCCGCATGAAAACACAGGTAGTAGCCATTCTTAATTTGTACTTCTACAGATGTGTGGAGGGTTGGGCAGTCATATAGATTACATAGTTGACTTCTGTCACTTACCTCATCTCCTACAGCCCCCGCTAGTGCCGTCATACACTCTAACAATTCAGGTGGGGCCAGTTAACAGCTGTTGGCCTCAAGGCCTCGGAGGGGAGGGGACCTGTTGGATCGGTCTTGAGGCAGAGAAAACTAGGCTTTGGCGTCTCAGGGTAGTGTTTCCATGGTAACCATTCTCTTCCACTAATTTACACTGAGGTGTGGTGTTTCAAGACGAGAGAAAGAATCTCCTTCACTCCAAATTTTGTAATAGATGATGCTTGTACGTGATCCTGTAAATTATTAAAATATCAGCAAGATGGAATCTTCAGACTTTTACATGACCTACACGGGGTTTTAGAGGAAAATCTAAGGAATTCTATAAAATAGATTTAAAAACAGTAAATTCATGGTGCATGCTGAAAAATAAGAGAAATAAAGAAAAAACAAACATGTAGTTTATACATGTTTATTTGTACGTCATGTGGAGTAACCGTCAAGCAAAAACGAATAATGTTTTTTTCCTAATACATCATTATTATTGGTTATGAAGAAATATCAGTAAATTTTGTGGTAAAACTACACAATATTTTACAACTGGAATTAACCTTGTCATAAAAAGCTCAAATTGTCATATTTTTGTAAAATGGATGACCTTGATACATTAATGAGTGCCCTGGGAATATACATATATATATATATATATTTTTTTTTTATTATTTTAATTAAAATTTTTTAATACCGCTTCCTTCTTGTAATTATACATCACTGTCATAATATATTCAAATTCAGCAATTGCTAATATATTAATCATAAAACAGTATGATTCAGTTTTTTTTTTTTTTTTTTGTATTCATATTTAATATATGAACATATGGAAATTAAAATAGACACAACTTTGTTTAATTTTCTTGGCATACCATGTACAGATGCCTTCAATGCTAGACAGGGTTGTAGCTGGAGTTTGGGGGCCCTGGTGGTTTAAAATTGTGTAAACAGGACAGATAAAAAGGAAAAGGTAGGTGTTCAGGTACAGAAACCGAATAATCAAATGTAAAACAGCATTGTTTAGTCTTCACTGTTTATTCATTTGAGTTCTTTCGCTTCTTGAGCTCTAATGCTTTTAACTTTTTAAAATTTTTAAATTGGCAAGGCTTAGAAACGCATGCAGTTGTAAGCTTTCATGATGACACACAGCAGGGGCCCGTCAACTGTCCTGAGCGTCTTTTTAGGCTGACCTTGGCCAGTCAAAGAATGGCCTTTAGAATCGTCACAATCTGTCACCCCACTAGTGACGGGCCGGAGGCTGAAAGTGTAACGCACTAGTGTAAAATGTGCTAGGACTCAAATCTTCAGACTTGAACAGAATAAAAGAAACTGCCAAATCAAGTTTTGGTACCTTTTCATAGTTCACCTTATTTAAATGTGTTACAAATAGAGAAGAGAAATAAATGTTCACAAAAGGCCAAATAGTGCAACTTTCACAAGAGACGACAGTGGTGTGAAATAAATTTTAAAGGTGTTTTAATGTGTTTTTATGCTATATATAATTTAATCTGGGTGTAAGAACCTTGGCAATTTTTTCTCTGTATCATACTCATGTGTTTCTGAAGGTGCCAAAAAAGACCTGAGAGAAACTGGTGCAGAACTGCAGATACTAGAGCCTCCAAATGGTATTGAACTGATATATTTGTGTTATTTATACCTTTATTTTTTTGAGCTAATACATTCGTTTAACGCTCAATCTTCAACTCAGTCAGAACACAACAGTTTAGCGGTTTGACAGTGAAGAACATGGGGATATGAGTCACATTCCATGCTGGAACAACCCTGGCCATCTCCAAGAAAAGAAGTTCCTTCAGAATGTTTACTGAGACTTTGAATCCGCATTTTCATTCCTGACAGAGTCATTACAGGATTACAGCTTCGGGAGGAAAGCCTGAATATTAAACAGAATTCATGCAAGCTCGTTCTCCCTATACAACGCCCAATCCCTAATGCCAGGATTCCAGAATAGGTCCAAGTCAAAGACTTTTCCATAAAACTATGAAGGAATTTGCTGCAGTTGTTTAATCCTTTGTGATGGGTAAAGTCCCAAATCAAGGCAGCCAGTGGGTTGAGAAATGGAGCCACCAGCTCAAGCCTGACAAACTTAGCATATTTGTTCAACACCCAGCTTGTCCGACTGTGGTGAGAGAGGGATAAGCCCAGCTCTCGGTGAGCCTCGGCCAGCTGTTTACACACCAGCACTTATGGCTTGCCCTTCAAAGACGGAATACGGCAGGAAAGCCAGATTCTCCCTTTTACCGTTTCCATGCAAGGTTTCTTCTTCTTCTGTGAGGTCATAGCAGCCAGAAAAACAAGAGGGGGGGGGGGCTTGCTCGCTCTCTGCTCTCCTACAAATCTTTCATGGCATCCAGACGGCTTGGGTCAGGCTTTATCTTGAAAACTTATGATATGCAGCAGGGCTTTAAAGCAGCCGTTTTACATAAACACTGATTCAATGCGACAAAAAAAACAAAAACATGTACCTTCTCTTACCATGTCAGAGTCACCTCTATAAGACCCAACACAGAGTCTAACTGTAATGGCCAGTTGTGTCATTTTTAAAGAATGAGATCCATTTGGATGAGGCCACTGCATTGAACATCTGGGAAGTTCAAGATGCTGATGCAATTATTCACCTCTGCCACAACATGTCAGCTGACTGTGGCTGCACCATCGCACCCATGGGATGAAGCTCATTAGTCATTAAGATAAATGAAAAAGGTTTATTGCACTTAAAACAAAAATCACGGGATGTTGCATTCAAGATTGTAGTTTCAAATGAAACGTCTTCCCACGAAACGGAGTAAACGTATGAGGGAAGTGTCTTCATAGATCGTTGCAATCTCAATGCAAAGTGTACTGTATATAAACAGCTGTTTCACTCTTTCCACCACCCCAGCACTATTTATTTCTATAATTAGGTCCAGAGGGGTGTTTTCAGTGCTTGAGTCAAGTCTCAAGCGTGAGCCCCTTCTTTACAGAGATCACGCCAATCCTGTTTACCCTTTTTGCTTGCATAGAATGTTTGAACGTGTGAACATTATATCTTTTGTAAGCCTTTGTTAATTGGGTAGGGAATATGTAGGATAGGGGAAATTGGGTTGGGAATGGGCAGGATAGGACGGTTAATTGAGTTGGGAATGGGGAAAAATAATTTTGGTAGGATATGGGAAAGGGAGTTTGAGTAGAACAGCGTTGCATCAAGAATTGGTTGGGAATTGATAGTGTAGGGTCGTGAGAAGTTTTGTTGGAAACTATTTAGATTTGCCAAATTTGCAAGATACTTGTGAAATCTGAATGTAAAGCAATTTAAAGGATAGTTCGTTCCCCCAAAAATGTATTCCTCATCTCCGTGTTGTTCCAAGCATTAGCCTTCCTTTTATTTCTTGGCACAAAATAATGTGAATCTTTAATTATGATTAATTTTGCACTGATGAATATCCAAATGTGCAAGGACTGAAAAGAATTGCCGAGTTTTTTTGTTTGTTTGTTTGTTTTTAAATGATTCATTGAAATGATCACAAGTGCTCAAAAGTATTATTAAATCATTTTTCAACTAATTAACTGTTTACAGAGAATCGGTGAATAGTTTTTTTGCAACTGGTTCATTTGCATTAACATTTGCATGAACTGTCATGTATACAAAAACAGCGGGTAAAATAAGTAGTGAAATGTGAAATGAAATGTTTACCAGATATGAAAATGTTTACCAGATGTCGGAAAACAACCCAAGTAACCCATACATACGAAGAAAGCAAAACAAGTTCATAAATTACGTTATGCATAATAAAACGAAATGACACGGGGACAAAGTAGTGAACACATGAAAAGATGCAAAAAGCCATGGAAAGCCAGTCCCAACACCAGGATGATGAAGATGAAACAAGGGTGGACATTTCAGCAAGACAATGATCCCAAACACAGCCAGCCAATCACTGACTTGAATCCAATTGAAAATATTGGAAAAAAATTGTAGGAAATATCGATGTATTTCACTTGCTAATTAGTAATCTGTTATAATCTTTTCACCATCTTGGATTTCACACTAAAAGCTAATGACCTCTCGATAACCTACTATTCGTCAGCTAATTGCCCAGATAGCACACATCTGATGCCTTCTGTTCCTGAAAGTGTGTGATAAACAATTAAACATGCTATATTTCATTAATAACAGATCTGAATCCTTCTGCTCATCCTTCTGGCGTACTATATCATTAAGATCATACCACACAGACGATACCTGTTAACACACAAGACACTTTACATATTCCACTCATGAAGAGCTCTCCTTTAATAAATATCTCAACTTCACCTGTACAGCTCCTTTTTGCATCCGATTCCTTTACAGCTGTCTAATCACAGGGGGTTATTTCTTTTATTACTTTAAAAAGTTTTTTTCTTTGGTGCGTTGATTTTTAAGCAGCTCCTTCCAATTAGTTGCCGCTCTCAGAAGCGATAGCAGTCACCCAGAGGAGAGTGACAGACCCAGGCTGATGGAATAAAAAAAAAAGCTTTGATTAGAAAACTGAGCAAAATCACACAGTCCTCTGTGAAGCCTGTCTAGTGTGACAACCTCACAGTTGCCACACCAGATTATTAGGTAGTTCATTGAGCCTGTGCTAATTGACAAAACTATTCACTGGAATCAAAAATGCTGTGCACTGCATTCGGCTGATCTTTTAACAGTTAAGAGAGACCAGAGACCAATTCTTACTTGACTCTGGGTGCTTTTTGTTGGTTCCAGGTTTCTAATAATTCCTCTTTTAATGGATTGCTTTGATAAGCTGTCACTCTTTCGTTTGATAGGATTTTATGGAATGTTCCAAGGCATCTTGTTTGTCATAGGCCGAGTTCTTGCAGACGACTTGAGTCTGTCAAATATGTTGTGATCAGACATGTTTTCAAGGACGCGTTTGGCGTCATTCAACATAAGCACAAGGACGGAAGTGACACACATTCCCTGAATCAAACATGTCTTGCTTTAGAAACCAAAGAATTACTGTCACTGATAAATCAAGGAATTTCTTGTTTTGTTTTTTTTTTTGGTCCTTTATATTAAGTGTCCCTAATACCTGTGTACTTCCATATTAACTAGATATGTATGTAGTATGTAACCACAGTGTAAGTACACACCGGTACACAGTATCTACAGCTGTAATATTTCTGTAACTACACACATGTAACAAC
>JAUMHQ010000078.1:15183956-15197753 GCA_032361165.1 Enteromius paludinosus | reverse complement strand
TCACCTACATCTTGGATGCCCTGGGGGTAAGCTAATAAACATCAAATTTTCATTTTTGGGTGAACTATCCCTTTAACCAATAAAAGTCCCTTTTACTCCCTAATTAAATCCTGATTGATAAAACCAAACCATGTCCTATTGTTTCTCATTTAATATTCCAATAATTCTTATGTACAGCCAACTACTGTTAAGAGTAGTAAATTCTGCTTTATTTGCATTCAGTTTGTATCGAAAGTGGACGAAAATATAGCTATAGACTACTTCACAATGACTAAAATTAATGGCAGTATCACTGATCCCTGCAGTTTTGCTCTCTGTAGTTCTGTCACACGTTTCTCTCTCTCTCTCTCTTTCACGCTCTCTCTTAATCTCGTTGTCTCTCTCTCTGTCTGGCTCTCATAAAGCAGTGTTTACTTAGAACCTTCTCTCTAATTGAATGGGTCTTTCGTCTAAATACGGACTCGTTGAGATGAATCATTTAAAAGGATTGATTAAGTCGAAGCCGGACAGAGGCTAAATTAGCTCTCTTTGCATTTGGGAGATAATGTCATTGATCACGGCCCTCTTTATTGCTGTGTCACTTGGCTCTAGATCAATGAGAGGGTTGAGAGTGGTGTCGTGTGCACTCTGGGTAATCACTCACACTTTGGTGCTTTCCCACTCAAAAACGCAGCTCTGAAGATGAGCTTTTAATTAGCCTGCAGCCCGCAATTTCACGCTGACCCGAATCTTGTTTGTTCTGAGTGGGCACTTCTCGACTCCTCTTCATGTAGTTACGATTTGTATTATGTGCCTTGGTGTGTGTTTTTCTGTAACGAGCTGTTCTTCTCTCTTTGTTTCTTTCTTTGTGTCCCTGCGTCTCTGATGTTTTAATTACAGAGAGTTACGCTCCCACAAATGTGCCCATCGAGAAGACCGACCAACGAGGAGACAAGCAGAGACAACCTGCCTGGCCGACTCATAGCGAAAACGATATTATGCCACAGTTCAGAGGTACTTGGGATGATATATTGGGGCAAGTCTTAGTTGGGCTGACTTAGATTAATGCAAAAAATAAGCCACAGCACAACCAGTCCTAGTGAGGCAATTCTTTAAATGAAGTGGTCAAAAAGTCTAATGCATAATGCAGTGCAAATGCTTATTGCATTTTTTGCATCGCTACAAGGGGTGCTATAGCAAGCTTAAGAAACTGTAAACAGTCATAAACTGTTACTTCTACAGTCGGTATTCTAGTTTAAGACAACTAAGCTACCTCCAAATTTGCATACTCTCTAGTAGATACTAAAGTTGGTTTGAAACTTACATCACTACTGTTAAAAACTATGTTCGTTATATTATTAAAAAGGATAGTATGAATTAAATTTGGAAGTATCACATTCACCATGTTGGTACTGTCATGTGACCTATCCATGTCAGTTGTATTGCTTACCTGCCATTCACAAATACATGAGATAGTATATAGCGTCTATTGAATGCACACTCCAGAATCTCGGTGGAAGTAGAAGGCCATCTGGGTGCTCTTTGACTTTTTCTTTTTTTACTTTCATACTATTTTAACTTTCTGTTTTTTTTGCGTGCTATACTGTATATGAAGTAGAAATAAGTCAGACAGCCCAAATCTCATGTAAGAGCAACATTTTGAAGAGAATTCATTTGAGACGTTTTAAGATACTAACTTTAAGCAAATTTAAGCGGTTAGCATGTCTATGACTTCTGATTTCATTTCACTGAGCAACTTTATGTGCTTGTGGTAGAGAATTAGTGAGAAAATCCGGTTACTTCTGAAGTAATTTTAATCAAACTTCACGTTCACAAAGCTGGCTGTTTGTTTCTTTTGATTTTCCCTGTTAGCAATCTGTAATTTCTTCTTGATTTTCCATGTGTTGCATTTTGTCAAGGCTGATGCGAGTGGGTGTCTTGTCTGTCAAGTCTCTGGCATTTACCTTAATTGCTGACATGGATGCCTGACATTACCTGCTTTTACAATCAAGCACACTTTGCATTTCAAAATGGCATAATTCAATTCTGAATTGTTCTACATCGCCCTAGTGAGTCACTGCTCAATGAGTCAAGGCTACCAGGTGCAAACGTGTAGTTGTGGGTTTGTTCCAGGTGACTTCGGAAGTCTGCAGATGCCCTACCTAGATGGAAAAACACCATTGCCCAGTGAGGATACTGGTCTGCACTGGGCCTGGGTGGCACTGCCCATCCTAATGATGATGCTCACTATCGCCGCCCTGCTGTTGGTCAATCAGCGTAAGCAGTGGATCCCTGTGCCTTGCTACCACACACCCAATAAGGTACCCATCTACAGTATATGGTCCCAGTATACGTCCCGTTGAAAATCATTTGAAATTTGCATCGATACCTCATAAATAGAACGCAGCATTAGTTTTCTTTCGGGAATTTTTTTCCTCAGAACTCTCTGAGGACGTGGATCACGCAGACGTGATCGGGGTCTTTTTTCTCTTATCAGTGCGTAAGACACTAATAATACTCTGTTGACTTTGGTCGCACAAGTATTGTAAGTGTTATACACCATTCGAATCTGTGTGTCTACTTTTTTTTAGTGTGTGCTTTTGCAAAATAAGGAAAATAAAAAGTGTGCATGATTTTTCTTTGTTCTCTCCGCGCACGGTTTTTAAAAAGCCGTCACTAAAATGAACTGAAATTCTGTGAAAACATGACACACAGACATGAGACACATATCTATAGAAAGCTTGAAGTGTCTACTGTTAAAATGCAGTAAGTCATGTTGAAAACAAATATTCTTTGATAAAGTAATCAGTAAGTAACCAACACTATATTTAGTTTCTCAATCTAATCTCATTCTTTTTAATGTGACCACGCCCACAAGCTACTTTCGCTTTATCATTACAATCGTCCACATGAGACGCGTGCCTCAGCTAGTGTGCTCAGCGTGAAAGAACAGAGGAAACAAACCGCACTTACTTCAGCAAAGACTCGCTATAAGATAACGCGAAAGACAGCTGAAAGGAATAACAATTTACCTCGAAGGGTGATTCATTAATGAGAAAATTTTCATTTTTGGATGAACTAGCCCTTTAAGTAACAGCAATTGAGAAGGATAAGACATGTAACACTATTGGATCCGGCAGCTCTTAAAGTGACAGCAGTCTAAAATTCCTGCTGTCTGCCATTAATGTTAATCAAACAACAAAAGAAAGAAAATCTCTCACTGCTTTTGACTGAATCACTTTTTTAACTTTAATAAGAAGAAATGTATATTTAATTTACACTGTGAAATTGTATTTATTCATTCTTTTCTATTTTATTCTTATTTTATTGCTGACCAGCAAAAGTTGTGTAGTGTATTCCAGCATTTAGCTGCGTAAGCATAAGAACATTTTCTTCATGGTCCAAGACTCACTGTACTTTTTGTTGTCCTGTATAGCCCACATGTCTCAATAACCAGCTGGTCTATGTGGACTGCCAGAAGGGGACAAAGGTCCAGGTGGACAGTTCCCAGCGCATGCTCCGCATTGCAGATCCTGACTCAAGATACAGCGGTTACTACAGCATGCAGAAACACACCAACCTGCAAGCTGACAACTTCTACCAGACCGCGTGAGACACAGGAGAGAGAGAGAGAGTGAGTGAACGAGAAAGAGAGAGACTGAGCCTGTGTTCAGCTGCCAAACCTTTGCAGCACATGGACACCTACTAAAAAACTGTAGAGACGGACAAAACCACCGAACCAAGTGGTCAGAGAAGAGACCCTGATACCGAATAACAATTATAATATTCACATAAGTCACTCCAAGCAAATCGAAAAAATATATCACACGTTGACACCCGAAAGTCTCACCACGAGATGAAAGCAGCACCTATGTAACTGAACCATTACGGAGTGTGATTGTTAAATTGGAGAGGACTCTTCCAGAATATTTTTGTGAATCAGAGGTATGGTAGGTTGAGCATCTTTTGTGTGTAAGCGTGCGATGTCGTGGATGTTCAGGCACAAGTTGAAGGTAGTCGTGAAGTCAAATGAACGTTTTTGGGATTAGGACAACCGGGGTGTTGGGGTTTTTTTGTGTTTGTTTGTTTTCAACAATACTTTTTTTCCCTGCATTCCTAACTTTTTCTGTTGGAAAAGAGAGAAATGATTTTAGGAGTGATCACTTTTTGACACAAGTGCTTGTGAGAACACTTAACGCTGAACCAAAGCTTCTCTGTCTACGAAACCTGATATGCCCAGATCGGGCGAAAGGCCGAGGAGGGACGTTCACTTCCCCGAGACAGAGGAGGCGCTGGACTGTGTGAACGGAGCACAGCAGAGAGATGGGTAGAGGGAAAAAAAGAGGGATAATCAGACAAAAGAAAATCTGTTGTTGCAGCAGATGCATTTTTGTAGAAGAAGCTACTGTAAGATTGTGATTTCCCCAGTGTTGTGGGTGAGTTGGGCCATTTTATTTCTCTTTTAAAGACAAAAGGAGGAAAGCAGAGTAAACCGCTCTGTGGACATGAGTTCTTCCTGTTAATGGATGTGTGGGGTCTCTATGTTGTATTTCTGCTTATATGTACGAGCGTTTTCCCATTTAATCATACAAACACCGTTTGCTCTTTCTCCCACAACTAAGGGCAGATTGACACTCCTAGCAAATATATATTTTCATGAAACGAATCCGAGGATTGTGAAGCGAGATGCAGGAACATAGCGATAGTGGTTTGGATTTGAGGCTATGCTTTACAAGTGCTGCTTTTTTTGCTTTGATTCTTTAAACCTCATTTTGTAGGGATGAAAACCAGTAGTGAGGATTGATTGCGTCTTTAAGAAACATTTACAAAGAAAACAGAATCCAAGAACCTTGTTCCTGAAATGCAGGCAGAATTGGGTTTTGTGTAAATCGCTTGTAAAAACATTCGTACGTTTCATTTAGTAATGTTTGTAATGGTACACATATTCGCACCAAACATTTTCAGTACAGTTCGTTCGGTTCAGTGCATCACGGCACGTGTGTGCATTTAAAAAATGTAAAGGTATACTGATATATTTTCAAATGAGATCTAGGACAGTACCATTTATGTCGATATACTTTGATGTTGCAAATGCATTCCCATAGCAACAGCATTTACAGTACCAATATTCCTTTAACAGTTTTACATCGGCCGTATTTTGTCATTATTCTGATTCAATTTGAAGCAAATCGAGTAAAAATAAGATGCTGAATTCGAAGCATTCTGAAAACGACACACTTCCTGCTGCCAGTTGGTGGCGCTATAACTTGGACTCCTGATAGTCACATCTATGCAATCGTCATCACACAACGGACCCACCCCTGAAGTTTATGTGGACACTATTAGACGCTTCCTGTTTCTCATTTCTCGCCATAACTTCATCGACTCACCGCGGACAAACCGTTCGAGAAATCAAAAAACCCTTCGCAATTTAGCATTCCTAACATCTTGAGATCATGTTCATCAACTACACAGCATGTGTTTTTTTAAACAGCCCTGAATAGCGGGCACTGACTGTCAGTGCGCATAATTGTTCGGTTTAATGAGATCTATATGTGTACCGAGTTTCATATGATTACAGGTTTGTGACGGTATTCCAGGGGGCACCATAGAGCCCCCCTGTGCCACGCCTGGGTCCCACTCTCTGTGGCGTCCTAATGACCGCAGATTCCAACGTGTGTGCAGATTTTCAAGAGTTTTTGAGTATTTTAACATTAACCCTAGTAACAATAAAAAACTGTAAAAAAAAAACAATAATAATAAGTATCATTATATCCCTACTTCTAACATTTAAAAATAATTATTTGTAAAAGCAATAAGCCACAAGATGCCATGGTTTAGAGTGAATTTATAATATCTAAGGAGCATTGTTAGTTCTTATAACTATTTGTTAGTTGTTATAAATCACGGTTTCACAGGGCTTATTGCCTTTATAAACAGTTAGTGCATATACGTAGTAGGGTTGGGCGATGTCAACCAATTTGGCATCGTAACATGTGAAAACATCGCGATGGACGATGGCATCGCCGGCTGGTTGTAGTGTAACTAAAACAGCAAGCCCCGCCCCACAACTGACAAAAACAACAGTGTTTGCGCGAGCAGGTGAGAGACTATCGCGCGCGAGTGCTTGAGTTGCCACAGATGACATATCAAGCGAGCGCGAGGGTTTGATATGAGCATTTACATCTGTTTTCCTCTCGCGGAAATGATTTACCGCGCTCGCCAACATCAGTTCTGCGCTCGCTTATTAATGCCATGGATTTGCCGCCATAAATTAAGCGTGTTTTTCGCGAGCTAGTTGCTGCTGCTGCAGCGGGGCGGAGGATCAGCATCGTGATGTCTATCGGCCATCGGCGATGGACAATGGCATCGTCTATTGACCCAACCCTAATACGTAGCAAGGTTGAACGAAATAAAACAAAGCAAATATAATGATATCAATAAAAACAATACTCCGCCAAACAATGTAGTCTCCCGAAACAGTTGTGGTTGCCAAGTACATGTAGTTGCCGAGCAACACACAGACGCGTGTGTTTGTAGATAAATTTACAACAGCTTCAAACGCGGCTGCTTAACCAATCAGAATCAAACTATCCATTTTATGACTATTTTTATGGCGTTTCATAGACAAATGAAAAATTAACGCACAAAACAAAATACAAAATGGATGATAATTTACAGATCAATCCTATACATGATTTCTAAACACTAATACACGATGATTCTGTGAATAATTTACACATAGGTTGTAATCTGTGGAGATTCTGCATTGTCTTATGATACATACTAGTAGTATCAAAAATGTACGAGTGTGTTTAGTAACAATCTGAAAAGTACATTGATAATGGTCTTACAATTTATTACTAGTAGCTCTGCGAAGATTTGACACAAAATGTTGCAAACTGTGTACCATTTTCAAGCGATTTACTCAGAAAGTGTGCCAGCGTTTTGTGAACTCGGTCTGACAAATGATCAGATTCCGAACTTTTGGTTGGGGAGCCGAATGAAACCTTTACAGTTTTTCGGTTAAACGTTTTGCGTTTTCTTTACTTGTACTGTTCACGAAACTGCCTCCTTTTCTGGAAGCTTTGAGACATACTGAAGCACCTTTGTGTTCTGGTTTTCTAGCTGAGAACGAATTTGGCTTCAAAAATCCAAAGCTAATATAGGAACATTTATGTACATATTATTGCTAAAATGAAAAGACCTGAAATATTATGTGATTTACATATGTATGTGTGTATGTATATGTGTTGGCATGTACGTACGAGTGCGCACACATGACTTCTCTTCATCGCTAAGGTTCTTAGTTCATTTTCCTAATGAATGTATTTATGATTGAGCAAAATAAGAGATTTATATACAGTAAATGGCAAACTGATGATGACAGGCATTCCATTGCCTTTCTTTGTTGGTGGTAATTAAAAAAGCACAGCGGATGATGATACAGAAAGAAAGACAAACATCTCATTCTATCCTTATTTTTGTGTGTATTTTTTCCCTCTCGTTTTCACATTTTGGGGCCCACAAGAGTCACTTCGGCTTTGTTTAGACAGGCGAATAATAATTTTGGCTTAACCAACTTTGAAATCGTTTTTGTAGTGTGAAATATTAGACCAAGAGAACTCAAATTTTTACAAAAGACAGCATTGACAGGCGATTCTAAAGATCAGATGAAAAAAGCAATTTGTGCGCCACAAAGCCTTCGTTTCTGTATGTGATTCAATGTCACGTCGCCATCTATTGTGATCTTTCAGCTGAACGATGAAGCTCTCGTTTGATCGTTTCCTTCAGGTGTCAGAACTACTGGAATGTTGATGGACATAAGCTGTTGAAGTGAGGGGGCGGGGCAAAGGGCGGGACAGTGGGAGGGGAATGGGTGGGGCTGGTTATTTGTGATAGTTTGTCTTGGTTGTATCTTTATCTATATGTGATATTGTTTGTAGAGCTATACAACTTGGCACTTTTATATAGAGAGAAGTAACCTTTGTGTTTCTTTCTTGTTTTGTTTGTTTTCTAACTAATTTTTTTAGTAGACAGAGTTTGCCCTTCTTTTGTATTTTGTTTGTTTGTTTGTTTGTTTCTAAACCCTTGTGGGACCCTGTGCAGGAGTAAGCCGGTGAATCTCATGAAAACATTTCCAAGTCACATTTCACCCCTAAATCAAATGCAAAAAAAAAACTAAAAACTGAGATATTATATTCTGAAGTAAGAAAATCAAGCCTATTTTTAAGAGATTCTTCACGACAATTAAGCACAAGTTCTCCAGCACACTTTTTTTTTCTTCTTGTTATTACTTTTCCTTTGGTGTTGTCTGTTAAATGCAGATTAGTTTTGTTTTTTTTACAAATATATTATTTTATTTTTTAAATATTTAATTTTTTTCTCGTTAAGAGTAATAGAAATTTGCGGTTAATGGTAGTTGTGATGGAAAATGTGCTTAATTGTCATGAATTATCACATGTAAAAGTATCTTTTTTTTTATGTTAGACTGATGTTTTTTGTTGTTTTAAGAGAGAGAGGATTCACACAACTTGTTTCAGAACTTTATAACTACAACATTCAGTTATGTAAAAAATACTTAGGCATGTGTTCGCAATATCATGTATTATGATCACAAAGTCGCGTTTAAGCCTTGATTCAAGCACGAAAATGTGTAGATATAATAAACAAGCAATTGCTTTTGAGAATATGAGGCTAATTAGAGATTTGGACCTTTGCTCTTTTTTCTGTTTTGTGGAAAAGAAACAATTGATTGGTAGTCACGGCCAATCAAAAAGAATCAGAGAGAGGGTAAACAAGAATTATTAATGGATCGCCTGAGAGAGCGTTGCTCTGGAGGACCCAACCACCTTTACAAAAAAAACTCAACCGCATTTCAGCAAGATGTCATCCATATTTAATGAGCGACGTGAAATCTGTGCATAGCCCACTTTCAAGTTGAAATGCAATTTCCACACACAAAACAACATTTCCTCCTCATTGCCTCTGAACACACTGTGCTTGAGTTCATGGATGAAAGCCAACACCACTGACTGGATTTGATTCAGGCAGACCTGCACATTTATTTGGGTCTTACGGGGTGTTGATTTTATTTTATTTAGATTTTTTTTTGTGTGCGTTCTCTAAGTATTGTTGTAAATACTTGAGTGTCACTCGCCAAAACTTACAAAAAAAAAAAAGTAGAAAAAAGGTTTGGAGAGAAAAAGAATTAGAGATGTAATATATTGTCTATGACCTTAATAATTTATTGTTGAGCAGAAAAACGGAACTTAGCGGAGGACGTGGCTCAAATCACGGATGTTTGGGTTGTACCGATCTCTCAAAGAGCGTTTCAGAGTTCAAGACTTCATAGAGTGTCCGTTTGTTCTTTATTTTTTTATTATTTTGGTTCTTCTGAGAGCACACCAATGTCCGTTTTTTAAAAGGATGCTAAGCGAGTTTATTTGTTCCAGGAATTTGAAGCCCAATGAGCTTCTAGACATGCGTCCCCGTTTCCCCTCTCATTCTTTCTTTCTACATTCAATATCAACCCTTCTGGAGTTTGTATACTACTGGTGTTTAATGTCAATGTAAAAAAAAATAATAATAATGTCAACATGGGTCATGATACTGCAGATTTATAAAAAGGGTAGATGAAAAGTTGACTCCGAATTCCTGTAGCACAGCAGATTTTTTCCAGTTTCTTGTATTATTTTGTTTCTTTGCAGCACAATAAATACTTTTTAAACAACTGAGAGTTTTGTCATGTTTATTATCTGTGCTTGATTCATCTCTAATATCTCATTAGAATAAGTCATATTATTTCCAAAAGGATAGAGATCAGGTTTTTTTTTCCTTTCAAAATGTTCATAAATCAAAGACAGCATGAAATGTTGTTTACGATCCAAATTTTAATCGGAGTGAAAAAATATATGGATTTCATTTTAATCAAATAAAAAATACTTAATTGGAAATGCTGAGGCTATAAAACTCCATAACAAAGAAAACATCAAAATCCAAACTTGAATTAAAGTAGACAGTTTTGGGTTGTTTTTTTAACTAACCCTTACTCTAATCATACTAGAAATTCAATAATTATTAATTCAATAAATAGACAAACTCACTATAGACTACAGGCAACTATATGCTTCTGTAATTATGAGAACTGTATTATTTAAAGGGACAGTTTACCCAAAAATGAAAGGTCTGTCATTAATTACTCACCCTCTTGTCATTCCAAACCATACTTTCTATATGAAATACGTTTCAACTATAGAAGTCAATGTTTGGTTATCAACATTCTTCAAAATATCTTCTTTTGCATTGAAACTCAGGAAAATTTAATTATAGTATAATTGTACTTTTTGGTGAACTATCCCCTTAAATGAATTGCTTTCACAAACTGATGAGTTTCTCTGTGTGTGAAGATTTTGAAAAGTGATTTACAGTCACAGTGGTTAAGCTATACCAGAGTGTAAGATTATTAGCGTTTATTAATAGCATAACATACTCACATTCATCTCATAAAGCTGCCATACGCTTCAGACTTGGAAAATAACACACAAGCAATATGAACCGCTTTTATAATATTTAATGATAGCTACTGTTATGAAAGAAAAATTCTAATTTGTTTTCCATGGTAGCAAGGGACTAAACGGGACTAAAGGGTGAGTAAATGATGGCACAGTTTTCAAGTTCATTTAATAAAACATTAGCATGCAGTAAACTGTTTTCATGTACAGTGAACCAGGCAAATTTATTTCACAGTAAACATGACATGTCTCTACATTTATAAACGATATATCTGCTCGCTGTGATAGAAAACTTTGCTGCCTGAGTTGGTGTAATTGACCATAAGAATCATTATAAGCACATGTCCTCACCTCACACACACACGCTGCATTAAACCATTGAAATCCCTTTTAGTAAATTAATGACATGCATTATTTGTTTTCACTCTGCTTTAAACACTGCCGTGTGACTTGTGTGCAGAATGGCTGTGGCCGTTGATCTTTAGAGGACCTTTTGCCATCAGTAATAAATCGCCAAACACCTACAGAGTGAAATGCACCTGCAGTACAGTTACACAAGCAGACCACAGAGGGGCGACAGAGAGCTGCGAAACTATTTCAGAACTACGGCGCTGTGAAAGATGCTGATACTTTGTCAACTGCAGTTTTGCTCTGAACAGTCACATGAATGACGCTATAGAGAAAATGTAAAACAAAAAATGTAATGGTAAACAAAATGGAGTATGAAGATGATGGGACGAGATGGCAGTGACAGGATATAAAGTCAGCACTCCCAGTTAGTGGCTGTCCTGGTTTCCACATTATGTCACATGATTGTCCACAAGCAGAGAATCATGACAAGCACTCAACCTCGTCTCATCAAACTTATAAGCTGTCACAGAAGAATACATTTGGAAGATCTGTATGCATTTTTTATTTATTTATTTTTTGCTATTGGCCAATACATCGAACTGCCATTGAGGATGTATAAATTCTTATTCTTATTAATATTATTATTAAATTATTAATATTTCCTTTTACAGACACATATACTAATAATAAATATTGTTGTTGTCGATTAATTATTATAAATGATAAAGTTTTTTTTATTTTTAATATTTTTTATTTAACACTTCACAGTATTAATAACAATATATCTTTGTAGTAGTAATAATAATAATAATATTTCTTTTTAATATTTGCTAATTATCAATAAAATACTGCAAAATTTCTACAAGTTTCAGAGTCTATTCCAGAGGATGCAGCTTTTTGCTATTTAATCATTAGTAATAATTCTGTAATATTATGTTCTTATATATATATATATATATATATATATATATAGCTTTTTGTTAGTTCCCACTGCCTCAAGTCAATAAATGATTATCATTATATTATTATAATTTTTTTTTTTTATTGTTATATTTAATGTTCTTCACCTTTTTAATAATAATAATAAAAAGTAATATATTAATAATAATATATTACATTTTGTATTTTTATTGTTATTTGCAATATTTTTGATAAACCACTGCAAAATATCAGTATAAAAGATTTGGAGATTTGGAAATCTGGAGATTTGTATGCAGCTATTTGCTATTAATTTATTAGTAATAATTTTTATAATTAATAATCATTTAATTTACTTGCCATCAGGTCATTCTAAACTTTTATATAATAACAATAATGAGGATGATGATGATAATATAAATAAATAATTTTCTTAAATATATAAATAATATAAATAAATAATTTTCTTTACTCTTTTAAATATTCTATAATTATCAATAGGCTACTGTACAACAACACTTTGAAACCGTCATTAAATGCTACAAAATGTTCCATTTGAATCTTTTCTTTCAAAGAAACATGCTGGCAGTGTCTGCCTTTACACAGTCTAATAGCGTTTATTAAAAATGAGTTAGAAGGTCATGAGAATAATCTGCACTGTTTTGGAGGCAACACCGTCACATGAGGTTAATCTGTATTTATGCATGCTATATGGAGAACTTGATTGATTTCAGAAGACATCAGATGACATTTACCAACGTACTGATCCATAGACATCTATATAGTTGATAAGGAAGGACAGCATTACAAAGCCTAACAGTTCTGCCAGCGTTCACTAATGTTGATGTTCAGGTTGTTAGACTTTATTTCACGCTCCACTTCTCGCTATTACACGACGCCGAGGTACGAGTACAAGACACAAACAGCCGGCTTCGTTTATACAGAATGACATCACAGTGCATGCTTAAAGAGACCATCCAAGCCAAGAAAAACTACAATGTCCTCTAACAGCATATTCGATGTTTAGCATGTCACGCTCAGTCCTTTTTTCCCATGTGGTGGCCTACAATAACCCTCTTTGTTTGCCACCATGTGTGTATAGAGTTTTGTGATATGGAGTGTGTGTCAACTCTGACCTTTTGTCCATTTTTCATTTTCATAATTGACCAGGCATGGCAGAAATGTCCATCAGCTAATCCTCTTACCGTGGCTCTAATGCCAGCTCTGTCAGAGCAGCACCATGTTAATGGAACAAGCTGCTATGAACCGGCAAGGTGGAGAACGGCCAAGTCCTAACGGTCCCCTCTGGCGAACAGCATGAGGCAAGTGCCGTTCCCTCTATTAAGCCCCATTAAATTAGTATTAATTTTAATATTAA
The DNA here is from genome assembly GCA_032361165.1 of Enteromius paludinosus. NCBI lineage: Eukaryota > Metazoa > Chordata > Actinopteri > Cypriniformes > Cyprinidae > Enteromius > Enteromius paludinosus. The sequence goes on along the minus strand of JAUMHQ010000078.1, from coordinate 15,184,613 downwards.
TTGTACTCTTGAATTATTGAAAGTTAGAATGACTGGACATTATGGAGTTATTTCAGATTGTTACAGTTCATGCTTGAGGGAACAGGTGGTGGTGGAGGTGCACGTGGCAGCAATTCATTATTAGAATTAGTGTATGGCATTAGCTAGATACGCACGCAAAGGAATACTGTCCAACTGTGTTTCCCAAAAGCATTGTAAGCCTACAGTAAGTTGAATGTTGCTGGTTTTGTTTGGTTACAACGTGTCTATGATGTACTCCCCCAACCCCAAATAAAAATGTAGTTTTTAATCGCTTACCCTCATGTTGTTCCAAATCCATAAAAGCTTTGCTCGTCTTTGGAAAACAATATAATATATTTTGTATGAAAATGAGGAGGCTTGTGACTGTTTAATTGCGCAAACTGCGTACGCTGTTCGGTGTGAGCAGTTTTCATTCAAATCAAAGCATAAATAAACAGAAAATTCATGCCTAATGGATAGGGAGTTGGAACACAAAGGTTGTGGGTTCAAGTCCCAGGTTCAGCAGGGATTGTGGGTGGAGGGAATAAATAACCAGTGCTCTCTCCACCTTCAATACCACTGTAGCGCCTCTCTAATAATACTGACTATAATGAGAGGTGGCTAACCTGAGTTCTTTTCCTAATCATAAATATATAT
>JAUMHQ010000078.1:15138565-15154381 GCA_032361165.1 Enteromius paludinosus | reverse complement strand
TGCTCACCAGTTAGTATTTGGTGCGCACCAGATACAGAAAAGAAATATAAAAATCACCTATGTCCCTTTAGGGGCTCTGTACAAATCTATGGTTTTCCAGGATTTTCTGCACTTTGAGCTCTTTCTAAATGATTTATACTGTGGAAAGGCTCCAATATACTTGAACTTTTTTTTTTTGTTAATCGTTTGAGGGCAAAAAGAAGTTCGATGCAACGATATAGGTGGTGAGGCTTCAAAACATACCCATCGATTACGTAATCGCATCAGACCAATGGTGCATAGCCGTTAGCCAAATTTTAATAGATTACCCCCTAGATTCAAAATGAAATTCTTAGTAAACAAAATGATGAAATGATTAAAATAGTGTAGTTTTAAAACTGTTTAATTCTCTGTGCGTTCACGCCTCTGGACCGGACTGTGAGCACTGCCATGGTATGTGTGACACAATGCGAAACCAGACCTCAATTGCTTCAATCGAAAGCATATTTACACTGCCTGAATCACCTACATTGGACACTACGTGCCATACACGTAGAAAATCGCTGTGAACTAGTAACCAAGCTTTAGCGTCTATTTATGGTGTAGGGTGTGGGTGCTTCAGACTCTAGAGAGCATTTGATTGGTCAAAAAATTTGATGAGAAGCTGAAGTACGAGGTGACGTCAAAAAAATGATTGATCTGCAAGTTCTGAATGCTTATATCCTCTAAATGTGAACTCTGTCACTGTTTTGGAGCACACTGACTTATAGATAAACCTTAAGACTAACATATTGATACTAACACCCCAAAAAAAAAATAACTTTAAGAATATCAATTTTACAAAACATTGAATGCATTATGCCATTCCATTACATAATCAGTGCATTGACGCAGACACCCATTCGTGCTGGACGGTGCAAATGGAATTGCCGTGAACGTGCAATGTTTACCCCGGTCACATCTTCTGAATAATTTGAAAAAATTTGACTCTAGTGGGACACGTTGTTGCGCAAACCGATCAGCGAAGAGCTTGACACGTCTGGTTGGATCAGAAAATAGAGAGCATTATACTGTGTTTCTATGTGCAAGTGATGCGAAAAACATTCCGCGAGTAATCTAGAGCGAGTAACGTGATGTGAATATTAATTTTTTTGGTGTGCACTCCATAGCAAGCTACATTGACACACACCCCCCAACACACAAATCTAGTTCAGCTCAGTGTATCCAACTGTGAGGCGCTGATCCTGCCATGTGTGTTCACATCAGGACAGACGCTGATGGATAAGGTCATCAGATGACAGGAGAACACAAAGCACATACTGTCTCACTCTACCTGGGATGCTTGTCCACAGTAGCCAAAACACTATGCTGTTCTTACAGCATATAAAAACCCAAAGCACATACTGTACATACAGTACATGCTTGTATGTTGTTCAGCGTTTGTTTGGAGAACTCTTCTAAGCCTCCACCTGAAGCTACTGTCCTGATGCTCACAGAGAGGCTTGTTTTTAGTGGTACCTTCATTAATAATTGATGCAGTGAGCTGGAGCTCCTAAGGACTTTAATGGATTTACCTGCAAGAGATTGCGATGCAAACCTGGAGAAAAACCTCAAGTGTCAACAAACAGCGAGTCCTGCTGAACATGAAGTCTTATCCTGCAGAAGCAGCAGCTCTGGAGAATTGTTTCATCATGCATATCTGCAAATATTTGATCATATTTGCTCGTGTTTATATGCTGTACATGTTTTTCGTAAATCTCATTTGTTCTCCTTTTGTCTAGCAAACATGGTTACACTTCCATGTGTACAGTATTTGATTGGCTTTATGTGTGCATGCTGATTAATGTGTGTGTGTGTGTGTGTGTGTGTGTGTCTATATATATATATATATATATATATATATATATATATAATATAAATTCAATTTGTTTGTCATGCAAACTGATTGTGCTTCTTCAAGACTTGTATTCAACTTCTCTATCTATATGAAGTACCTTTTACAAGAAATGCATTAACTGAAAAAAGTATACCTTGGAAGCAATGCAAGTTGCTTTGGACAAGCATCTGCAGAGTGAATGATTGTAAATGAATGGGCTAAAATGATCAGAGAATGCTAAATTAATAAAATTTATTTTGAAGGTGAACAAAAGACTAATGGATTTAGAATGAGTGAAAGTATCCCTTAAATTTCTTATCGTTGAATAGCTTAGTTTTATATTGTCATGACCGACTTTTAAGGATCAGAAATTCTAAATGAGTTTTGCTTGATGGACTGAGCAGTATAATAGTTGAAAAAAGGTATTTACGTTTGCACTGAAGGAGAGACGGAACTGAGCCGTATCGATAAAGTAGAAGAGATACATGTTGGTAAACCCATTAAATTGGCATCTCCTCCAAATCCACCCAGAATTCCCTAGAAACTATTTAGAAATACTTGGCAACCTCTGTAGGCCATGTGGCCATAGATCTTTTTTTTAGCAAGAAAATCCTTCAGGTTCAAAATTTGATTTCGTTTTTTCCTTCTGCCCTAGTGAAACGATCTTCTTCCGTAGTGCCTAGCAGTTCAGCTCCTAATGTGACCTTCTTTGAGACTAGTGTTTTTATATGTGTAATGTTTTCTGAGAGTGGATGACACTCCGTATGTCTGCATGTGCTTTGTGGCTTTTCTCAGGAGACGACCTTGGGGGTGTCCTCGCCGCCTCCTCATGTGTTATGGGAGGGGCGAGCTGTGGGAAGGGAAATGTGATCAGGGCACCAACAACTCTCTTCCACTTGATGGATAAAACCTGTTGGGATACTTCGTTTTTCTCAACTCGTCAGATAACAATGATTGAAATGGTGGTGGAGTTTGTGATGATAAAACATCACGCCACGATTGCCGTCATTTATAACAGATCACTTCTTAACGGGAAGAGCTATTAGTGCCTCCAAATGTTTTAATGAGCTCTTCAGACTGAAAAATGAGTTGGCAGTAGAAGAGTTCTAAGCAGTTTTTGCTGCTTTTAAATAGCAGGTACTTTAGTTAGTGGTGTTTGCTCTGAAGGACAGTAATATTGGCAGAAAAGGTCCCGGGTCATATCTAGAGTGCAGCATATGGAGACTTGGGGGTGGCAAGTATCAAAAAACCTCATTAGGGGAAGGTGACTATAGATTATGGCATGATGTTGATTTATGCTGTGAGCTTTATTAGTACGCCCTGACAGGCAGCATTTTTCCCCCGTTGTAGATTATTTGACCTGCAGGGCTGCCGGGGTCACAAACAGGGCTGCTGTGACAGAATGTACTGACATGTGACCTGCCCTGCCATGTGTTGGTGGGGGGTTTGATGTTTGGTGAGATTGCAGTAACAGAAGGCCTTAGAGGCGTATAAACCAGATTTAAAGGAATGTTTGGGTTCCATATGATGTTAAGCTCTATCAACAGCATTTGTGGCATAATGTCAGTCATCACAAAAAAGGACTCATCACTATTTATTTTTTTGTCAAAAACATAAATCGTGTTTACAGTGAAGAATAGTAGACAGAGCAAGATAGTAAGCATTAGTGGTTTATATAAAGAGTAACACAAGTTCTAAACCATGCACATTTAGGCTGGTGTGGCAACGTGCCTTGTTGGGAAATTACCCAAATAAGCCAATTTTGTTTTGTTGAAAGGCAAGTGACTGAAATGCTGCTTGTTGATGATTTTTATCTTTTAACTTAATAGAGCGTAGACAAGGAGTTACAACCTTTTTAGGGAAAGTGACCCCAATAATAGTATTTTAATTAAAAAATAACATTAATTTCTCAATATCATTTTCCAACCTGCTAGTCTTTCATAAAAACTCTATAACTCTCCTTCCTCTAAGACACAAACCATAAAAAGTATTGTTAATTGGTTCATAATAATTGGTGTATATATTTTATATTTAGTTAAAAAATACATTATATGAATATAAATATGTAAATGTATGTGTGTTTTGTATGTGATTAATCATGATATTAAAAATCATATAAAAAATGAAAAGTCATAAATCAGTGCTCTTTGGATATGGGATTCTTTGACATGAGAGATGCATATAAATCCAAGGCACTCAAATAAAGTGTAAAAATCTAAATGTAAAAGCCTTTATTCACATGGCTCTAAAAACACACTTGTGCACCGACTTTTTGAGCATGAAGTTCTGTTTGTAGGGTCCAATGCCATGTCTACATTAGCACTTCGGGAGTGCATTATGGCCTGGAGTCACAACCATACCTCGACACTGTTCAGATATTTTATTTTATTTTTAGACGTTTGTCATGTTTCCATTGAACTAATTTACTTGCCTCAACTTTGTTGCCAATTCCAAAATTTCCTTTTAGATCTAATAACAAAGGTTTTACCCATTGCTTAGGTGGTTATTAATGAAGCATAATGTAATTATGAGAGAGAAATGAAGAGTGTGAATCTGGTGTTATGACGGGCCGCACTAATCTACATTAATTCAACCTATTCAAACTCAGCCAGAGCCCATGATACCAGGTGTAGAGGGTGACATGTCCCATGACCAAAGCACTGCATGCTCCTCTGAATAGTCTTTCTGAGGCTACCATGTACAGACTACCTGCTATCATGCATCAGTAATTTTCTTTCCAATAACTAAATAGAGCGTATGCTTGGCTGTGATGAATGTCAGTGTGGGAAATAATAATGTAGTCCCATGCACTGGTGACCATGCGTACTACATATACAATGTGGGTTTTTTTCCTGCATTATGATGAAGTCGCTTGTCCCTAGGGCATGATTTATATGCTGTTGTCCACCCATTCCAATCGTTTCTTGGAATCTCATGCGGATCTGGTTTTACAGACTGTACCATCAGGTTTTTTATCTGGATAATTTTTATGGAAAGTGACAACTTGCACCAAAGTGACTTTTTCTTTCTCATTTTCAATGCAGCCATCAACGAGTTCCCCGAGGATATATTCACCAACAGGCAGCGTACTCAAGGAGCTGTACTTCTACACATATTTGCGGTAGGAGAACTTTTGTGTGCGCACGTCAATCAACGTCTAGCCTTGCTCACCAGTTAACCTTGTCATCCAGGATAAATGGTGCTTGTCTGAGAATTTATATGACAATTATAAATAGTTTGTCAGCTCTCGCCATCATTTATTACTGGTTATGAGTTTGCCGTTGGGTTTACTGCGCTAAAAACGCCCCGTCAACAATTGCTTATAGAATAGCCATTTAGACATGCAACTTGAATTATATCTGCACATCAAACCCATTATGGTGCATCTCATTCTTGTCTATCTTCCAATTACAGGCTCTATATATGTTTCTGGCCCTTGCTATTGTCTGTGATGACTACTTTGTGACCTCTCTAGAGAAGATCTGTGAGGTGAGAATGAATCTGCCATAGCAAGAATGGGTTTCCAGTTTCCACAATCACTTTGACCTGTTCTTCTCAACCCATTTCAAATACCCTTACTGTTAGTTTTTGTTTTTACTGGAAAATTCTTAGAGATGGTTTTAGCATGCTGGCAGCCTTCAACCATCAAAGCATCTTTTACAATAAACTTCAAGATAAATTACTGTCCGACTTTAAATCACCTGCTGCGGGCAGAGTTCTTATTAGTCATAATCCATCACTAAAGGTTCTAGTTACGTAGCTGTTTTTATTATTATTAATCATACAGCATTCCCTAAAGGAATAGTTTACTCGAAATGTTTTTACACATTCTCAATTGTAATTCATTTACTTGCTTCATATTGTTTGGAACAATATAAGGTAAGCCATCGTTTACTCTGACATTTACAAGGTTGTAAATGGAGACTTTTTTTAAATGCTTCAGACCCCAACTCTGGGGTTGAGTTTCAGTTTAAATAGAGCAAAATGGTGACTGTTTGAAAAAGATGGTGTGGAGCAAATTAGCATATTAGAAAGATTTCTGAAGAATCATGTGATGCTAAAGACTCGAGTACTGATACTGAAAATGTAGCATTGATTGAAAACATTAAAATATAAAACCATCGTCTTCATGCTGCTCTTTCCCAGTTCTTTTCTTAATGTAAAAAATGAAGACCAAAATCATTTTAGAGTGAACTGTTCCTTTAAGAGCTGCTAGTCATTCAAACAGCCCAATTAAATTTTTGCACATCTCCGGTGTCTATTTAGACCTTTTAATTATGGCTTCCGCACATCCTCTGTGTAATTCTGTATGTTCCTCCCATCCATCAGAAACTGCTCCTGAGTGAAGATGTAGCAGGAGCGACCTTCATGGCAGCTGGAAGCTCCGCCCCCGAGCTGTTTGCCTCTATAATTGGTAAGCCACACGTACAGGTGCTTGTATGTGCATTAGTCATGTGTCAACAGATGCTGTGGATCTGGACACTTTTGCTTTGTTTTGCAGGTGTGTTCATAACACATGGAGATGTGGGGGTTGGTACCATAGTGGGCTCAGCCGTGTTCAACATCCTGTGCATCATCGGTGTGTGTGGGATATTTGCGGGGCAGGTGAGAATCTCTGAGCTTTATATACACCTCTCTTCCTTTGGAGCTGCTGCCACTTTTGACCTTTTCATGTTCGCAATGTGAAAATTGCTCTACAGAATTTTTTTTTCCTTCTTACACTCATTTCAAACAATGAAATGCACTGTAATGAGGACCAAGAACATCCACAGAAGCAGACTGTGATACTTTTGTCTTTTGAGAAATTAAACCTTTTTTGTTGTGTCTTAAGGCATGACTTGAGGGTACAGTAGACATGATAAATTTAACAAAGGAAAAAATAGTTGCTTTCTTTGACTTCTGTTTGTAAAGATGATCTTCTTTTCCCACTAGGTTGTTTTTCTCACCAAGTTTGCCGTGTTCAGAGACTCAATCTACTACATTTGTTCTGTAGTTGCCCTTATTGCAGTAAGTGTCATTTCATCTAATGAGCTTTGGTAACTAAGTGGCAAAATAGAGTGGATTTTAGGAGTAAAAATCCCATTTCCGTTCTCCAGAAAGAAACAGATAATTAGAAATAAAATAATAGGTGTACCATGAGCTTTGATGAGGTTAAGCAATGGTTTAGAAAAGTCAGTAATGCTTGTAGAAGTTGCTTTCATTATGGAGTAGAGTAAATCTAAATGGGCCAGTAACTACCAAGAAAACCCTTCAACCAAGTCAAAAGATCCCACTTCAGTATTATTCAATTTGCTTCCGATATTTCTTTATTTAAATCAATTACTGTTTCAGATTTAATTGCAGTATTTGCTGTGCCCTTATAAAACACTGCAAGGGATAGTTCACCCAGAAAATAAAATTGTCAATAATTAACTCACCATCATGTTGTTTGAAACCTGTAAGAGATTCACTAATCTTTGGAGCACACATTTTTGATGAAATTTAAGAGCATTCTAAACCCTGCATAGACCGCAACATCATGAAAATAGTCCATGTGACAACATGTTCAACCGTAATGATAGCTACAAGAATCATTTTTGTGCAAAAGGACTTTATTCAACCTTTGTCTTCCATGTCAGTCTTTGCACACATTCATGAGAGTACCACGACACGTGTGTGTGTGTGTGTGTGTGTGGTGCTGCTGCTGACACAGGAGCTGGCGTTCTGCAAGCAGAGGAAGACGCACGTGTTGTGGTACTCTTGTTAACAAAGATAGCTCCTCTGCCAAAGACCAACACAGAAATGTTTTGTTTTGTGATTTTTGTTTTCTTTGCGCACAAAAAGTATTCTCATAGCTTCGTAAAATGAAGGTTAAACCACTGTCACGTAGACTATTGTAAAAAATGTCCTTACTATCTTTCTGGGCCTTGAACATGCAATTGCACTGCTGTCTATGCAGGGTCAGAAAGCTCTCGCATTCCAGCCAAAATATCTTACTTGGTGTTCAGAAGTTAAACGAAGGTCTTATGGGTTTGGAACGACTAGAGCTGCACAATACATCGTTACAAGATCGCAGTCTCCATTCGATTTTGCGCGGCCAGATGTGCTTGTTACTCCGTTTCACACCGGACGCGCCAACCTGGGTATACTTCTCTTTCCATGTTTCTAGTCCGTCTTGTGGACAGGAGCAGCGCGCGCAGACTGTGCTTTTATACTGGCAGCGTTTGTCGTGCGCAACTGAATCACTGCTTGTACTACAGTAGGCTAGATCGAATAGGCTATATTACCTTATGCTACGGGGCCGTTGGATGCTTGAATCTGATTGGCTGACGAACGTGGTCCATTATTAAAAATTATAGAAAAAATAATGCACACTGGAGGTGCATCACAACCTCGGGTGTGCATTATTTTTCTAATAATTCAACGGCCCGTCGTCAATTATTCCTTACTTAATCTTTTGTGTATCATTCTGTAAATGTAATAAATCAGTTTGGGGGTTCAAATAGGCCTCTGGGCTCTGGAAAAATGGAAATGACTGACAATTCTAATGCACTAGCTGTGTTATATATAATTTGTCTCGCATCAATTCACATCGATAATTACTAAACAAACAATACAATATGCAAATCTATAAAATATAAAATAAATTATATTTATATATAATTGTTTAATTTCTAATTGTTTAATGGTGATTTATTTTTTTTTCTTTACATTGTTTTTTATTACATTTCTTTAAATTTAAAGCAAAGAGTATTATGTATTATTTTACTGCTGTTTGATAACCTAATGTTCAGGGGTAAATCTTTAAAATAAAGAAAGTTCTCAATGAATCGTGATCTTTATCCTAAGCAACAACAAAAAAAAAAACCTGATTCCCATTTTATCCTCAATCGTGCAGCTCTAGGAACGCCAAGAGGGTGAGCAATGACAGAATTATTTACTTTTGGGTGAACTAACCCTTGAAGTACACAGATATAAATACTATACTTGTTTCTTTGTCAGTCTTTTAAAACAATTAAAATGTTTGTTCATAATGGGTTTCGTTGGTTTGTTTTAAATCTTTATTAAACACGTTTTTTTTTTTAAATCTAAAGGAAATGATGAAGAAAATACTGGGTTGTTACTGTTAAGCTCTGTAGAGCATGGAATTAAGAAATGCACTGAAAATCTGCTGCCACTCCATGAATATTTACACACTCTGAACTTTTCTTTCAGTTCATTTATGATGAAAAGATTTTGTGGTAAGGGAAATTCTGAGTATATTTTATTCTGATTGGTTGAAGACAGACACATGATTGTCTTTTTCCTCCTCTGTCTCTGTAGGTGGGAGAGTCTGATACTGATTGTCATGTATGTCGGCTACATTCTCATCATGAAGTGAGTCCACCTTCGTTTTGTATACTCATTTATCTGATTTATTTATTTTAGTTAACCTCAAGTGTTTTAAATGAAGTAAGAGTCTTTGCTGGTATTGGTACAACATAGAACTGCATGGTACTTCCCCTAAAATTTCTGAATTAAGGTGCAGTCACACTTATCGCTGTTCAGTACATTTTCATGGTAAAATCCAGTCATTTCTATCAGGATTTCTGTGCAACGAGTCACGAATTTCCCCATGCAGATTTTGTTCAAGCTGGTCATATGCCATATCGAGCAACGGAAAGCTGTTTGCTTTGGAAGTAACTTCTGTGTGTGCTGAGCTTCATTCATCACTGCACTGAAAAATCTGTTTTTTGGTTGTTGTTTTTTTGTTAAAGGTTTAACACTAGCATACAGAACTACTTTTCGGGGAAAGAAGACAAGCATGTCGCCAATGGTAATATGGTCATCAGCGAGATGGAGGATGGTAATACATGTTATGATCAGTCTTGGGATGATCCATCATGGCCGTTACTTAGACCAGGTAAGGGTAACTAGACAGGCTTCCTTGTGGGACCTTGTGCGACTAACCCTCTGCCGCTTGCAACAAAGTCAGATCTTGTTCTCTTGAAATAAATTCCACTCTACTATCTGTATTTCTGCTGTATGTAAAACCTACGCCAACAGCACTTACTGAAAGCGTAGCCGTCTGACATCTCTTATGAGAGGCTGACACTTTGCTTCCCTGCTGAATAACTGCGCTGCGCTTTCTGTTTCAGAGCGTGGTGTCCTGTAGTTCAGCTCTAACTGTTGTGCTGCGTGGCGGTCTCTGTCACCCCCCCTGCTGAAGCCTGTCTGTTTAGCCTTACTAAATCTGCCCTGGCTCCTGTCTCATCCTGCAGTGCTCTGTGTGTGTGTGTTCATGTCTTTCTCTCAGAACCAGTAATACGTCCTTCCACTCGTGTACAAAATAGTATCTGTCACTGTGTCTGATTGATAAGGTTTGTATTTATGTATTCATTTGAGACTTTGTAAAGATATCTGCCAAGGACAAAGGCAAGGGAAATATAGATAACATCACAACGTTAAATCAGAATGGAGAACGTTCCTGGTGTCACTGTGTACCGTTTTATCAATTGTACAGTAGTTATTTTGCCGTTTATTAGCTATTGAGGCACAGAAATCATTTTATCTTCAAGTTAGATTAACCAAGAATACTCCTTTTAATATTATGAATGTCTTAGGTCACGGTGTATGTCTGTATGAGTAAATATTGTATTGGCAGCAGAGCTCTTCCTGTGTTGTTCAGCAGTAATCTGCGGGATAGTTGAGGATTTCATTTCATGTCAGTGTTCTGTGTGTCGATGGTTTCTGACAGTATCCTGAGGCGCTCAGAGGTGGGCCTACAGTGCATCCCAGCAGGACTCAGTCTCTCACTGACAAATAGGACTTTAGATTGAAAATTGTGACACATCCTTTTTCTTTTGAGTGTGCGTGTGTGTTTACAGTCCTGCTGGTTTCTGTGTGCAGTTGTTGTTGTGAGGATTTATTTAGTTTTGGTCTCTTAGGGCAGGTTTGATAGTTATGTGTGTGTGTGTGTGTGTTTTAGGACCAAATACTGTACATGCTGCACGTATTGACTTACAAACAATTATTCCTTTGTGTCCGCAGTTAAGCCCTGTAAAGAGTACACTAGGGGCTCTGTTGTGATGGTGGACGAGATGATAAATTCAAGCCCGCCACATTATCGGTTCCCAGAGGCCGGCCTCAGGGTCATGATCACCAACCACTTTGGGCCCAAGACCCGCCTGCGCATGGCAAGCCGACTTATCATCAATGAGGTAAGAAAATTTACAGCTGAGTGAATGGGTCCATACAATAAAAGTCAATTAAGTGGTGTTTTGGACCCCACGCATTCCTTTCACAAACTACATTATCTAAAGAATCTTTCACAATATATTCAGTTCTGGATACAATTTGTATCCCCATCTTACTTATTTTTCCTTTTTCGAACATTTTCATTCGCTTGCAAAATGGCTTAATAAAGAAGTCAAATGGGTTGTGAACGCTGATTCATGTTGGATTGGACAGATTAGAGTTGCAGATGTGTTCAGCTCTTTTACAGGCTCTTCAAATGCGGCTCATCTCTTGAGAATTCCGAGTCTGCACTATCCGGTTTATAATAGAGCATATTTAACACTGGGAGCCCGGAGACTGGATTATAAGCCGGAGTTCAGAAGAGCTTATGGGCCAGTCTTTGTTGGCTAACTCAGCACTGTGGAGTTTTCACGTCAGGTAGCCTAGTTCTGGGTGTGAGGCTGATTAAACTGTTTCTATAAATATCCACACGCTGGCGTTCAAAGAATTGTGTTAGAAATTCAAACCCCTGCTACAGAGGTCGCTGAGGAATTTGATGGGGACATGTCAGCTAGTTAAGAAAATTGAAGATGGAAGTTTAGTAGTTTTAACACAAAAGGTTGTCTCGTCAATATAACATTTTAAGCCATAGTACACCCAGAAATGGGGAAAAAAAGGCCTTATTTTCTCACTCTCATTTTATTTCTAATACATAAGACTTCATGCCAGTGGGGAAAATTGGCTTAATAGAAAAGCGTGGGTTTGTGAGGAAATGGATAAGGGTGAATTATAAAGCAGGGTTTGCTCTCTGCCCCTCATACAGCAGCAGCGCCTGGTGAAGATGGCCAATGGGGTGGATGCAGTGTTGGTGGCTGATAAGAAAGCTGACACCATGGAAAATGGCAACGTAGCGGAGGACATACTCACTGAGGAACCAGAGAGTGAGCTGTCATCTCCCTTCGTTTTGCCTGGTGAGGTGGTTTTCACTTTCTCACGCATTACCACATTGGTTCTTTAACCGCATATATTGACATCTGTGCATCTGAAGTCATAGTATACTGGAGCTATTCACATATCTTATACTGTGTCCTAACCAGCAAGATCCCTGTGGTGATATTAAAAATGGAAATATCAGGGTATCAGGTTTCTTGAGAACCAAATCAGCATATTAGGTTGTTTTTCAGTATTTGACATGTATAATAAATGACATGTTAATGTATATTAAAATAGAAAGCCATTTTAAGTTGTAGTAATTTTTTTAAATGTTTAGTTACTTTAAAATGACTGTGTTTCTGGTCACATAAATGTAGGCTTGGGTCTTGGAAATGTAGAACTTGTGAAATCAGATTGGTCACATTCACAGTATTTTTAAGTATTTATTTAGTGGTTGGTTGATTGATTGTAAATGATCTCTCTTGTTTTATTATAGATTATAGTTGTTGTTTTTTTAATTACTGCCTATGTTTGGCGTGCCACAATATTATATACTGCATGTTTTCTTGTGAACTCTGCTTTCTTCTGAGCTATGAGCTAGGATTGGATGATCAACTAAATGCCTTTTTTTTTTTTTTTTTTGGAGTGTTGATTACTGACATGCTGTGACGTGTGCCTGTAGGGGGCGCTATGAATAAAGTGAAGTTTTTCATTTCCTGGCCCATTTTGGTGTTGCTGTTCTTCACCATACCCAACTGTGCCAAACCACGGTGGGAGCGCTTCTTCATGCTGTCCTTCTTCCTCTCTACGCTGTGGATAGCCATCTTCTCCTACGTCATGGTGTGGATGGTGAGTTGCTGTATCTTTGTGTACAGTATGTAAGCATTTTTTATGCATTATTCATTTGATTAAATATCCTATTTAATAATGAATTGTGTTAATACAATATTTAAAATCTTGAAGCTTAACTGTGACTGCCATAAAACAAATTTATCAGCCCCCTTAGCAACTTCCAGGAGTCTTTGGAAGCCAGTTTTGAAGGTCGTCTTGGTTTTGACAGAAATTCTCTTCAATTTGGCTTATTTAAGGTCATCCTGCTTGCAGGCATGTTGCATCACTATTCCTATAAGCATTTCATTGAGGCTCATTCATGTGGGTTGCTGTGTGCAGGTCACAATCGCTGGATACACACTTGGAATCCCAGATGTCATTATGGGTATAACTTTCCTGGCAGCTGGCACCAGTGTTCCTGACTGCATAGCCAGTCTCATCGTCGCACGGCAAGGTAGAGCTCTCCTTTGATTTTTTTGGATTTTTCTACCTTTGCTTATCTTTCATCCATGTTGAGCTGACTTTTCCAGCTTCGGCTTTGTGTCTCTGTGCTCAGGCCTGGGGGACATGGCTGTCTCCAACACGATTGGCAGTAACGTCTTTGATATCCTGGTTGGACTCGGCGTTCCCTGGGGCATCCAGACAATGGCTGTCAATTACGGCTCTGTGGTATCTGTCTTTGTCACTTTTCACACATACATGCACACACACAATTCCACAAAGACCGTAAAATTACCTTTCTTCTTTTGTGTCTTATTTAGGTTAAAATCAACAGTAAAGGATTGGTTTACTCCGTTGTTCTGCTGCTGGGTTCGGTGGCTTTAACTGTGAGTAAATGTAAAGAACAATTCATTATGAAAATACAATACATGGACACCCCTTTTTAGTTTTAGTTAGGACCTCGAATTCCACTTAAGATAAATCTTATACAAAAATTCTATAGCAGTGTGTATATAATTTTTTATTTTATTTTTTCACTGGGCAGTGTTTCAGACTGATTGAAATTTCTACATTAGAAGCTCTTTACAAATACATTTTTGAAACAACCACTGAATGTAAGTATAGAGTAGACTTGCGGGAGATCGATCTTGGATTTTTGAAGAATCAATATTCAAATGAAGACAATAAATTGGAAAATTACATTTGTCCATCCCTTCTTAAAGGGGTAGTTCACCCAATGAAAATGACCCCATGCTGGATTTCTAGGTGTATATGACTTGCTTCTTTTCAGACAAATGCGATCATTTATATTTAAAACTATCTTGGCTCTTCAATCTTTATAATGGCAGTGAATGGAGGTTGGTATTCAATAATCCAATAGAAGTCCAATAAAGTGCATCCATTTATCATAAAAAGTGCTCCACATGCATCCGGGGTGTTAATAAAGGCCTTCTGAAACAAATCAATGTGTTTGTGTAAGAAAAACATCCATATTTAAAACTTTATAAACCGTAATCTCCAGTTTCCACTAAATGTTGTACATGCATTCACGAGAGAGAGGCATACCAGGAGATAATGTCAAGATGACAAATGGGAAAGTGTTGTGGAGAATTATGTGAATTATGATTTAGAACAGGGGTGCCCAACCCTGCTCCTGGCAATTTTTACTGTCCTGCAAAGTTTAGCTCCAACTCTAATCAAACACACATGCTTTTAATTTGAAAGCAATCCTAAAAAATGCAATTAGTTGCTTCAGGTGTGTTTGATTAGAGTTGGAGCTAAACTTGCAGGGTTGGGCACCCCTGATTTAGAAGTACAAAGTGAGGATTTGTAAAGACAAAATAGGTTAAGAGGAGACAATATAAACAAAACTGGGTTCTCAAGACACTAGCATATTCTCACAAGAGCTTACGCTCCACTTATGCAAAGTCTCTTTAAAGTGACCCTATTATGCCATTTTAAAGGTAGCTAATATTGTTTTATGAGTCTCTTAAAACAGGTTTACGTGTATGCAAGGTCAAAAAACACTTTAGTTTTCTCCAAAAATAGATTTTCTAAATGATTCGTAAACGACTGGTGTGAAGCAGTTGGAAGAATCAGTTTGTCTAAACCCCTCCCTCCCGCGAGCCCTCACTGTGATTGGTCAGATGGCGCAGTCCTATATGATTGGTCTACCGCTACAGAGCTTGTACCAAAATATACAAAAATCAATCACAATGTTTGGACTACATTAGGCCCACAGCTAAACAACAGAACTACAGAAACTACAGGAACTGCAGGGTTGTTACACAACATAACGTACACAAATACGATCGCAAGAAAATACAATCATCAATTATTAATCTTAAATCTTAAAGGTAGAAGTTCAGAGAAGCAAGCTGGTCCAAATAAACTGGGCACTGATCCATCTTTTAAGACCAAGGTTTTGGTGAATATCATATGCAAATATGTTACTTAGTGACGTGGATCCGTAACAAAAAAGATTCTAATTAATGACCACTCGTTTAGGCGAATGTGAGCTGACTTTTTTGAACGAACTTTGTTTGAAGTATATCTGGGGCCTGTTCCATAAACCAAGATTATAAGCCAGGCTTATTTCAGTTAGTCTGACTTATTGCCAGTTAATTTGTATTAAAATAAGTCGGACTATCTGCCATTAGCCTGGCTTATTTGGTAAACTTGTTTAATGGAACAGGCCCCAGGGCCTTTAAGCATTGCATTTTTTCCCCTTGCAAAACAATACGAGTCACACATCTTGGGTATTCTATAGTTTTTGGCCTTGATGATCCACTGGAACACCGCTCTCTTGTGAATGTGTATACGACAGTTAGCTGAAGCCACAGACTACGATTGTTTGTGTCCATACAGTCTACTAGGGATGCAACAATACAGTTAGCCTATGGTTCAATACATACCTAGGTTTTTTAACACGGTTTTCGGTTCGGTTCGGTTCTGATGGCTTGACACATAACGTTTAGTGTTTTTTTTTTTTGTTATTCTATGTTTAGGCAATTGGAACAGTAAGAGGTTAAGAAGAAAAAAATAAAAACAATTTACTCCTT
>JAUMHQ010000078.1:15111671-15127951 GCA_032361165.1 Enteromius paludinosus | reverse complement strand
GTTCAGTGTTCATGTAAACTGTTTTATAAACACTTCTGGCACTTTTTTTTTGAGCCTCTTAATTAGTTTTGTTTTTTATGTAAATTATTCAATAAATACCGTACCATGCCATTCATACCGAGGTATTACCGTACCGTGAAATTTTGATACCGTTACATCCCTAATATATATATAAAATGGAATATATTTTATATTGTGTGGGTTGCTTGAGAAAGTGTTTTTTAAATGTTTAATTATGTGACAAAACAAATACAAAGTATAATTTCTGTTTATTTAGATAAATGTGTGTAATATATTTTTACATGTTTATTTAATTTTTTAACAGAAAATAGCAAATAAAAGTAATTATTTAATATTCATTTCTAATGGTTTTTCATAAAAAATATATTATTTTCCAAAACAATGTCAGCCCCAAAAATCTCCCTTAATAAAACCCTAAAATTACACCAGCAAAAAAATCAATGAACAAATAATACGCTCGCCATCAATTCTTTTTCCCTAAATCTGTATATGACCTGGGATAAAATTTAAAAGAATCCATCTCTCACCAAATCGTTTTGGTGACACAAAATGTACTAGATACTGTAAAAGCTACTTCCAATTATGTCCTGAAAGCATGCATTTCTACAGTGACACTGTAAACTCTAAATCTTTGTGTGATGCTACATCCACACCACTAGGTGTTAGTGTACGTCCACGATAATCTACATCTACTTTTGTTTAGTAGTTGTGCTACTGAGTGCACCATTGTTGACACAATTAACACAATATCACCAGTTTCACAGACAAGGCTTAAGCTAGTCCCAGACTAAATTGCATGTTTGAGCGGTCTCAGATGAAAATATCTTGCTCTGACATATCTTAAAACATGTCAGTGTCATTGTTCTGTGTTAAGATGCACACCTGTAATATTGTCTTATAAAGCATTTTTGTAAAAGTTGCTTAAATATCTTAATTTAACTAATGCCTAGTCCTAGCTTAAGCTAAGCCCCGTTTGTGAAACCGGGCCTTAGTGTCTAGTTTTGAGTGCAGTGCTCACATCTCAACAACCAATGCACAAACCCCACCTTTTTCAATTTCCATTACAACAAGGAAAAAACAAGACCTGCTTCTAGTTCCATTTTATCATGCCTTTCATCAGTGTGGTTTGTGTGCAGGTTCAAGAGGTATCCGGGCCCTGTTCTTGCAGGACGAGCTCCTAAAGGCCTGTCTCTCCCTGTCCCATTCCTCCTCTGTTCTCATCACCACTGGTTTCCCTACACACTACATGCACAACCCCCCCGAAGAGACTGATGGCCCACCCGGGGCCATCGCCATGGCAGCTATGCTTCAAGCGCTCCGCAAAGAGGTGGTCATCGTGACGGATGAGCGCGCTTTAGAGATGAATCAGCACATCATGCGGGACGCTGTGGAGAAAGGTGCCTCCATCATTGCTGATTTATTGTTTTTGAGATATTCTTGGGTTATGCTAGTCAGATGTGATAAAGCGGCATTCAAATTGAGATTTTTAGGAGGCTGACTTGTCATGTCTGGTAAGGACATGATCTTTTTGTACCATGATTTCTGAATGTGTGTGTGTGTGTGTGTGTGTGTTTGTTCACTAACAGGTGTGATAAAGACTGCTGTGCCAGTAATAAGTTTCCAGAGTAATGGCCCTGACTCAGCACTCCACTTCCTGTGTCATGATGGAGATCCCACTAAGCCCAGGTGTAATGTGTTTGAGTCTCATTTTCCATCTACTGCTTTCTCTTGAACTGCATCCCAATTCGCCAGCCTACTTACTGTACTTATTCCCTAAAAGTACATACTTATTTATGAAGAAAATTGAAAATGTAGAAAATTGTACACATACTAGACCACAGAAAGAAGGCAAGTATGCTATTCCGTGATTGTTTGCCATGATTAACTGAAATGATGTATGCTAAAAAGGTTTGACCACTTGGTGGCAATAGAGCGCAGCGGCCGGGCTATCGACGGGAACTACTACAATATGAGGGGGGTGAACATTAAGCATTTAGTCGACCCAATAGATGACCTCTTCACCACTGCCAGCACTATTCCGGCAATCACTACCACAGGTAACAAATCCAGAGCTTCGATTAACTTAACTTTAACTTACACTAGCAAATGTTACCGTGTAGTAACAATACAAGTATATTTTGCTAGTGGTTTTATCCGTAGCTCCTCTGATGTAGTCTGTGTCTTAATCTCTTTTAACGATCGCAATGAATGCTTGAATCACCAACTTTGTTCCCAATTAACGATAAGTTCGGTTGGCATCAGGGAGCGGTTTAATGAGATCTGTCACCTCTTTGGAACAGGATTAATTGTGTGTGTACGTGTGCGCGCAGGGATCGGAGATGGAGGTAATGAGCTTGGTATGGGGAAAGTCAAAGCAGCAGTTAAAGCATACATGCCTAATGGAAATCTCATTGCATGTGACGTGGCTGCTGATTTCGCCATCACAACAGGTGAGCGCACCTCACACAGAGACCACATAATGTGCCTACGTGCTTCCTGCTTTCTGGGAAATAAAGCATGTTGCACCTAAACACAACCTATGTGGTCACAAAGTGGCACTTAGTTTCACATTTCACCTACTTGTTTCTTTTTAAGGGGGCTAAAGGAACACACACACACATGTAGTTTTTTTGAGTGTTTTGTTTTGATTTTTTTATAGCTCATGTCATACCCATGTCATTATGCAAATTTGTGTCCTCATAAACCACATAAACATGCACACGCACATTTAATTGACATTTAGGCATGTTTAAGAATGGAAATGGAATGGAATGTTGAGAATAAGTTCCTTTTTTATGCACTTTTTGAATAAATATAGATGCTTTATAATTAATGTTTCGAATTAAATACAAGTTAAGCTGTACTGATAAACAACAAAAAAGGCTATTTAGTGACCGTTGAGATTGTTTAGCATGTCTCATTTACAGTTAAAAGATCTTGTACTGTGTGAAACTTGGGCGGATTTTGTGAATTTGGGGCCTCAGGCAAATATAGGAATGGTGCCCTACATTTACTCATTTACTTCAACCTTGAGGTTCCTTTTTTGTTGTCAAAGTTGCTGCTGCACAATGGTGCCCCGTAGATAAGTCCAGTGATTCTACAGTTTTCATGTACAAACTATAATGGGGTTCTTTCATTAATATTTACATTTATTCATTTAGCAGACACTTATTATTTAATGTTGTAAACATTGGAATAGCAATTGGTTTACAGTTGAGATACAAGTAGTAGTCAGAAGTATACATTATTATATCACCGGTGCGTTTCTGTTTTAAATCAGCGTTTAGAATAAAAACGATCACCGTTAAACCTTCCCCGGGGGTTTCAAGCTACAACACGGTCTGCGGTGTTTTCAAAAATGTCTGGGTGGAAAATGCAGTGATAGGCGTGTGAAGAGATGCTTTTTAAAAACGAAAATGCACCGAATGTAAGCAACAGTTTTTCGCTGACCGGAGCAGACGCAGAGAGAGGAGCACAGCGTTGAAGATCGCTGTTAGCTTCAGATACAGAATATTTTCGTTTGCTACACGCAGGATACACATGAAGCACGTTCAACTGGGACACGCAGACGGTCGTGGTAATAATCACTGTTACCATTTGCGTGTCCGTGCTTAATGCACATCTAGTGAAAAGCATTTTGGGGGCCCCTTATCTTTTGGGGGCCCAAGGCAGTTGCCTACCTTTGCCTAATGGTGAAGTCCGCCCCTGGTGAAACTCAGAATATTTCCCTCAAAACTAATAATATAAAACACTGCAAATCTCTTTATTCATGCAATTCTATTGATTTATGTGTGTGTGCTATGTTTTAGCATTTTATAATTGAAATACACTATTGGTCAAAAGTTTGGATTTCTTTGGGTTTCTTTATTTGTCTAATATTCTCGCCAATGTCATGTCATGAAATCATTGATATGCTGATTTTATGTTCGGTTATTAATAATAATAATAATAATTGATCAAAATAATATTAATGTTGAAAATGTGCTGCTTAATATTTCTATAAATAGATTATATTTTTTCCGGATTTTTTGATGAATATATAATGAACATTAAATTAACATTAAAAATGTATTTACTATTACTTTTGATCAATTTAATGCATCTTTGTGGAGTAGCAGTATCCTTTTCTCTCTCTCTCTCTCTCTCTCTCTCTCATTTTAAATCTTACTCCAAACTATTGAATGGTAGAGTATCATGAAAAATGTTGATCAAATACAGTAAGTGTAGCCTTGTTGAACATGAGACCTTAATTATTCCAAACTTTTTGATTGGAAGAGTGTATATTATTTTGGTTTCGACACAAGCATGTATTTGCACCACAATGATAGTGTACCGTGAACTTTTCTTAGCATACCTAACGTCTTCTTCCTGCGTAGGAGTGTCCAACTGGGGTGGCTATGCTGTCGCCTGTGCTCTGTATGTTCTGAATCTCTGCCCAATACACTCGCGGTACCTCCACAGTGGTTTGATTTCATCACCGACTCCTGATCAACAGAGCCTGTGGTCGGCCTGCCTTCCCACTGTAGCCAAGGTACACCCCACAGCATTATCAAAAAAAAATGATTGATGATGAAAAATGATTATGAAGGGCAGTCCTACATTCCATTTTAAACATCTGTTCTTCTCTCCGGAAGGGTTTAAGCACCTCATAATAAAACCTCACACTGTTAACTAAAATCCCATTTGACAATTCGCTGGTATAAAACTTGCAGGCGCTTCAAAGTGCTGCTTCCAGTCAACACTAGCCATTTTTATTTTTGCGGGGAACTGCAGACCACTTCAGAACCTCTGCCAGTGCACGTTATAATTATCACGGCCACAACGGCTAGAGACCAGCCCATTAACCCTGTATTCACATTCCTTTCTGTTAGCCTAAATATTTTCTGTGTCCATCATGCCGTTTCTCCTCAGTGGCCGCTATGGATTGACGCTTTAATTCCGCTTTTCCTGTTTTTAAAATTCCCACTCCCACATGTGGCTTAAAATAAAAGACCACTGAATGCATTACCAGGGATTGAAGACACAGAATCCAGCTGCAAAGAAAAAAATGACTTGATGTGGCGCTTCTATTTAAATACAGGAGGAAGAGATGCTCCACATTCTGGTGAAATATGGCGTCCGCAGTGGTAAAACGGCAAACCTGGGACTGGAGGTGGATGGATTGACCTTTTACCCCTACCATTCTGACATCATACAGCGGCTTAGAAATCTGACCTTATAGTGTGAACAACATAAGAAAACCAGAGGAACCAAGATACAGATCTGTGACCTATTTCAGAGCTGACTCATATCTGTCTGTGAGAATATACAAACAAGTGAGTATGTGAATGTACAGAAAGAGCTGTGGTTGTAACATTTTGTTGATTCTTTAATGACAATCTACAAATTAGTGTTTCATTTTTGTGCTCTCACCTTACCAAACAATCTGCTTCTCACTTTTTAGCCTATTTCTTGTTGTATGCAGTATTTGAATAAAATTTCCCGATATTACAAATGGGACATGTCCTGATTATTCAGTTGACAATATGGCTTAAAGCTGCGCTGTAGAAGATTTCTTGTTTAAAGATGAATGAAATGCTGTTATGACCAAAACAACAAATAAAGTCTATGATTCACATTTTACAATGTTGTGTCTGATTTCGCAGGGACCAGGTTACAGTACGTCATGTCTCTACATGCTGGGCCAACTCCAAACGCCTTTTCTCAAGGGCACTTGAGACTAGTGTAGGGAAGTTTAAAGGCACAATGTATAAGATTTTTGTAATAAAATATCCCAAAACCACTTTCACGGTGTTAAATATTTCATGCAGTTGTTGTGTACTTACTGTACGTTATCTCAAAAGTTCTGTAGGATTTGTAATTTAAAAGAAATGCCAGATTTAAATAACGAACCATCCCTGTATCAATGACACAATATCCGCGCTATCCTCGGTTTCCGTCCAATGAATAGTAACACGCGTGGACAACTGCAGAAGTGGTAGTTGTTTATTGTGCATTTCGGTATCACGGATCATAATTACACTCCACACTCCCCCCAAAATGTATATGTATACAAATTAAGGCAAGAAGATGTTGGAACAAGAGCAAATATCGGGATGGTTTTTCCCGAAATGGAGAGCTTTGGTGAAAACCTCGAACCGGACAGAAACTCTGCTCTTGGGTGTGTTTTTTAGATGGGTAAGCAAATATATATTATTCATTGTGCAAGTAATAGTCATGTGCAGGTGGTTGGTGAACATATTTTGGGAAAACGACATCTCCCAATGTTCCATGCTCCGTCATCGGACGTTGTTGTTGTTTTGAAAATGCGACCTCTAGGTGAAAACTTGCATATTGTGCCGTTAAGCACGTTTTGTTTGAAAAAGTTTAACCGTACAAGAGACACAGTGAGACGATATTTCTATAAATTAATAATGAGAATGCATTTATTATATTTATTATGTTATGTTCGGTTATTTGCGCCAACGGTTGGAGCGCTGAATGCTGCACGAACGCACATAGCGTTTTCCAGGTAACATTTGGCTACCTTCAACAAGGGAGCTCCACACCCTTAAAAACACAATAAGAGGGCTCTGCCCTTTTTTAAGGGAGTAAGGCACAGGGATGCTCCCTTCTGTTTGAAATTCATTGTGTACATTTTGTCTGGTCAGCTAGCTATCATTAAACTTGGATGGCAAATGTCATATCTGTTGAAAGATCACCGATTTGTCAAAACTAAAACTTCGAACTGCAGCGATAAGGTAAAGTGAGCACATACAGTATCAAACCGAAATAAGGACCCACAACGGTTGTTTTGGTATGCTCTAAACATTTTTACTACTAGTAAAAAGTATGGTGTAATGTAATCAGATTTAAATCATGATTTTATCCGTGCGGTGACATGCAATTTCATTTTTAACCACAGAATGCCATAGAAATGCCCAAGTTTTGTAGTTCTGATTAAATCTAATTAATAGACACATTTAGTTAATATCTTTGGTGGTACTTCATTGGTTATTGTGATTTCTAGGTACTTAACCTTGATAGGTCATACCATAAAATTCATGTTCTCCAAAGAAATGAAAAAAACAAAACGAAACAAAAAACACTGCATTACACAACTCGTGTGCATCAGAGTACAGGCAGCTGTTTTAGTTCAGATCCATGTTACATAACACAATCATGTTATTTGGAAATTTGTGTATTATCATTGACCTTTTTAGAGTTAAGTGTCTTTCCCTCTTCCAAGGTTCAACCAAAATCAACACTGGAGAAGACCATCCCAAAACCCCTAATCATAAAGTTAAATAAACCGCAGACTTTTAATTATTCTGGCTCTGGTTACACCTGAAAGTATTAAACATTTCTCTGGGACCGGATTAACAACCATGAACATAAAATAAATAGGCCAACCTCTCAATTTCTTTTAAAATGCTGCTGTATATGGTTTTACTGGGAATATGACATCATACTAATTAGTCCCATCTGTATTTAGGCTTCTGTTTATGCACCTTTTGTTTAAAGTCACAATTTCTGCTTCCAGTAGAGTTAAATAATCAAAACCAATGACAGACAGCCAAGAAAGAACACGGACTAATATATGAACTAAGTGTTTCTCTGAGCAATCTTACAATTTGATTACCTGGTTGCATTAAAGGGATAATTTGATCCAGATTTACTTTTAGTCTTTATTAATATTACAAATAAAAATGATCTATTTTCTCCAATTAATAATTCCAAGTCCCAAGCTATGCAGACAAGAAAGCCTGACTAGTAGAGAGAAAGTGCAACACCGATTTAATCATGTTTTTGCTCCACATATATCATACTTGCTGTAAGGGTTTGCTTTACCCATTATGTTCAGTATTTTGTGCCCTTGAGGCTAACAAGCCAAACAAAACCAAAATTCAATTAACAAACTATAGAGAACATACTATCTTCCACAAATCTGACTAGATAACACCGTACCTACAATCAATTTAATTTCTCTGTACCTGTTACAGCCCTGCAATACATCACAGCACCATTTCTGTCTCCATATACTGTGCAACAATACAATCGCCAATAATAAAAAGTCCCATATTTGAACCAGAACTGCAGTCACTATATAAAATCGATGAAATAACCTGATAAAAGTCTTGATTTAGTTACATACAGTATAGCCTACATACAATTTGCATGCATGTTGCATGCATTGTAAACATGTTTTGAATGAGTAGGAAAAAGAGAACACTTCCACATGTCGTTTTTTTGGGGGGTTTTAGCTGTGGTCACTTCCATCATAAAAATGTAAACACTGCACCAAACACTCGTCATCTTTATTTACCTCAGCGGTTCGAGCAAACGGAAGATCCATGATTTCTGGAAGCAACCATCAATCACTTCTTCCTCGTCTATTTTCCCAGGATATGAAATCACAGTAGGAAGCCGTCCAGGTTCAAATGGTCTGTTTGGAGGTGGCTGACCCTTCACACCCACTCTGTGCACCTTTCTCTGCTTGTTAACTGTCTGTGTGCTCAATGTCTAACAAAGTAAAAGGTGAGTAGGAAAGAAATACACAGCTTCATTGCTATTGTTTCCTTAGAGGAAAGATTCACCCCCAAAATGAAAATTCTGTTATCATTTATGCGCCTTCATGATGTTCCAAATCTGAATGAATTTATTCTTTTTTTTTTTTATCCTCAAGGAATACCAAAAGATGCTGTTATTTTTCCTACAATAAGAGCATATTGTAAGCAGGAACTGCTAAACTGAAAGAGACAAAAGCACCATAAAAGTTTGTCACATTGGTCCGTGTAACATCTAAAGCCTTACAAATACCATTTATACATTTAATCAAATCAAGTTAAGCATACAAACATTTTCATCAAGTTGTATTGTGCCACCACCAGTGAACCAAACGTCACTGATTCTCATGCGTCATAGCTAAATCTGACTTGTGAGGTCTGCATCTGACATTTGCAGCGATGACAATAGTCCGTAGGCTTTAAGTTTAGTAAATGATAATGGAATTTTCGGGTGAAGTACACTATTAAAGGAAATGAAACTAATGAAGTTTGAAAGCAGAACCGTTTTAACTTCTAAATGCACAAGTAGGGACTTGGAACAACAGTTCAGCTCATCGGTTCCTAAAACCTCAAAATGTCAACCACTGGCGATTATCAAGGTAGCAATCCCTGAGAATTACACCACGTAACAGTAGCATGTTAGCTTACAGAAACCATGAAATATTGCAGTTTAATCTTAGAACAAAACGCCAGACTGATGTTGAAAAACAGTACGCAGCAGCTGTGGAATAACGGCATGATGTCCGTTGTACAGATAACCAATACAGCAGGAATGTTTAAACGTCAGTTTTCTGCAAGAGTGTTACCACTGAGGTACCTGTAGCAGTGTCCTTGGTGACCGCAAGCTCCGTAGAGTGCGTGTTGAACCTTCCGTGGCTTTTCGAGCAACAGCAGAAGACCCGAGTGCAAGCGTCCTGAGCCTTCTGAATGTCCTTTTGGGCGTTCTCGCTGATAAAACAGTAGAGCGCTGGATCTGCCACGCAGTTAAAACTGGTAAGCAACAGCGAGAAATGGTAGTAGTTGAAAATGTTCTCGATGAACTCGCAGTCCCGCTCCAGTATGGTGCGCACCAGCAGGAAGACGTGGTAGGGTGAGAAGCAAACCAGGAAGATGATGATGGTGCTGGTCACCAGGTACTTGATGCGAGTTTTCTGGCCAGTCTGCGTGCCTGCGCTCTTGCCCACTGCTCGGAGAACTCTAAAGTACGACAAGGAGAGGATTCCTAAAGGAAACAGGAAACCTATGCAAAAGCGGTAGTAGTTTATTGGGTACTCCCATGACTTCATGGGATAGTGCTCGAAGCACACAGATTGGTTGTGCTTGTCCCTGCTGAGCTCCTTGTGCCGGAAGAACACCACTCCTACGGCTATCTCTTTGAGCCAGACCACCGTGCTGACCAGCGCTGCTGCTCGTACCGTACGGAAAGCCGAGAAGCGGAGAGGGTAGACCACCGCCAAGTAACGGTCAATGGAGATACAACACAGAAAGCCAATGCTGACGTAGATGTTCTCGTAGAGCAGGAAACCACATAGTTGACAGAGCCACTCCGAGCCGCTCCAGTCGTCCCCTTGGAAGATATACTGAAGCCATAGGGGCAGGGAGGCCAGGTACAGCAGATCGGATATGGTCAGGTTGAGCAAGTAGACCCCCAGCTCATTGCGGGCTTTCAGCTGGAGCCAGGCATGGTAGAGCGAGTAAGCGTTGGCGGGAAAACCCACTAGCAGGACAAGGATGTACGCGACCGAAAACAGGTACTGGTGAATTTCGTGGCTTATAGTGCAGTTTATTTGCTCCTCAGACATGTTCATCTCTCTAACCTCATGTTAGCTGATGTCTTATTCAACAAGTGTAGGTAAGTTCTTAATCAACAGAGGTCTCCAAATAACATTCCATGGATTCTGTGGAAAGCAGACAAAATGGCATAGTTAGTGTGTCCAAATACCACCACGCTATAAGCTACGACTTTCTGATGCACGTATTGGACGTCATGGGAAAGTTGATTTGGGTTTTTCTCAGTTCAGAAGCTGTACTTCTGCATGCATGAAAATAATTTCTGCGGTTATGTTGTCATTATGGTTGCATGATAAAGTTTTGTCTGTGGCCTGTTTCTTTCAACTCTAAACATTCAGGAAGAGTACTTTTACGATATGCCACATGACGAATCCAGCAACACAATACGTCTTTGACGTCGGTAAAGGTGTTTTCTTAGTCAAGCAGAGCCTGTGCAATGCAATTAAAGCATCTTAAACATCCTATATATATATTTATAAATCATGACTCATGTCATGGATTTGAGTAACATTGCTATTTTTTTTTCAATCTGACCATGGGCTGGTTCACGTCTGGCTGATGAAAGGTGTTAGATATAGTGGGATTGAGACCTTGACTGCAATGACTGATAAAGCAGTGTGAACAACATGTTTCATCACCAATCCATTAAATGCAAAAGAATTTATCCCTGCGTCTGAGCAATACATGACACCTTCAGTAATACAGCTCAGACCTGATAGACATCATTTGTGTAAGTACAGCAGCATTACCCAGACTCGGCCTCAACAAGCTGGTTTCAACAGAATTGCTTTTCTGTTGTCTGGAAGGCACTTCTGATTTTGTCTTTTATATTCTGTTTGGAGCTGGCTCATCGGGGGACTCACCTATAGAGATTTGACATTTCCCAAGCAAACTATGAAGCTGTTTTCCTCTATGCAACTTTGATGAAGTCCCTTATATGATAACACAAGCATTTCATTTCCTGTTCAGAACAGAAAATGGTTTGCTCAGAAAGAGGAGTTATTGTGCTTTTATGGGTTATGGGTGTTCTTTAGCACACGCTGCAAAATATGATTGCAGTTGCTGACCAATGCGAAATTCAGCTGAAGTGTGTTACAGATGTAAATCTGTCTAAAATAGGTCCGAACGCTAGATATTCAAAGTAGAATCTATCTATATATTCAAACACATTTTTTTTTATTGTTACGCAGCAGAAATAGATATAGACTCTAGGTTAGATTAATCTATATTTTCTGGCATAAGTTAAATTATGCAAAAAAAAAAAAAGCACAGCGTGTTTAGTCCAAATGAGAACGATTATTAGGGACTGATTGTCTAACATAAACATGAACGTAACGGACAATGTGGTTGAACGCGTGCTTGAACGTGCTTCTCTAACTGCTCTCACGCGTGATTTGGAAATGTTTCACCTCTTCAAGACATTTACCGTAAACCCACCGGTTGCATTTTAAGCAAAGTTTAAAACCTACTAATAGGCTAGTTTTGTTTTCTCTAGGCTATTATAGTATTGCTCTATATGTGCGCAATTCATTAGCTTCTGCATTGAGAGTACGCAGCTTATATGATCACATTATATAATTGTAACAACTTAATACATGCGTCTGAATACTATATTGTTCAGAAGTGGAATATTTGTAGATTAACACTTGTATTATAAATAGCCTGATCTGGCTGACAGGCTATATTATTGTAAAAGTGCGTTACAATTTTAATCAGCATCATTTATCTGCGTACTTTTATACGAATAGCACGGTAACCATATTTTCTGGCAAAAATGCCACAATGACTATAATTTGCGTTTTAACTGATTTTTAACGTTTTAGAAATGTTCACATCGCATTCCTGTCTCATAATACTAATATGTTTACTGTAGCAACAGTTACTGTACCTGCTTATCTTTTGTAAGGAATATGAGAGTATATGAGATTTATTGAAGGTACATTACCTTGAGATTGCCGGTTTTAATCCCACGCGTCTCATTCGAGGCATTTCTGAAGTGTGATAAACATCCTCAAGCTCAACTGCTCCACCGACTCTGTCATTCAGACTCGTGTTGGTCTATTCATTTACTCGTGGGAGTGTTTTTTTTTTTTTTCAGAAATAATATCGCTCCCGGGTTCCGGGGCTGTCGCGTCGGAAAGGGGGAAACATTAAATTGCGTAAACCGTGTTTTTACGTAATGATGCGCGCAATTACTCAGAATCAAACACTCCTCGGTGTCTTCCACAGACACAGGATGTGTCATTTCTTATAGTAACCTGCCTGCGCGGACAGCATGCATGCAGCCACCTCATGTCCGAATTGCTGTCTTGGCAGGCAGCTCCGTCGCATAGCCTAATCGACTTATTGTTTATCTACCTTTTGGGAGTAAGGGTAATTATGTATGTGATGTATGCAACATTTAAGGTTTCCTCAGTGGAATTGTTCAAAGCGTTTTAAACTGTTGCATTCCTCAAATACTCACACTTGTGTCCTATAACGTATTTTTGCGTGTTAAATAAACTTATTTGACAAATTCAATATATATTTGGTCCGACCCTGTTACTGCATTATTTCCTGATTTACACACAAAAAAAATGTATTGCTTAAAATTGTTACAACCAAGTCAAAGACACTTTATGTGGCAGGACAACTAAATCTGATCTCTGTTCTCAGTTTTTAGCTTCAACTTTAACAACTACTCTAAATTAACAAACTAAAGTGATTGAAAGACCATCAAACAAGTATTTTGAAATATTAATTTACCAGTAACTATGACATTTGGTGCCAAATGAGCTGGATAGCTCAAGATACACTTCAACCCCGTTACCCATTATATGTTCATTTATTCTGAGAGCTAGAACATCAGTTCGAAACTCATGTCATTTACTACAATCAACTCTGCATTATTAAAAAAAGCTTTATTACAAAGAGTACAGGTTTTGGAAAACAGCTTTCACTAAACAGGCTTCTATAATTCACAATAAACTTTACATTAAGTGTAAAAGGTTGTTAGGGTATCTACTCCTTACATCAAACACACAGTATCTTACAGGTGCTGATCTATGTCCATGTCCAGTAGTGTAAAAAAAAACAGCTGTTTATCATCTAAAATCTTTTAACCAGTAGTTGTGCACATTCAAACAGGAGACTCTCCTTATATTCACACACCTAGTGTGAATGCTTGATCCAAACATACTTCTGTGAAGATACACCATTGCCTTTGGTGATCAGCTCTTGCCTTTGACTTGTGAAAGCCCCAGCAGACCATCAGAAGTTGGAGACGGTGACACGAGATGGCAGAAAAGCACCACTGACAGGGATAAAGGGGTGCTAGGTTGGTGACAATTATGGGACTACTCCATTCTTCCAGTGTTCAACATTAGACTTTACCAATCAGTCATGCAAATCAAAAAAGCAGTTGTGAAAAGGTGAGACATACACTTGCATACACACACTTCAAAATAACACAAACAGGTGTCGTTAATTACCTCAAGGACATTAATAAATAAACCAATAAAAGAACAGTTGTGCAGTGTTATAAAATGAGTGTGCAGGAGAAACGACACTAAACAAAACACCAAACTAAGCGTCCATATTTTTTTAGAACTAATATAAATGCTTGTGTGAAACTGGGCAATATGTCCAGCCCTCCAGATTTCCCCGATACATTCTTCCACCTAATATCACAAGGTAGGTGCTTTCTTAGTCTCGTGTCCAACAACCTTCTGGCCGTCTCTCTTTTTGGCTCAGCGTTGCGTTTTTCTGAACACAGTCTGAGCCAAACCCAGGTCCTACAGCAAATACATGGTCACCCACAAGAAGCAGAAAAGAGCAGATTGTTTGGTATGTCAGCAGGGAGCAAATGAGAGAAAGGCTGCTTCCCGTAATGGGTCCCTATGAGGCTGTCTTGGTGATGGACCTGCAACTGTCCTGCGCTTCCTAAAGATGGATGCAGTCGCTACTCCGTAATTATGCTTGGGAGTGGCTCCTAGCACGCAGCCCAACATTTGTTTTCCACATTCAGAATAGAACGTGAACTGGCCTGCCATAGAGCTGCGGATTCGATTGGATACGAAGGGGAAAAAATACATTCAAGTGCCCCATATATTCATTTTCAGGTCAGTGTGAATGTGCAAGACCCTCAAACGCAACTGGTGCCTTTGAAGCACCTAGAAAAAAGGAAGGACATGAGCAGTCTCCCAGAGCTGCCTGGGGCTTTTATTTGTTTACAGTGCAGTTTCACACGTATCTGAGGCTCTACACACAGCCATACTCATACCAAACAGTCTGAGGGTCATTGTTGGGGTCTGGAGAAGCAGGTTTGCTGGTGGGCTGCTCCTTGGTGGCGTAGCTTAAGTTCGCAGTGTCTGCTTTCTTCAACACGGGCGACTCTGCCTGCCTTTGTTCCAGAGGTGGTTCCTCTAAATCCTTCAGCCTCAGCGCCGATACGGCTCGCACCGGAGTCACCATGGCCACCTCGCCACGATGGGGGGCTGCTCGCGTTTGAGCAGGTCCAGAACGGGCCGCTCCTGCTCTGGTGCTACCGCTCCCAACGTATTCCCGTTCAGCCTGCAGTGACATAGACGAAGAGTGCACTGGAGGTGGACTAGCGAGGGGCAGCTCATCTCTCGGTGGGGCAAGAGATAGACGCCGGGGGTCCACGGATATGTGCCCCGGGTCTCCAGGCAGAGGTGAAGAACCAGCCAGCCTAGCAGACATCGGTCTTTCTCTGGTAACTACTCCGGACCTCCTCACCACCACGTCGCTTGGACTGGGAGAACTTGCCTCGGTGCGGTAACTGTCCGGGCCGTTGGAGCGGAGGAGGTCTGCGGAGGCCAGGCTGAATGTACGACTCAGGTTGGTGGTGCTGCTGCCCACACCTCCGCGAGGACTGGACTGGTGCAACGGTGTGGTCCGCAGTCCTGCTCCTCTGTTAGGAAGGGTTTGCGAATGAGAAGGAGGCGTGGAGGTCTCCGTGAGCCGAACGCTTGGTTTGACGCTGTGTCCAGGTTTGGCGACCCGACCATCTAGTTCTGGTGGAGTAGTCTTGATGGTTGGCGAGACATAACTGGTAGGGGTTTTAGCACCATCTCGCAGAGGGATGGGTCGAGTAGATCTGGTGAAGTAATCGGTCATCAGATCCTCTCGACTTCCTGTCTGCACCTGAAAGGCAAAGTAATTAAAATGAATTTTTGCAAAAAGCACGTGACCCAAAAACTGTGCCCCAATTCCAATATTGCAAAAAATGACCATATTTAAGATCCCTAATCATAACAATACTTCCTTACTATTACTAAGCCACAAATTAGGAATTAATTTCAATTCAACTAGGAGCATAAATGTCTCTACTGATCATGAGTTAAATATATAAAAACCTTTTGCTATTCTCACTGCATAAATATGCACACAAAGATAAAAGGATATGAACGATGTAAGATTGACCACATTAGTAGGTGTTAAAACAACTTACAGTGGGTGGGGACAGGACGTTACTCTCCTGCAAGAACTCCTCCAGGGTAACCATTTCGCTGCCAGGAGAGGAAGGCCGCTTAGAAATGGGCCGCTGGGAAGAGCGTGAAGCAGGCAAGGCATCACAGGGGAGGGTGGAGCTTCGAGGAATCAGAGACGACTGACTGAGACGTGAGCCTTCATGACCCAGCCCGACTACATCATCGCTGGACAGGCTGGCAGATCGGCCCTGCAGGCAGTCCAGAGAACCTGGAGGAAGACAGGAAATTAAAACATGAGCTGTAAAATTTAAGATGTCACGAAAAAAATGCTAGTGCTAGCTTTGTGTGTGTCAACAATGCTTTTCACACAGCAAGTATAATCACGGCTGACGTCAAATTTCGACTTCCTATTGGCTCCCGAGAGTCGCTCTTCATTTGCATAAAGTTGAGAGATTCTGAACTTTGTCGCGTCGCTGGACACGCCCACATC
>JAUMHQ010000078.1:15083221-15096159 GCA_032361165.1 Enteromius paludinosus | reverse complement strand
ACCTACATCTTGGATGCCCTGGGGGTAAGCAAATAAACATCTAATTTTCATTTTTGGGTGAACTATCCCTTTAAGTATCGTTTATAATAGAAACATGCACACGCACACACACACACTCTCTTGGATGGATTACCAAGCACAGTGGAATGTGTGACTGTTAGTAGTAAACGTCTTCAAACATGAAGTGATTATCGACTGCTAGCGTTTTATGACACTATTAGCTCATGAGAAATGTTTCGGGACACATTGAGTCACGTTTGTTTCTTTTGATCTAACTTACAAATACATGTCACTTGTCACACTCACTGCAATAAAGGGTTAGAAGTGGGGGAGAGAGGGAGTGAGTCTACTTCCTTATAGAGAAAGATGAATACTTCACTACTGAGCCCTCTACAGGGAACATTCCAGTGAAAACTAATCAAACTGGAGTCAGGCCTGTAATTACTTCATACCGTGGCCTCAATATGAATGAAATGACTAAAAAAAAAAACACCACCACACACAGCAAACCTCCTTCTCACAACAATAATGTGAACACTGCAACAGATTAACTATAAAAGATAGCATGCACTTTGGACTTGGGGAAACACTACTTTCCAAAACTTCTTGCTTAACTCTCCTACTAAATGTAGTATGTTAGTTTTAGATTACATTTCTTTCCACAAGACGAAAACAGACAAGGTGGAGACAAGAGGTGATGTATCGTATTTGAGACAGAAATAAATACATCCACATCATTAGCAACTCCTCACCTGCTACACCTTTCAGAAGGCAGCGTTCACATAAAACAAACAAACCTTTTAATAGGATCTTGTAACACTTTGTGCTGACAAACTAGTAATGAAGCTGATTAAAGATATGACTCATTATTTTCTTAATAACTAATCCCACTCACTTGTCTTCACAGCTGTGTTCTTCCTGTAAGAGTTTCTCTCGGTTCAAGCCGATCTTCTCCAGCTCATGGCTCAGCTTCTCCAGTTCATTACACTGCTGCTGAACCCTCAGCTTCTCGTTCACCAGCTCCTGTTCAACCACATATGACAAAATTTCATCAAAATGTCATAATTTGACTTATGTGTAAATGGACAAAATTGGTGTCTGGTAACAAATGACAGACTTCCCCAATCACTTAAATCCTGCCCCCTGCATACCATAGTCTACATCCCCAATACAACCCAATACCAGAACTTACTATCAATAAGCAGCACATTAGGAGTTTATTTATTATTTGATAATAGCGAGAATAAGCTTTCTTACTTATGGATTCTGTTATATGTAATTGGCTTGTATTAAATGTGTCATACCTCTCTTAGTGTGGCAAGAGTCTTCTTATCAATGGTGGCCTGTTTTTGCAAGTCTTTGTTCTCTCTCTCCAGCTCTTTAAGTCTCCCTGCGGCCTCTTTAAGGCGGCCCAACTCTTTATTGAGTGCTGTGCTTTCTTTCTCCATGCTGGCCAGCCTGAGGCAGTTCTCTTCCAGTGCGGTCTCCTTCTCCTCCAACTGCTGCCTCAACCTACGCGTCTCCTTCTCCAGCTGCTTCTTCTCCTTCTCCACCTGACCCAGTTCCTGCTCCATTCCTCTCTTCTCTTTCTCCACTGCTTCCGCCCATGTCACTGACTGCCTCAACCCTTCTAACTCTCGCCGCAGATCTTTCATCGCCGCCTCATTCTGCTTCAGCTCACCCTCCAGACCCTGAATCTTGGTGGTGCTGTTGTCCAGGGTCTGCTGGAGGCGTTGGTTGTCCTGGCTCAGACTGCTGCAGTTTTTCTCCAGTCTTTCGCTTCTCTTGGCCTGGGAGCGGAGCTCCTCCAGCGTGCGGCACATCTCCTCATGTTCCCGCTCTAGTTCGCTATGTTCCTGCTGTAGCTGAGCCAGGCGAGCAGCGGCCGGCCGCAGGGTCTCCAAGGCACGTCGCTGCTCCAGGTTCTCCTCCTCAAGTTGCTGGTGATCCTTCTCCAGAACAGCCAAGCGCAGGCTGGCATTCTGTGCAGTGTCAGCCAGCTTCTTCAGCCGCCGATTGTCTTGTTCCAGAGTAGCGTTCTCACGCTCCAGGGCCTCGGCACGTTCACTGCCAATTTTCAAGGAGGCGGCTTCCCTCTGGAGTTGTTCTCGGACTCGCTCCAGACGCGTTACCTCCCTTTCCAATTCCTCACAGCGCTCTCCTCGTTCACGGAGAGAGTCGAGCTCTTTCGTCACCTGACGTTTCTCAGACTCCAGATGGGCCATTTTACTCCCTGTTTCAGTGATGGTTTGGTGGAGAACACGGTTTTCTGTCTCCACCTCTCTCACACGAGCCTCGCTGTTCACCTGAGCACGTTTCCTAAGTGAATTAACGGCCTGGCTCAAGTGCTCTTTCTCCTGCTCCAACTCTGAGATCTAATAGGCCACACATATAAACAACATTTATGAACGAATAAATCATATAATGTTCTGATCATCATGTGCTTTCTTCCTTTAAATGTTCACCTGTCTGTCTTTATCAGCCTGGATTGTCTCTAGAGTTTTTTCCAGTCTCTGTTTGTCCTTTAGCAGCTCCTCTCCAAGGTTCTCCATGTCCTGAGTGGTCTGTTTCTCCTGCTCCAACTGGGACTGCAAACGCTCCAACTAAAACACACAACACAGAAGAGATCTCATCAGCATTCAAAGGTCTGGCTCTTAGTTAACATTGAAAGGAAATGCAGAAATTTGATGTACCTTCTTGCTGAGGCTCTGATTCTCTCTTTCCAGTTCCAGTGTGTGCAGCTGACCTTCTTCCATGTTAATGGAGGCCTCTCTCAACTCCTGGATGGTGCTCTGAAGACACTGGTTCTCCTTCTCCAGCTTCAACAGTCGGCTGGATGCAGTCTCATTCAGCTCAAACACAAATGACTTACGAGCTGTAGTAGGGGATGACCAAAAAAAAAAAAATCCCAGCTCTTTAATAGTAAGACTTGATGAAGACCCAAAAAAACATACTATCTTGTGGAAAATGGGCATCTTATGTCCCCTTTAATACTTTTGTATTGTTTTTATGGGTAACGCTTTAGAATAGGGAACACTTATTCACTATTAATTAGAGAGTGAACCTACACTGGTCTCACGGTTCGGTTCGATTACGATTATTATGTCATCGATTCGTTTCAGTACAATATCGCGATGCATTGACGATGGACTGCATACTCAATTTTCAATTTTAATTCACTTGTATTTAATTTTTTTAATAAACACAAACAGTCCGATATATATACCTTCTCAATGAAAACACACTTCTTTAACAAATGTATATACATGAAATTATAATTTGACTTTCAGACAGTGGCTCGCTGTGGTGCTGCGATGGAAGAATGTTGATATCCGGCGGATTTTGGTCAAAAGTTTAGATCAAGAACAGCGCACTGTCACTTTAATTCAGTGTATAAGCGGCGCTGTTTAACTATCGCAGCACAGCTGCTTCTGCTCAGTTATGGTCAGTCTATTACTGAACCGATACCAAATCGTCCTTGTCTGCATCGCGATGCATCGTAGAAACAATAAATTTTGACACCCCTACTATTAAGTAATCTGTCCCCTCAATAAATTCCCAATTTGCCATTTATTAATAGTAAGGTAGTTAAGTTTAGGTATTGGGTAGAATTAAGGTTGTAGAAAAAGATAACGTAGAATGAGGCATTAATATGTGCTTAATTAGTTCTAATAAATGGCTAATATTCTATTAATATGCATGCTAATAGGCAACAAGTTAATAGTACATAAAATAAAGTATTACCTATTCATGCAGATCGTATTTATACTCATTTGAGATTTGAGCAGTCTGAGTGGCAAACATCCAGCAGGCAGATGCTAAGCCACTTGTGCATTACAATCGAAACAGTATGTATGCACACCTAACGGCTTACAAACGGCCTGAGGGTAGAGATATTTCAGGAACCATTTTTTTTTTTTTTTTTTAAATCAACATTGACAGTGCTAGTCAACTCTAAAAAT
This sequence comes from Enteromius paludinosus, assembly GCA_032361165.1. Classification (NCBI taxonomy): domain Eukaryota; kingdom Metazoa; phylum Chordata; class Actinopteri; order Cypriniformes; family Cyprinidae; genus Enteromius; species Enteromius paludinosus. Next base: position 15,092,197 of record JAUMHQ010000078.1, on the reverse strand, counting down.
CTCCCATTTGAGCCTGCTTAAGCTGCTCTAGAAGCTTCACATGGAAAAACTATTAGTAGCAAATAAGCGTTTGTTTACTTTGCATGAACAAAAAACGGCATGGTTCCCTGTTGGCAATATATTTGCATTGGGATGGGTTCTTAAACAAGCAACAGAAAATAGGACATCAGCACGTGGCCCAATTTCCACTCTTCATGTTGTGTTTTCTAAACCAGTCTGTGTTGGGTTACCATTAAAAACACAAATTCTAAGTTCAAGAGTAAAGACTGTCTCTGAAGGTTTTAAACTGAGCTTCTGTGTGGTGGACTCACCCTCATTAACCTCATTGTTCTTGGCCAACTGCTCCAGTTCCCAGCCAAGGTGAGCAGACTCATTCATGCTTTGTTTCTGAGAGATCTCCAGCAACATGTTCTCCTCCAACAACTCCTCTAGACGTTTCTTATCACTGTCCCGGTCCTAAATACACAAAACCAGAAAAATCAAACACTTAATGCAGGAAAAGAGTACTTATTCAGAGATTTGTTAAGATGGTAGTCAATGTGAACAGGCTTTAATCTAAAATAAGTCAGCGATACAACATTACATAATGCATGTTTCCACCCACAGTTGCTGGAACAATGGAATTCTTGTGGTCAATTCCAAAGAACCCTTAAGTATCAAGTATCAAAGCTACCGCATACTTTGGAAATGAACCAACTAGGTCTACAGCATGTTTTATTGCGCATAGGTTATAAAACAATAAGATTCATCAAGAAATGTTTTGTAATCCCATTGCGAATCAAAAGCAATTTAAATTGTTAAAAGCATAAAGATTAACTTTCTTAACACAGATGCATATACACACACCCTCAAAAAAAGTTTCCTTTAACTCTTACAATTTCCATATCGTGCAATTTGGAGCGCAGCTGGAGGTTTTCTTTCTCAAGCTCATGTAGTTTATCACAGCGCCCCCTGGCCCCAGTAAGCTGCTCCTCCAGCATGGACTTTGTCTCCAGCAGGGTCATATTGTCCTCTCTTAGCTCCTGTGCACAAAAGAGAGATGAGAGCGAAAAATGAAGAGATGAACAAAAAGAAAAGATCAAAAAGGATGGCGAGGATGGCGACAGCAGACTGAGAGAGTCAGGGGGCTGTCGGTGACAGCTCAGGGCCTCAGCGGACACCTGAGGCTTTATATCTAAGAAATAAAAGCAGCAGGAGCCCAGCATGCAGCTGTACATCAGTCACCTTACAAAGAAACCTACCCTTCTGATTTTTTCCAGATAATGACAGAGATGTCCAACAATGCTGAAGTCATTAAAATGTTAAAATGTACTATAGGTTGGCGAGTGAGTGATTACCTCTATGCGTGTCTTGTAAAAATGGACATCGTTTAGCTTCTCTTTAAAGCGAGCCAGTTCGGTTTCCAGGCGATCCACTTTTCCAGCACGCTCCCTCAGAGCATCCACCTCATCGCGGTACGCCCGCACCGAACGTGCCTCTGCCAGCAACTGCATGTTCTACTCACACACAAATACAACAGATGACTAATTGTTTGCTGAAGCTTCAGTAAAGTGTGCCCTGATTTGAGTCGGCGATGTGAAGTGTGAATGGAAGAAAATAGAAAGTCTTAGTAGGATACCTCCTGTTTGAGTTTCTGGATCTCTGCATCCAGGCGCTCAATCTCGTTCTTGGCATCTATCAACTGCTCTGTCTTCTCCTCTCTGTAGAGAGCAAATACACAAGAGTACACCCTTACAACGCTGATAGGCTGCACTAGTAGACGACCATACAGCCAAGGATTAATATCGGCTAATTATAAGCGTCGACTAAAGCCGTTAAGTGTCAGCAACAAGACTTTCATTTGGACAGCACTAAAGCTGTCAATTAAGTTATAATCCTGAATAAAAACAAGGTAAAATAAAGTAAAGTAACTCTATAGAACACACTTACAACTCTTGGCGGGAGCGCCTGAGTTTGGCCTTTGTGTCGGCCAGCTCCACTGCTAAATGCTGTCGTTCTTCTTTAGATAGTAGGGTGACCGGAGATAGAGATGTGTGCTCAGGGCTTGGAAAGCCCAAGAGATTGGATGGCTGCTGAGACTGAAGATAGTCCCTCTCCTGGGTCAGCTCTATGACCAGCTAAAGACACAAAACAGACCTATCAGCAACTAATCAGGGATGAGCAATGTAATAATAAATAGATGATTGTCATTGCTGCTGTTTAGATTGGCTTACCTCAGAAGACTCATCTCGCTCATCTATGAGTTTGCGTAGGTGTAGAGCCATAGTCCGAGACAGAGGGTCCAGCTGCTCGGCTGGGATCTCCCCGACTTCCATCCACTGCAGGTCCAGGACATTCTCCTGGTTGTGAGTTACCTGCAATCAAAGTGGTTTTTGCGCCTCAAACACATGCTCCATTTATGATATGCATAAGAAGATACTGGCTGAAAAATCAGGGAAGCTCACTTCTTGAATGTGCGTCACGATGGCGGTCTGTGTTTCAATGTCAAGCAGCTTGATCTTCTCAATCATCTCTTCCTTCCGGTCACACTGTTGGGAAAAATTAAGAGAGTGAGGAAAAACAGAAGGGATGGAAGTCTACCATAGATGTTGTACAATCCAGATTCATAGCCCATGAATTCATTAGTATGCCTTAATGGTGATTAGTCAAAGAATATGCTGGTGGAGAAGAAAGAGTGGGAATTAAATCAGAGTTAAAGCCCTTCTTTGCATAAAAAAAATGCAGGAGATACTTTTAAACGGCCTCGTGACTGGAATACTGTGAGAGGAAGTTATGGGGCAGGATTAGACCAGCTCAAAGTGACTCGGAACAGAAAGCAAATCAGCAGGCAAGTTTAAGGCTCTAAATCAATGCGAGCGGTTTATTATCCATTCACAGAACAAGAAAATCCAGCTAGAGAGGGGGTGAAAAGTGTAAAAGTAGAAAGAAGTAGGCCTGTGTGGAACAGTCACGTGAGGAACAAACCTCGGGAAAAGGAAGAGACAGAAAAAACATCTAAGCAAATCCAACCCAATAAATCTGTGCTGACTCCTCAATATCTGCATGAAGGCTTTATTTTGTAGCATAATGAGCCTGTGTTCATTTTTCTCTGGAAGAACAGAGGCATGCCCGGGCATGGAAATGATTTCCTGCGGGTTGGGGATCTCTGCTAGTTCAATCAGTTTACCTGCACAGCACAGCCCAGTATCAGCAACAGCAGTCTCTTCACCTCTTCCATGCTTTTACCTGAGGGAATCAAATGGTTAGAAATCACAAGAACTGAAAGCAAGATATAAATAACACAACAGAAATGAAAGAAGAAAAAAAAAAAACATTCATTTTAGCTAAAAAGAGGAAGTTGACATAAAAACTTTAGTAGATATTAGTCAAGCCAATGTGATTTTTTTATTAAATCATCACATTCCTAAACCCTGTTTACATTGATTTCAGGGTTGCTATTATTGTTAGCTAAAACTAAAGCCGGTCATGTTAACGGTAGGGCTGTAACGATACACCAAACCCACGATTCGGTTCGCATCCCGATTTTTGACCCACGATTCGGTTCGCATCACGATTTTTTTTCGTGGGGGGTGGGAGAAAAAAACGATTTTTAAAACAATTTGCGCCCAGCTTGGTAATAGATAACGGGGCTCGAGTAAATACTTGAACCCCTCGTAATCGACAATCAAAAATGGTCACTATGGCAGCAAATCTATGGCAATAATACGCGAGCGCACCACTGATGCTGGCGCGCGCGGTAAATCACATACGCGATAGGAAAACAGATCTACACGCAAAGAAACAGGAGTCGTGAGCTCATTTCAAAACCGCGCACATTCAAAAATGTCATCTGCACGCAATTCAAGGTAGTCACCGGGTGTGTCGCGATGCTCCCTTATCACACCGCGACACAGGATCGTGGATCTGAGCGATTTCGGCTTCATATCATGTATCGTTACAGCCCTAGTTAACGGACAAAATTAGCAAAAATAGCTAATTAAATAAATGTAAAAATCTAAAATTTACTTTGAAAATATTTTAATTGCCAAGACAACATTTGTAAACACCCTTAAAATTATAATTTTAAAATACTAAAAGTGCTAAAATGACTAAAACAAAAATTATAATAATAAAACAAAATAGATATAGTTTAAAAAATAAACAAAAGCCAGTGCCAAAATGACTAAAATAATTAAAAATAAAAAACAAAATATAACCATAAAAGCTTATTAAAATATTAATTAATAGTACAACAGCAAATAAATAATACTAAAATGACACTTATTGGTTTATTATTGAAACTGAGATACCAGTGGTTGGTATCAAACTCAAAATGAAGGAATCAATCCCTAATTGCTTAATCATCATAGTTTTACATTTCTTAATGTTTCAATAATTTTATTAGTTATGGTATTTTGGATGAAACGTGTTTACTATGGTATAAGAAAGCTGTATAAAATAAGTCTTCAACCATTAAATTAAACATTCATTCACATGTGGTCAGCATGTTCTTACCATATAAAACGGAGGACACACACCGTTACAAAACACATCCCCTCTTTCACAATTACACAAGCCCTTTGAGATAAAGTTATTTTTAATTACTTTTTTGAAGCTTATGTTGGTGAGTTTGTTTGTGTCTGGCAGTCTTAGACTAATAAATACTCTGGAGAGAATGGATTGGGTGCGGGGGTGCCGTTGCCATAGCGGCCGTTTGTTGCTCAAAGCCACCCCACCCTACAGCGGACCCCCTTTACACACACACACACAACAGGGGAGGAGCCGCGGGGAAAACACTATTGTTCATCATAAGTGAAGCTTAATGTAAAATCACATACTGTACAAGAGCTAAACGTTGCACAAGAAACATACACCAGCACACACCTCACAACATTACAAGCAGTCTGTTGTGCGAGGTAAACTAATACACCAACCAGAAAAAACATGGAATCTCAGGCTGTTTTGATAACCTATTACAAGCAGAAAATGACGCTATAGTTATATATGATAAGGGTTATTTTTGTATATGCAAAAGTAGTAAACGCATCAACCATGAGCAGAGAAGGAAAGCTTATCTATGCACATTTATAAATGTCAACCTGCTGATCAGAATCACACCACAATATAACAAAGGCCTGCTATTCGTGTCGACAATCTGCTGTACTGGATTTTGGAGTAGATGTACAGAATTGATCAGGTGTCAGGGTCACCTAATATGAAAGCAATTTAAATACAAACCTTACTGTAAAAATTGCTTTGTATAACTCTGTCACATTTCAAACAAGTAGGGATTTCTAAACAACTAGAATTCGCCTATTCTAAAACGTATCAGCTAACAACTTTGTTAAATTTAGTGTGTTAAAAACAAAAACAAGCATTTTTTTCTTCAGCTCATTTTATTTTAGATTTCTTAATTTTACATTATATTTAATTTGACTTTATTACTTGATTCTGTCCAACTTTTAAGTTTAACGCCTCAAGAAACGATATAATTGACGATAGCTCCAGACATGATTTCCTGCATAGCTGTTCTCTACGGTCAACAGACTCAGCGCTCAGGCCTGGGCTTGGTCCCAAAAAGCTTCCTCCAGCCTTTCTCCTTTCCTCCTGACATTACAAGGTCCACAGCACGCGTTTCCTTCCCTGAACCCTGTCTGATCACCCCGTATCTGAAGGTGAGAGGGCGTTTATGAAGCCTGGAGAGTGTGTGTGTGTGAGGTGAGGTGATGAATGACGAGGTTTGTTCAGCAGGGCGTACGTTTTGCTTCAAGGCACAATTAAACTTGATAGCAGGTGAGTTACAGCGACTATAGTGAAGATACAGCAACTGATAAAATTGAAAGAAAGTAGGGCGATTAATATAGAATAAGCGTGGTTGTCCCTATTTAATAAGCAAGCAGTCCAAGGAGTTAAAGTATAGTTTTTTTAAGGCAACAATCTTAAACGATTTTATGATTTAGTTAGCTAAGAATTAAATACTGGATTTTGTAAAAACACCAGCATGACATTATTTTTCTAAAAAGAACTTTACTTTTTTTATCTTATAAGCATAATTTCCAATTAAATTATAATGCTATCAACCCTGTTAACATTAGGGTTGGGTACCGAAACCCGGTAACCGGTATGTAACGAACCAATTTAAAACGCGGATTTCGGTGCCTCATTTCGGTGCCGTGCCTGAACGAAAAACCCAACAAATCGCGCGGGATTTGAAATGAGCTTGTGGGCTCCCGTTTCTTCGCATGTAGATCTGTTTTCATCTCGCGGAAATGATTTACCGTGCTTGCTTATTAATGGCATAGATTTGCCGCCATAGATTAAGTGTGTTTTTCGCGAGCTGGTTGCTGCTACTGCGGCGGGGGGAGGATTGTGATGCTGGCTCAGCCCAACCCTAACACATATACTTATACATTATATATATATGGGGTCGCAGGTAACATTGGAACACACATATATATATTTATTAGGGGTGTAACGATATTCGTATTGAACCGTTTGGTACGAGGCTTTAGGCTTCAGTACGCATTACAAACCGAACGATTCGGACTAATACGTTTATATTTGAAAAAGAAAAAATAAATCAATAAAATGTAAATATAAAGTATGTAAAATATAATATTTTCAGTGCTACGCTCAACAAGGCAGCGCAAACGACGGGACAGGCAACGTGCTGACTGCCCCTCCCACCCCCAAACAGACAAAAACTAGAAACACACACATTACAAAATATTCCCGCGGCATTCAGGCAGGCATTTCCAACAGATTCAAAAAGGGCAAAACAATCGATCGGTAACAGCTATAAACTTAAAAATTGATTGAAACGGAGAACCATTTAAAAATAAAAATGTTCTTTTCTTTCTATTAGTTTATAATTTGGCATTTGGTTTTGGTTATAAAGGAGGTTTTGTTTTATTCGCTGCTGAGAAGAAACCCCAGAAGACATGTGAAGTATAGCTCCGTTGTTCAATATAATATAATAAAAAAACAAACAAAAAAAACAAGTTCATACTTTTATGTTAGTTTTAATAAATAAATAAAAAAAAAAAAAAGAAACTTTTTTTTTTTGCCGTTTCGAAAACGTACCGAACCATGACACCACTGTGTCGTATCGAACCGAACCATGATTTTTGTGAACAGTCACACCCCTAATATATATACCCACACACACACAATTTCATTTAGCTTAATTTATTTCTGATAGAATTAAAAGTCCATGTAAAAATTCACTGTAAAAACACCTATTTTGTAGAATGATCTAGTGGTTTATTTACAGTGTATGAGCAATACCTGATAATGGGTCCTTGGCGATGGCCAGCACATTGGGCAGATTCATGAGGATGAGCTGCTGAAGATGCTCCTGAGAGAAAACAGAAAACATGCTCACTGTAAACAGGCAGGTCACTGTGATGGCACCCTAAACATTAGACCTATGTAAAACCACGACAGCGAGTGGCGAAGGAGGTACTGTATGGTTCAATATGGCAGCCAGCCTGGGAGATGTACGAGTGTCAATATTTGGGTTGAGGACATAAAACAGGGTCGCTGGTAACGTGGGAACAGGAAACTCCTACTTTCAAACAGACAGGCAGGAAATCAAACTGGAAATGGGAAACATTAGCGGTCCCAGACAAGGCATGTATTGGGTGGGGTGCATCAAATTCCAGCATACAGGCTGGAATACAAAATATAAGCTAGGCAATATATATATATTTTTTAATCATAAGTGCCATCCAGAATTCAAGGCATAAATGTCCAGATATGCAGGTATGCCATATACCAATGGACTTGACTTCAAGCACAATGGCCTCCAGGGTAACTAAGCTCAGCAAAGTACACAAAGGACAAGACCAAACAGGTCCAATTGACCAAACCCTTCATTCCAAAACACACTTAGATAAGAGCACTGAAATGGCTGACAGAATTACATACCTGATTTATTGTTTCTATGCAACTGACAAGAAACTTTTCCAGAATCACTTCTGAAAGCTTTCCCACAGATCACAAGGAGAATCCATACATGCATACAAGCTTTTTGACACAGTATATTACTTGTATATTACATACATTTTCCTAATATTCCACAATGACCATAAACAGTCCAAGTTTTAAAAACACATGTAGAGTCATGAGTCATTGTGGTTGTTCTGGCTGAATGAAAAAAATCTCGCGTAAACCAGCCGGCAGCCTACTAACGATTCAATCTTCAAAATATGTAGTTCTGCACATCTCGAGCTTCAACAAACCGAAGCAATGCTGCAAGCAAGTGGACACACACTCTCACCCAAGTGCAGGGCTACACAGCTAATGAGAAAGTGTGCTATCCCGTTTGACATCATCAATCCCGAACCCCCCGCTGACAACTCCATCTCCTACTCAGAGGAGTGACTCCCAGGGGAGGTCTTTGTGTGAAGACACCAACGGAGACGCGACCCTCATCCAGTATAATAGAGCCAGCCCAGCTGAGGCCGGGGCCAGACCACACTGCCTTTGTCAAAGCAGAGGCCTGTGAGCATTCCTTTCTTTACTGCTGTCTTCTTACACATGCTCATTCACAAACACTTTTAGAATACTTCAAAAAGCAACGCTCCCAAAATTCTCTTTTTACAAACTTTTTGAATTGTTATGACGTACATGAGAACTTTTTATATATATTTTTTTTACATTGTGGACATCATAATTGGTACAAACCATCATCATGCTTCATTTAAATATACGCAAGCAGAAATAGTATTTGTGAACTACGATGGAGGGATTTTCAGAGAATAATGACTTAAATTCAGAAGACTTTGAATAATCAGTAGCTAGTCTGCACTAAAATAATAATTTTGCAGATATTAATGATTAATTATTTTTATAGCTGATAACGGACCAAAATTTAAATTCTGTCAAATTTAGTTTGTTGTGTGTTCTGATGAGTGTTACCTCAAATGCAGAAATGTTAATTCATGCGTTTATGACCTCGAGGTTAGATTATTGTAATGCTTTATTGGGTGGTTG
>JAUMHQ010000078.1:15037230-15082890 GCA_032361165.1 Enteromius paludinosus | reverse complement strand
TATAAGTCCTGACACAATCTAACATGTGTTTAAAATTTGAATTAGGTGCCGGGCGTCCGGCCAGAGGAGAACTGGACCCAACTAAGCCTGGTTCTCACAAGGTTTTTTTCCCCTATACTCATGGATGGGGTTTTGGTTCCTTGCTGCTGTCGCCTCTGGCTTGCTTAGTTGGAAATGTGCAGCATCAGTATTCTGCTAAACTTCTCTTTTTATTGCCAACAAAAGAAAACAATTCTTTTTATACAACATTTGAGTAAGAGTATTATTTTTGGTGAACTACCATATCAAAAATTAACTCTAGTCTAAGTCTATTGTATTGCAATTCATTTATACATCGCTGTTACATCAGCTCCCCTTACCTTTGCATATCAACATGTAAAAAAAACCTGGTGTTTTTTTCTTTTCACTAAATGCAAGACAAACCTAAAAAAATCCACTTGAGTAGTTTTGTCATCCCTGTATTTTCATGACCACTGATGTAAGACCACTTATGAGATAACTATGCACAATGGAACAAGCAAAGCACTCTGGGAAGAAACGTAAGTGTTTTCTGACTGACAGCCAGTCTGGTGTGTATAATTACATAAAGGAGCACATTTCAACCTGAGAAGGGAGGAAAAAAAATTCTCTTTACGGTGTTTGATTCGACAGCTGCACGGTGATGGGGTGTGTACAGTAGTGTCACGTTAAGCGTTCTCCCCATAAACACCTCATTCTTTAATTGCCAGTTAACCTGATCATTTCTGCGCTGCTAAATTCAAGCAGGCTAATTACTAGATTTGAGTCATATGCAAGACGAGGAGGCTTTCGTGCCAGCGTTAGTATCTGGTTTCAACTAACAGCTAAGGATGGAAAATACGATGAAGGATCAGTTAACGTTTCTTGCCTGACAGAGATGGGCTTAGGGAACTTAAGGTGACTACACCATTTCAGAGACATCACAACTGTAGAAACGACTGCAAATACACAAAACAAAACAGGCAGGGACTGTTCTGTGAATTGTAACGTCTTCACAAAGATAGGCTAGCTTTTTATCATAGCAGATAATAACAAGACAACACCGACCTGGGCCTGCAATTGCATCACTGCTGAAAACTACCTGCCTGAAGTAAATTATTGATGGGCATGTATCCATATCACAATGCTAGCTAGGTGTTTGTTATAAGAGTCACATTTTCTCTCTAAAGTCCTCTGAAAATGAAATGATGATTGAGGAAATGTGGAGCAAAAAGAGCCAATTTTGATTTCATACTGAGGAAATATGGGAGTGTTGGTTTTGCCGGCCTCATAAACCTCAATCAGTATCCAAGCGGCATTTTCCACTGTCAAATCAGGACATCAAAGATAACCTCATCGCCTTTATCACCTTCATGCTTTATTACGTCACAGGAAAATCAAGAAAACAAATGATGGTTTGGCATATATCTTATAAAGTCATTGTGCGACTGGTCAGAATAGTTGGAAACTTTCATAAAAACCTTCCTGAGGTCATTTCCTCTGTTGCTGTGTGGAACAATGCCTGAACGGTAAAGTAGGACAGGAGATCTTTGGCTCTGGGGCTGTTTTTTGCAAAGGTACACACTGGTATCTGCCCAACCACTGCTAGCATTACAGGCCAATGCGGTCAACACAGGATCATTATCTATATACTGGGAGAGCAAGCTCAGAATTCAGAATCTTTTTGTACACAAATCAGTCTAAACAACTCTCATTGATACGCACATAAAATATGGATATTATCATTGATTCACTTCAAGAAGGTCTTTAAAAAAAAAACAGAGCCATGTGGAGTACTTTTATGATGGATGACTGCATTTTTAAGTGCTTCAAATTCTCTACTCCCATTCACTGCCATTATAAAGACAGGAAGAGACAGGACATTCCAACTCCAATTGCATTCATTTGAAGAAAGAATATCACATACACATAGGATGGCTTCGATCATGGGCTAATTCTCATATTTGAACCACTCCTTTAATTTATGTTATGCACTACCGAACAAAGATTTGGAGGATTTTTAAATGAAACTGCTCATTTTATTCAGCCATCCCTATTGGTCACCATTGACTTCCATAGTAGGAAAAAAATACTATAGAAGTCAATGGTGACTGGTAACAGTCTGGTTACAAACTTTCTTCAAAATATCTTTCTTTGTGGTCAGCAAAACTAAGAAATTCATACAGATTTGAACTGAATGATGACAAAATTTTTCCTTTTTGGGTGAGCTATTTCTTAAACATTAGTTACCAGTTAGGCCTGGTTGAAATATTATTATAGTTAGGACTGCAATGACTATTCGACGGCAAAATTCGATGACAACTAATTTAGTAGTGGACGGGTCGGTAGTGATGACACCAAAGTAACGCGAGGAACCAAGAACTGACATAGTGGGTGTGGCGTCAGGCCTCGGAGATACATTCTGTTGTCCAAAATAAAAGGGGAACTGTTGTCCTCGTTGTGCTCCTGGGACGTGAAGGTCAGGGAGTGTTCGAGGGATAAGGGTCCAGGGAAGGGGAGTCTTTTGTAGTCCAGCTGCGTTCATCTTCGGCGGCTCACACCCCTCGCTTCTTTCGTCTTTGGCGTCTATTTGATCGGGCAGCTCGCCCTCTAATGGCTCGCGTTCTGACGGCACTTATCTCGAGCGGCTCACGTCTCCGGCGGCTCGCTCACCCTCCTAGACCCACGAGGACACCAGCGTGCATGCGCAGGGGAAGAGAACAGTCTCTCGAGGAGAGGCGCGCTCCGCTTTTAACAGCGGCGGTGATGAGGCTTCATTCAGTTCACGTGGGCCTCATCACACGCTGCCAAATAAGCTCACTCCTGCGCCCCTCCTCTCCACACACCCACTCCAGTCGGGACCCTGGGGAAGGGCGGCGATAACATTTACATGCAATGCACTTTAGTTTATGGAACAATGTTTATTTTATTGCTGATTGCACTTTTTAATGGAAGGAAAATGCTAAAAACAAAATATATTAAACGTACAAAAGATACAATATATATATATTTTTTTAATTCGTTATTATTTTTTTTGCAGTTCATAATGACTAGTCGTTAAGGTAGTCGATGACTAGTCGACTATTGAAATAGTCATTAGTTGCAGCCCTAATTATAGTATTAGAATTTCCATAGTATTTTTCGTTAATTAACACAAACTTAGCACGCCTAAGAACTTGACAGGTAGTAGAAAACATATTCCAATGGCATTGTCAGATTCAATGAATAAAAAGTCTGCACACTATCAGTCCATGCTAAATATAGAAATTTATTCTTACAACAGCTATTTTTTCGGCCCACTGACCTTCTTCAGGCATGTATTTTTTATTTAAATAAATGCATTTTGGGGAAAAAAATTACTTCTGAACAGTTTTCAAACTTATTAACAATTTTAAAAACTATTTGACGTCGAGTGCAATTCTTCAAATGACCGTTTGTGTTCATCACGATACAAACACATGACTAGAATAGGCCAAGCTCAGATGAATAGAAGTGAGTAACAGGAGCATTCGGTGCCATTGTGTTCCATTCTGAGATTGCAGCCAACACAGATACAGGAATGAGGAAACACAAGAGTACTTCACAACAAGAAACCGGAGAACCTTAGAGGCGCTTCATGCTACTGGACAATAAACAAACATGCACAGACATCTTACTTCATTAAACCATAACCCGTTTAAACCATAACCAAATCTGTTTTTATTCATTTTGAAAATCCGAACAGAACCTTTGCAGCACAACAGTGAAACAATGGTTAAACGTTTCGAGAAACGTGTCTTTGCAAATTGGAAAAAGTGAAAGTTTAATTTTCGAATCTTACACTGGAGAAAAGGGAGGCAAACGCATAGCCACAAGAAGGCTATACTGTTGCCAAAAAGGGAGTAATCAACAGTCATGGTGGTCCACTTCAGCTCTTCTATGTTACAATGACCCATATTGCAGTTGTGCCTGAAGGTTCTTCATTGAATGTGCAATGGAGAAACCCACAAATGATCAATATCTAATTCAGCAGAGCAGGTCATGCCACATGTTGACCCAGGGATGTGGTAAACATGCTCGTATAAATATCTATGTCTATTTATGCCATTTTTGTTATTGAAAGTGAAGGTCAATTTAACCAAAAAATCGTGGCCCCATTTCTGTGTCTACTCAGCGGCCCGGCGTTCTATATTCCCTCTTGTGTGGAGTAAACCACACGCTGTACAGTTTTGTACATGGACACAAACATTCAGCCAGACTTAAAATAAGTGCAATCCACAGAGTTCCTACCCAAACACAGCAGGCAACAAAAAAACCTTGAAAAGTTCTTTATATGGGCAGAATGCCATGTTTTCAAAAGCTCTAAAACCACTTCATACAGACATAATTATATTGATGTAAAGCAGTGTTTAAACTAAACTACAACACCATACGAAACAGGATACACAATGTGGTCTCTTAATGGTTATGAGCTGATATTAGAGATTTTTGTCACCAGAAAGAAGATCATTGCACTTACAAGGTCAAAAAAAGAAATCACATACATGGATGACTCCTTCACAATGAGACGTGTGACATTTCAAGCCAACGTTTATCAAAACACTAATAATTTGATCACGTAGGTTTAATGTTCAGAAAGGTTTAATATACATATTTTTGTTGAGTATTTTGCTAACTTTATGCTCATTTTTGCAGTATTTTGTGTATACCTCCAAAGTACATTTTTAAAAGGAATTCTGTCGTTCCTCCTGTTTTGAACGGAACCTTTGGTTCTTTTCCAATAACACACAATATAGCAGTTCCAGTTACATTGTTTTGGATGCAGGATGTGCAATTTGAGTCCCGATTCACCCTTCTGTTAGAAGAATGTGGAGAATCATAAAAGCTGGAAACCACATAAAGACCAAGGCATCAACTAGTGTCCAAACAGAGGAGCACTAACATCAGCAGCTAACAATTGAGCAAACTGCACAAAGAGTCCAGGTGAGCACTGCTGCCATGTGACACATCAGCCAGAAATCATGTCAATACTTCCCATTATCAGAAATCTAATAGCATTTGTGATACCTCCACAGAGAACAGCATGATCACAAAGAACAGCAAAGCATAAGCATAACTCAAGCAAACAGAACTTCAGAATAAACTCCTTAAATCTTTGTACAAAACACAAGTGGCTTAGAAATGGAAACCTAATTCCTACAGGACACAAGCTTTCAATACAACTCTAAGGGCAACAGTGGGGACAGAAGGGAGAGAGGGGGGCATTCCAGACTCCCTGGCAACTCTAATTGACCTAGAGTGCCACACCACCTCCCTCTTTCCCCCAATTCTCCATTAAATAAAAGCAGCCTAGTGGAACGTCCCCCCACTTCTGTCCCATTCCAGAGAGGTATAGTGACCACTACAGCAGCTGGACCAAATCAGTGTAGATGTTCAGATGCTGGGACCTCGGTCTCCAAACAGTGTAGACTAACAATACACCTCAACGGAGGAGAAAGAGACTTCTTGGCTTGAGCAAGATCTTGGTTGGTTGGGGGGGGGTTCAATCATTACCTTTTTAAAACAGCTTGATCTTTGACCAGAGGCCCATGGAAGCAATGTTTGCTACATGTGTCACATTTGGAAGCAACAGATGTCCATCAAAGACACGTGGAATGCTAGAACTGCTCCATATGGCAGCTAATAAATAGAGAAACCTTCAGTCTGCGTTATCTGGAGCACAAAAAAGGACCAACAATAGAGACACAGAAACAAAGACCTGCCTTAAAACAATACAAGCTCAGCTATGACCTCATTTATGCGAAAAACATCATATAAAATTAGCACCATGCCCATAAACAACAACAGGATGATGACGTATAATGTATAAAGGCAACAAAAAAAAGGTAGAGTACAAAATTGTTGTCTTGTCAAGATGATTAACTTTCGTTTACCGTTGATGAGGAAAAAACGGAGTAAAATACTACTAATTTCCCATCATTTTCTGAGGCGGCGCATGAATGATAATATCCACAAATGTCAATTACACACCTAACATCATGTCCTAATATGTTATTGGTCATGTTAATCAGTGGTTTGCCCTGCTATAACTGTGACAACATTCAAGTTGCACTAGGACAACCAAAAAAGCATGCTGTGTAGTGAAGCATCATGGAGGTAATGAAAAAAAATATTAAAAATAATTCAGTGAAGAGCACTGTGAGTTAAGAAACTGCAAGCAACAGGTGTATATTGTGACTGGCTGTAAACTGCAAATGCATCATTCCCCAATTTTGCGTTAAATGTGGACAAACAAACTACTTGTTGCATCATACCTGGTCAGAACGCAGTGTAATATGCACCCTCACTAGCACTAAAAATGCAAGTGAACCTTTATGAAGTTAACTCATCATATCATAATTACAACTTTTGAGTAGGAAATTCCAAGAAAGAAATCAAATGCAGCGTAATCAAGACTGTTTGCAAGAGTTACCTCAATCAGATTTTGCATTACAGCCTTTCCTAAACCCAGTCTCCTATTTTTGCACTGTAAGTGAACCTATGATCTCACTAACCACGTGAAAACATGCTGCGCCAAAGTCTGCTGTTGCAAATTTTCCCCTCTACTAGCTTGGAAATCTTTGGGCAAGTAACTGAATAAGCGACTGTCACTTTTTGTGTACTTTGTATCTCGTAACTGTTCAGTGCTGGCAGAGACAAGAAAGGGAGGCAGAGAATATGAGATGGAGATGGTATGAGAGTAAAATAAGCCAGTCCAGGAGGCTCTGCTTTTGGGTTTCCCACAGCAGCCGGTCTCTGGAGGGGGTTTCCTGTTTTCAGCGACAAACACATGCCTTATAAAGGTAATGAACAAGTTGAGTGTGTATGTTCACGTGTGTCTGAGAGAAATACTGAAGCGAAGCAAAACCTGTGTGAGGCAAAGATGCCTCTAGGGTTGCTCTATGGCAAAAGAGAAACTGTACACCTCCGGGAACGGCCATGTCATCTCCACTGTACGCAAGCAAACAGTAGAACAAAGAGCTAGCAGGCTAACCCGAAGAGACACCTCCCTTCTTTCAGAGTCACGGTGAAACCTGCAAAATCCCGCCAAGTGTGCGGGGGACATCAATATAACACACGACCGTGCTCGTTTACAGAGCTTGCATGAGGGTTACTCACGAAAGAGTCTTAACCACATCCTTTTAGATAGCTATTGCAGCTATCTGAATCAAACTGTGAAGATTATACATGTGGCACTAGTCAAGAGGGGGTTTTGCTTTTACAATGTATCGTGTGGAACGCAATCACTTACAGACCAGTGGGGAAAGCTCAGACTGTTAGTCTGGCTGAAAAGACCGGGTCAAGGGGGCAACCTTCAAACCTAATTCAGAAACAAAGACAGCTGGTACATCACTGTCTAAGAAAAACTTTTCAAAAGAGCCAATTAGAACCAAATTCTAAAAACAAATCAGCTTTGGCTGGATGTTCTAACATGATGTTATGTGTTGTTGTGGTCCACTGCGGTTCATTAGGCATGGGCCCTGGGCCGGCCACATATCTCATGTTCCTGCTCTGTGAAGAGTCGGCTTACAGAAGCTCATGCTCAGAATGACTTGCTCTCCAGACAATAAGCAGGGAGGAACCAACATACTACCCCTCCCCTCCCCCAGAGGTCCATTGTTCCCACTGTCTGTAGCCCTGATCTCTTCGGTGGGACACTTTCTGGTTAGCAAACACAGAGTCATTTTAGAGCGAACCTAATTGGGGAAAGCAGAAATTGTGAGACTGCGACTCCAAACGCTAACCTACAATCTGTACGGATTATTATACATTCTCAATTCTTCGATAAAACTAGGGCAAATCTGGTCAGTGTAAATTAAATCACCCAGTGTTAGGGTTCAGGCTTAAACCTAAATCTAGGCTAAGCTGGGAGATTGTATCATATTGGCATTTGGCACTGGCGATCTGGAACCTCTTTCATAACCAAAAGCGAGACATGTGTGCAAATATTTAGTTCAGATTGCAACAAGTCATTAGAAACCAATCATTGATCTGTGGAATCCAGACTTGGATGGATGTTGTTTTTGATCTACCCAGGCTGCAGTAGTCCATGTGCCAGATCACATGCCCAAAGACAACCAATTACTACAATCTTTAGTCATTCCCACAATGGTGACAATTTCAAAAAATGCTTCTTAGATAAATATGAGTGACGCCAACTTGTGCAAAACTTGGCTACACAATGCCTGGGTGTGTTGGGTGGTTGCCAGGGTCAAGATGTCACAAAAATGGTACTGGTGCCAGTTCTTGGTTGGGGGGAGTGAACATGCATTTCCGCTAACGTGAGATACAACCAATTCTTTGTACTCCACGTGACTATATACATTTTGGAGAAGATTTTTCGATTTGAAATATTCACATTGCTTGGGAAACTTTCCATTCTCAATGGCCCAATGCAATTGGTTCCTGGTTCTGACGTGGCTCAGTTTTCATTCAATGGAAGCTTAAGATTTGGTTGCAAATCGTATTGTTCACCTGGCAAAAAAATGTAAGTCTTAAGGCTAAGTAGAGTAAGCACACCTCTCCTTAATAAGCCATGTGATGTCATCCTTCATACATGTTTCCAGCAAGAACAGGTTGTAGCAAAGCTCAATACTACAAGTAAATAGTACAAGCAGTACTAATAACAAGACTTGCCTTAGCAAACGCTACTAATTAATCACTAAAATCATATGCATATTCCGTTATCACACTCACTTCCTGTGATGCTGCTGCTGCTGCTACATGAACATGCTCAGACAATGCATGTTATTTTAGCCTTCATGTCAACAGCCATTTTCCAGTTTATAGATCTTTTTAGAAATGTATAACATTGTTTGACTTGTTCAAATGAGCATAAAAGACCGGTCTACAGCCACCCGCTTATCTCTCTGGCCTTCTGGGCCATTTCTGTACACGGTGGCACACACAATGTAGTTTACAGCTGAGAGAGAAAACACTTTGTAAAAAGAGAGAATGTCAGTTCATCTCAGATTTCTATGTTGATCACGAATACAATGCTCCAGTTATTTCTACAAATCAATACAAATTGATGGAATGAGGAAGGCAACAAATTGAGTAGTTCTATATCCATGAACGGTATATTGTCACTAATATTGATTGTGATTAGCCAACACTGTAGATATTTGACATTGATTATAGTTATTCAATAGTGTAGTTGGTATCTATCTCACTGATGGTTTCTTAAAATTATTTTAACAATGGTGTGACAAGTCACTTTAAAAAATAAAAAAAGTAACAGAAATCAATCCCAACAATGTAAACTGGAAGTAGGTTAAACATGCAACTCCACTTGGTGCATCAAAGAATCACACCTTATGTTGTTGGGTGACAAAATGCTATTTTTGATTATCAGCCAAATATGGTACTTCAATGATGTGTCAAACAGGGGCAACACATTTTTATAGCAGACGCATAAGTGCTGCTATGTTGTGTCTGAAAGCAAATTTATTGATAAAAAGATACATGGATATTACTTGTGCACATACTGCTAGAAGTACGTCAAGTCTCAACCTCGACTGATGCCAGCAGTTGTTTGCATGTTACATTGTAATTTAAAAGTCATAAAAAATAACTTTATAGTGTAATATTTTTTTTCTTGTTGAACTAACCTTAAAGAACAATTTCTTATCAAGCCATGTTATTCCAGTTAATAAATGAATATATTACAGATTTGTAGATGGTAAACTTCAGCTAACCATAACACTGAGTCAGCTGATTCAGTGTTAACGTCTCATTTTTTATCGTTGTGTTATGAACTTGGGGCCCAGGTTGTCTGTGAGGGATCACTATAGTTCAGAAGGACGTGAGACGATAGAACAAAGAGCTAACGACTCAACTCCTAAATCATTAGGTAAAACAAACAGGCCTAATCTGAAGCGAAAGCGCTAATGCATGACAAAAGCATTTCCTTCGGCTATTAGCCTGATGTCTTTAGGAGTGCATTTTCAGGGGGTCCTGAGGGTTTCAGTTCTCACATTACAGTGACCCCTTCCCCCATTTAGACCCCCATACGTGGGTCTCAGGAGGAGCGATTAACACAGGATAAAACAACACATCTGGTTCTGTTCAGCAGAGCACTGTCCCGCATCAGATGCTCAAATGTTGCTTTCTGAAGTCCATTTCCGGGGTCACGTAGGACAGATACTCTTGGGCTGAGACTGAGCACTTTGTGTGTGTCTTGGACGAGCCACATGAGGAAATTGAGACTTTTGGCCAGTTTCAAACACCACAAACAACCCAAAGAGTGTATTAAGTGCAAAGAATATCAAAAAATAAGCTGGGTTTTACCACGCTGACTCAAG
Organism: Enteromius paludinosus; assembly: GCA_032361165.1. Lineage (NCBI taxonomy): Eukaryota > Metazoa > Chordata > Actinopteri > Cypriniformes > Cyprinidae > Enteromius > Enteromius paludinosus. The sequence goes on along the minus strand of JAUMHQ010000078.1, from coordinate 15,072,571 downwards.
ATATCTGAAAGCCCCTTTTCTGGTTAAAGTGCTGAGTTAAAATTATTTTTATACCAAGGTGAGGGCACTTCTATATGAACACAAACTTCTCAGTTACTTATTACTGAACCTATTGGGTGACCTATAAAAAAACACCAAGGCGAGCTCCACCCAAGCCAAATACGCAGTTAAGGGGGCCTTCCATCACTGGAGGGGTGTGCACTGTGTGTGTGATTACTACATTCTGACACTCTGCCAAAATCTTGCATAATACATAATAACACTAATCAGCAAGAGGTTATTTCAATATCTCGGCTGCCTACTGCAGAGTGTTCATTTAAAACTGGACAAAGAAAGAACCTGTTGGATGGTAAAAGTAGAGCAGAGCAAAAATATAGGACTATAATCCATCATTGATACCCCTCCCCCATTATTCGCGGTGTCCTTATTGTATTTAATATGATAAAATGATAAGCAATAAAAGAGTGTCCATGTACAGTATCCTAACAAATAAATAATAAACACAAATCAGACTTGGTTAGGGCCCAAAGCTAACAAAAATATTCCTCAAAACAACAATCTAAAGAAATAAAATGAGTGAGCAAATGATTTATCTACATTTTATTTTGTAAACGAGTAGAAAACCAAGACAATTCCCAGCAACTGAAGCGCAATCAGTCTTCTTTCTCTAAGTTGGGATGGAAAGCAGTGAGGTCTGAGCAGGAATGCTTCTGAGACGCTCTGCCAAGAGAAAAGGGGGTCAGATGTGGCAAACGCTTGCTCAGATGGTGGGACGCTGCCCAGAACCAACCAAACCAATCAGAAGATTTCAACTCCCAAACCCAACAACATAAAAACCCCCTTTCAGCAGTAATTGTGTGAGTGAGAACGGTTTTCTCTGAGACCCGAAATTATGAGTCAATGCTACATTTTCTCAAATATGCTGTTGAGAAAGACCTTTCATGTCTCCCTGTTTTCTTCACAATAATCACTATGATTACGACTACAACCTCTCGTAAAACCTTTCAACCTCTTATGGACCACCTTTGACTCAGGTCTTGCACACCATTCTCACTCCCATATTATCCCAATGAATTCAAAAATGTGTTCACAAAGTATATGGTTGTGATATACAGGGTGGGCCATTTATATGGATACACCTTAATAAAATAACCACCATGGTCAGCACCCATCTCATATACTTACTCATATAGTTTCCCCCCTCACATATACTAATGTGCCACAAACAGGAAGTTAATATCACCAACCATTCCCATTTTATTAAGGTGTATCCATATAAATGGCCCACCCTGTATGTATATGTATGTGTATATGTATATATACACACACATACATAAAGGGATTTTAAAATCTCATATAAAAATTTTGGTAATAAAATTGCTAAATTATTTTCAGTAAATGGTGAATATTAAAATGATTCACTATTTTATCTAAATAAATTCAAAATAAAACAAATAATTAAAATACTACTAAAATAAACAGTTTAAAGGCCATTAGTGACTTTAGGCATGATAAGATTATAATTTACATACAATGTGAAACTGTATATTCATTATAAAATGTACTAAATAGAACATTTAAAATGTTAATTAATTTCCTAATAAGCACTATATACATTTAAGGGATTATTCTTATTATAAAAATATATTTTAAGTTTAGTTTCAGATGGAATAAGTTATATAAAACCTAAAAATCTAAATTACTATTATTGCCTTGTATCAGATATCTAATGAGAAACTTTTAAGAATTATAACAAATATCATGATGCATTCCTATATGTATGATGGATGAGTGAGAGGGTCAACTAGTCCAACAACCAACTGATCAGTATCAGTCTTTGCTTTTAAATGTTTTTATTTGTAATATCAGGAAATAGGAAACATCTCTTACTGGTGGCAGACAGTCATGATGCTAAATCAGCTAAATTATACCGAGCCACCCAACAACTAGCTGATTTAGAATATACATAGGTTTGCACATCCCTTACTAGCTGCCTTTACGTAATAACAAGGATCAGAAGTTTGAAGTAACAGAATCTCTTCAATGCAGATAAAAATAAGGCGTCCACCCACAATTTCAGTCACATCTGCAGACAGGTTTAATCCCCATGACACCTTATGTCTGCAGAGACCAGCTGCTGTCTGGCATTTCATACAATCACACGCAAACACAATGTTGTCTTAAAAAAGAAGTGATCGGGAAGAACTTTTCTCATTGCAACCGGACATGGAAGAAGAGATCTCACCTGGTAGTAGTTTTTGATGTGACGGATGACAGTGTTGAGGTTCTGTATTCTCAGGTTGACATCATTGTTGACTTGTTTGTTGACTCGCTGATTCATGGGGCTTGGGTCTCTGTGGGCCAAGAGCAACAAGAGTACATGTAAAAATCTCAGATAAGCACTTTTATAATGGCTGGGCAGGATGTTTGAAGATCATTCAACAGCCTAGTTAACTAGTGAGGTCGACTAGTTTAATTTTTAATGGTTTGGTGAACCCAATTACACATGATTGACCACTCGACTAGTCATTCAACCAACCAACCCGCCCAGAGACTGCACTTTCATAAACCAAGCTGTATTTTTATTCAATTTTACTTTCATTTTTCAAGTAATACATATCTTGGTTCATATTTATAATCTAATTAACAATACAAAACATTGTGTGCTGCAGTTTCTTGACTTTCTTTTATTCTATTCTTTATCAATATATCATGAATTACTACATATGGCTATATTTGTAATCTCTCAAATCTTTTTTTTTTTGTTTATTTTTCCAGGTAAAAACTAAATTGCTTACCCTTTTATAATCTTCAAAAAAAAATGCTGAAAACTTTTTTTTTTTTTAAATAGATAGTTTTGCACATCGATAATTTTAATTTGAATGCACACCTACTCTTTGCATTACACTTTGGAATATTGAGTTATTTTATTTTGCATATAGATTTTTTTCTTCATTGCATTATGAATAAACTATATCTTATAGATAACAAGCAATTAGGCTTTTATATGGCTGGACTGGTTCACTGGACGTAAAGGTTGATGCCAGTAAGCAGGTCCTGGCCTTGGCTCAGACAGTCCTGAGGTCCTACATAGACTCTGTTTGTGCGATCCTCATTTACATTTGTTTTGTGAGAATGGCATGCAAATTCTGCCAGCTTGGCCCACAAATTCCCGCTTGAAGAGAAAGAACCTTAAAAGATCAGGGTCAGTTTTCTTTTTTCCTCTGATGTCTGGCTCAACTGTTTTTCTAATGCTCGAAGCCAAGAACACTGCATTGAGTTTCACTTTTTGTGGCATTTTACGAGCATGGCTATTGCAACTGACAGTATGGTTGGAAAAACAATGACTGTTTAGTAAAAGTATAGGGAAGACCGATAGGGTGCATGCAGAGTGCATCTGCCAGATGGGAAGCGTTAGCATAATATATACCTGGTGAACGAATACGCTGTCAAGGCTATCGGTTTGCTACAGGCATACGGGTCTGGGCACATTAAAAATGGATGTGTGTGAAGAGAAAGGAGCAGTGTGTACATTGCCCTCAACATTCCACATCTCCACTCATTTGTAATGGTTCAGTGGAAATACACTAGACACCTGAGTATGCGAGTCTTCATATTAATGAGGTATAAGATTCTTGTTTTTCAATTTTAGCTATTGTAATATTTATTAGTTGTTTTGTTAATAAGCATTCAGTTAAGATGCCAAGGCAACATTTTTTGTTTATTTATCTTAATCTTCGCCCGAATATGGATGGCTATAGTGAACGAAACGTAAATAGACGCTTTATAACGTTTCGGCAAAATCTACATGCATATGCGATCAAATAAAATTCTCAAAATATGAAAAATTGCTGCAAGGAATTTTTGCCCTGTTCTTGCAGCAGTAAATATATAATCAAAAGACAGTGTTGTGAGGGCACATTTAAATAAGGATAAGGAGTTTTTGTTAAACAAATAAAATAAAAATGTATTAAAAAAAGTTTTTATGCTGACTTACTGAATTTAACAGGAAATGTGTCACATTATGAAAGAAGAGCGGGTTCCAAATGCCATGTTATGTTGCCTTCAGGGCAACTAGAGTAATAAAACTGATGCAGTTCGTGCCTTAAATGACATGACACAAAGAGAACATGACACCAGGGTACAATAATCTATCGAGGACTGCGACAAGAGTGTCTGAGTACAGCTAATACAGTACATGTGTCATCATTAGACATGGCCCCCACCCCCATTTATAGAGAAAATATTTCCTTTGTCTGAGGAGGTCTAGTGTTTAAGCCCCTGATTAAGGCAGAGAGGGTGGCAAAGCTTCTCGAGTAAAAGTAGGTTAAAGGACAAAGCTGATGCAGCGACTTCAAGAAGTCGAAAACCGTAGTTTTATAAAGCTCAATCTAGATGCACAAACTCTAGGTGCCAAAATACGTGTAATGAGCTGCTTTGCATGATGCAAATACTCTCAAAAGAAGAGATTTCCTTGTTCATTAGTAAGACTCACACGCGACAGTACTGCTGCCTAGTCACCTGTTAGCTGAGGTTACAGCTTGAGCTAACCGAAACTTCCGTGGCCTAGCATTCATACTGCGTGCTTGCAAACTGCCTTACGCATGACCTTAAAAGTCTTGGCAGAGCACAGCCCCAAATCAGCCGGAGACCCTTTATTAACACACTAATTATGGAAGAGGAACAAAACTGATGGAGCGTGAAGATTCGGATTGAGTGTCTGCACAGTTGGATGGCAAGCGGGAAAGGATAGGATGTGGTTTCTAATGAAAAAAAAGATAGGCCTATACAGCTGCTAGATTACAGCATGTAGGCAAGTCTCTTTCACACACACACACACACACACACACACACAGTTTTGTCTGTCACTCACATATGCGTCATTATCTTATGAAGGAAGACACCATCCACTAAATCCATGAACATTGAGAGCTTATCTTCTGAACCGGACCCAAGGGGTCCAAAAGTCTTGACCTGCAAAAAAAATAAATAAATAATTCAAATAAAGTATCATGACAGGATGCATGCACAGCTGCACACACATGATTTCTGTTTCAGAAGTGAACTGCAGAGCGTACAAAATATTAAACGTATGCAAAAAGAGATACTTGTAGATTGTTTTTAATAAATACTAAGGAAATATTTTTTGGTCAAACAGTCTTCAACCTCTAAAAACTAAACATAGCTGTCCTCCGATTGCTATGTGCATGTTTTAATGTTGTACAGCATCAGGGAACAGCACGCGTGTCAGCATGGGAGTGTTGATTATTGTCTAATGTGGGTTAAGATGGTGACGTATGAGTTGGAAACACAGTGGTCAGAGAAAGCACGGCCAAACAAGACACAGGGGTCAGGGTATGGGGGTCGGAGGAAGTTCATAAAGGTTTCGCCAGACCCTGTCAAGTGTCATTAAACTCTTCAAGTATAACAGTATGTGCACAAAAAGTACAAATGCTATTCTGGGGAATGTATTTCTAAACAAGCGAGATTTGTTTTAAAAATATACTACTACTTACAAAAATAAAATAACAAAAAAATCTGATTTTTTAGGGAAAACAATTAATTAATTAAATTAATTTTAATAAATTTAATTAATACAATTAATTTCCTTACATAAGTATACAATAAAGGATCAAAATAAACAACAGAACCAATACATGAATGTACATAAAGCACTATATAATAACAGTAATAATATAGGCTATATAATAACAACAATGTTGCAATTAAGGTTTTGCATAATAGTACTACGCTGAAAAACATCTGCTAAATGAAAAGCATGTTGGCCACTTTCCACTAAGTTTGATACAAACTTAAAGCATCAAGCCCACATTCCCGCATCAGTAGTGCTCAGGTTTGCACTGTCACTGGCCGTTGATAAACAAACTACACAACGCAAATACAAACTCCGCACACACAGCAGGTGCCATCATGTCTTTGTGACTTACCCAAACCACAAGCGGCGAATCCATGAAGTTAGACATGAGTTCAGACACTGTAATATCCATTTTTTTGGGGGGGTGGACAGCACACAAGATACTCACGCAAGAGTTAAAATTGTTTGCAGCTGAAGGTGCGTCTAAAGAAATAAATATAAAAGTGCGTAGGATTCCTCTAAGGCTTTATGTCCTCCACATTACTGTCCGCGGCAGAACAATGCAGGGGACGCGAATCAAATCCATTCTGGAAATAAAAAGACATCCTTTGAGGTAACAGTTTGAAAAGTTTGAAATGACTTGCGATCCCAAAAGTGAAAGGTTACGGCTACATAAATATAAAACCCTTAATTCTACGCGGACTTGCTCGGTTAAAGTTCAACTTCTCTCCATTATCTCTAAGCGATTGCTGGAGTTACTTTGTCGCCGCGCGCTCAACCTGCACCCGCACGAGCAGCACAGAAGAGTGACGTCCTCGACAGCCAATCAGCTGCGAGCCCCCACGGGCGGGTGCTAGTAAGCTGACCAATCAGAAGGCCTGTGATCGCTAGGTTTCATTCAAAATGACGTAACCAACAGCCCAAACTGTTGTCGGGACAACTAGACCTGAACGGTGCAGCTCGATGGCACCCTCAGCAGGTAAAATGCATGTTTTTGTACATTTTGAACATTAATTAATCCTCTAACTTATAAAATATTTCACTTTGAACTATAATTACACGCTGGCTTAACCCTCAAAGCATTGATTTATAAAGGTCACGAATGAGTAGCGTCGTGTGCCCCGTTTAGTCAAATTTGAAAAACAGCTTTAAAATAAAAATAAAAGAAGTAAATAAAAATATTGAACCGTTTTGGTTCATTGATAACTGCATATTTAACAAATAGTTTTATTTAATCCAAAAAATAAAAATAAAATGACGTTTATCGTAAACAACATAATCTTGAGCCTGTATTAATTTACTAACGTTAGTTTGGTAGAAGTATAAATGTTAGTCCATCAACTAAACATCACTACTTTCTTACTACACTCTCACGCTTCTTTCTCATCAATATCTTCTACAGGACATGAGCCATATGCTTAACATTAACTTTAAATAACATTTTACTTCGTGAAGTTAATTCAACTTTTCCGGTTTAGACTGTTGTGTGACTCAAACATAAACAAGTCCTTAAACAGACAACAATGGGCAATGGTTACTGCAAACAGATAGTTTATTGATTTTCATACTCCTAAAATGAGTCATACCTTGCTTTCAACTCATTATTTGTGATTTTGCATTGAACATACAGATATAAAAGGAGAAGAGAGAATGGAGGCATATTAGTTAAAAGGGAGTTCATTCTAACATAGACTGCAGTGTTTAAATAAAAAAAGGAGAGAGAGAGAGACAGAGAGAGAAAGAAAGATTTGGAGGTCCAAGATGTCATGGTCAAAAAAAAAACACCATCTTAATAAAGCACCATGCTGACCCTCTGAAAAAATGACTCTGTAAACATATTCATGCCAAAAAAACAACAACATTAAGATGAAATGTAACTGTTTTTAAAATGTTTCTTCAGTTACAAATAATAACAAAATAAATGAAAAAGTAAATAATTACGAAAGTATGGATATAGGCTTCCATATTAATATAATACTGAAAAAAATACGACTTTGGAAATAGGGCACTTCAATTCTGTATTAAATTCAATGTACTGTTTTGATACAACATTTCAAAAACCTGTGATTAAAAACGATGCGTATGCGTAATGGATATTATTAATTAGCATGAATATGTGCATTCAGTTTAAATGTATTTAGGGTAATTAAGTTATTGTTATTATTATATTATGTTACAGTTAAACATTTCCCCTTTACCATTATTTCTACATTCACATTTGTGTGACACACTATCCTCCGTGTTTTCCAACATTCAGTGGCTACCATGTTTAACTTATACTGCATTATCCACACTGTACACATAACTTTCATCACTTTAATCATTGTTATGATGATGTGAGACATACATTTTAATGCTTATAATGTTTTTTCCGTCCTTGTGTAAGGGGATTTATAACGTGACTAATACTGGGGTACCTGAGTTATGAGAGGGTAAAACTCTTATCTTAAAGATATAGCACCATATTAAATAAATATAGCAGTTCATGCTTTGCAAAAGATCAGCTACCTCTCTCATCTTTGTATTCTCTTTAGTACCATGGCATTAATGCTTAATGGCATTAATATGTTTGCATTTGAATATAATATTATTATAATATTATAATTCATATGTTTGTTGGAATAATGAAAAACACAACACCTAAACAGTCTAAAAGTCCACTAAACACAGTGCTTATTGCATGTGGTGCATGTTAACGCACTAGTGTAGAGTGATAAACACCTTCATCATCACACCTCCTGCTAGCTGATTTACAAACAAAAACACCTCTCCAGTGTCAACCTCTATTCAAATTCTATAAGTTCTGATGCAAAAAGCACAGTATTACATTTGGAACCATTTTAAAGGAATAAGGCAGATTAACAAAACTAAGCATGTTACTTATAGTCAAAACACATACTAAAGCATGCCTAGAAGAAACTCAAAATAAAAAAAATCAAGACAAGAAGAAATCCTTTTTTCTTACAAATAGTTTTGGTTCAATTTGATCGGTTCCTGTGCTTTTATTTGTATGCAGAGTGAATGTGGCATGTGAATCTAGTATCGGAAAAATACAACAAAACATAGCAAACATGTGGACATTAGCAACACTTCATTAGCTTACATACAGGCAGCAGTGGAATCTACATTTCATATAGCTAAATTCTTACAAATTAATATAATGCTTTAAAAAAAAACGGTGTTATAAATCTGTTCCATTTCACCTGTCGCATTCTGTCCAGGAGTTTATTTCTTCTTAGCGAACAGACTAAACCTCTTCTCCTTCTCCTTCTTGGTTGAGGGAACCTCTAGAGTAGAGGAAGAAGGTGCAGGTAGGCTTTGTGCCTTCACTCCTGATGGCCCTGCAACTGGTTCTTCTGTCACAGCTTGTGCTGCCTGTTCTATAGACTGAGTCCAGTTCTGGAGTTCCTCCTGTGATAAAAAAAAAAACCCATGCATATTTAATGTTGTTTACTGGCATATTATGACTAATTAGAAGATATTATATTACTAATTAGAAGAAGTAGTCAATAGCGCACCTCATCTTTACACTGGAACAGATATTCACTTCCATCTTCAAGTCTTAGCAAATGGAGCAAGGATAAAAAGAGTAATTAAGTCCTATGTGTAATATATATCAAAACCCTTAAATACAGGTTTCATTAAAAATTACATTAAGATTGATGACCAAGACGCTTACCGGAGTTTGAACACATGCTTCTTTTTCTTATAATTTGTCAAGATCTCGCGAGAAGCATTGGTGAGGTTCAGGGGTTCCTCACCATGGTAGGTGACACTGTGAGTAAAGCTCTTGGCATCCTTGTAAGCAGAGAGCTGTCCAGGTTTGAGCGCACAGTAGATGTTGTTCCAGGACCTGAGACAAGAGATGGGAAAGTGGACGGTTGTAAATTTAAGTTAATTGGTAAAACGATGACTACTTTTGATTTAGCCCAAGTCACTGTTATATTATGGTCAATGTGTCTCTAGACAACAGCTGACCTGTTGGATGCCTTTTTATTAGGTCCCTCCATCTCGTGTTTGCGGGATAGAGTTCCCTCTCTCAAGACTGGTTGAACTTGTGAAGATTCAGTGGGAAGCGTGGCAGCTTTTTCTGTCTCTTTGGTAACCTGGATGGATGTGGAAGGGTCCAGCTCCAGTGAGCCACTTTCCTGCATCTCTGAGATCAAAGGCACAGTGGAGTCCCCCGCTGTGCCATCAAATCCCACGGAACTTGGCTCTATTACTCCTAAACCAGACTGAAGATCCCAAAAGACAGAGATTGGGTACAGAAGTATTACAGGTAATCATCTAACAAACATCTGCAGTACAGAAAGTAAAATGTGCTGTGTATCAGATGACAACATAAAATGTGGAAAAAATATCTGTTAATGAAGAGAAAGATGATGAGATTGCTACAAAAAGTTGAACTCACCAGAGACTGTTCTTCTGTGGTGTAGAGTTGTGAAGACTCCTCTGCAAACCCGGTATCTTCTCTCCTAAGGGCAAATTTTAAATGTCAGATTTTAGTGTGGAATATGGCGTTAGGGAAGTACAGTGTTCCCGGATTGTATATATACCTGCTGTCTTTTTCCACCTCTTGTCTGTACTGTTCCATTTCCTGTTGTTGTTTCCGAATTTGAAACAGCTCCAACTACAACACATTATTAATAGTCAGTTAGTCGTGCCTGCCAATACAAACAATACATATATTTGTGGTATAATCAATGCGTTTAAAACACACATACTGTTGTAAGACGTTCCAGTGCTGAGAAACGCTCTTCCCATGTAGCAGTGGATTTTTCGAAGGCTTCATGTCTCTTGAGCAGTTTTTCGACCTCATCCACTGTCTCACCCAGATCCCTGCTGACCACATATGGCTCCTGGGCAATCAGCCAGGCCTCTGCCACAGATGCATCCCGAGCAAACTGACATACCTCCAACACTAGAAGAAGATATAATTATGAGCAGTAGCATGTATGTTTGTGTGTCTTTTCATAAGTGTTTGTTGACTTACAAAGTCTAAGCCATTCCCATCTTTCATCCCATTTGAGCATCATCTCTTTCCTCTTCTCTACCAATTGAATCTTCTTCTCTTTAATCTGTGAGGACAAGAAGTGTTCATGTAAATGGATGCCTTTCTGCACACTTCGTTGTGGCTTCCTGCTACCTTCCATGTCTGATTACCTCGTCAGAGTCCTTATGCTTGCGTTCCAGGAGGACCCGGCCCAGCTCCATACATTGATTAAATTTTGGCCCACGTGTCTCAATTTCAGCACGAATCCCTTGGTGATACTTAATAAGGAGCTCCACTGAGGAGACATCTCTTTATTGGACAACAAGAAACAAATTCCATTACAGAAAGCAGCATGGACATATCTACTGTAATGATTACAATTAATAATATCCATACCGTGGCTTTTCCTGTGTCTCTATCTGCTGAATGATGCTTTCCATCCAGGCCAGCAGGTCTCTCACCATGGTAAAGAAGCGGAATTTGTCTGCAGTATCCTCCAGCTGCTTCCTCCTGCCTGCACAAGCAGCCAGCAGACCATTCCAGGCCTCCACAACCTCTTTTTCAGTTGCTTGAATAGCAGTCGCCTGATCTCCTGCATACTGGGCATACAGTCTAGTTGCGGTCTCCTGGAACTGTTTCACCTGCAGGGAAAGAGATATGAAAAAATCCCTAACTTTTTGAGATAAATATGTACACATGAACGCATTATTATGACAACCACTTGTTCATGTAATTTGTTTTCCTTGCCTGTTTGCCAAGGGAGCTAATGGCCCTTTCAAATGCAGCATGCATTCGGTGGAAGGACTCTGCTTTGCTGAAGTCTTCTCCCAGATCCTCAGGAAGCTCATTCTTCTTTTCTTCAATCTGAACAATCAACTCCTTACCATCATCAAAATACCTGACAGAATTCACAGAATATTTTAGATAATTCACACAGATGAAGATATTGTTAAATAATTAGATAATTGTTCCACAGGCTTGTTTTATGTGAGTGAAACAGTGAGGAATAACGTGATTCTCATAAAAGCACAGCACTCTTTAGTTTTAATCTTCTATTTAATTCTTCTATACTTACTTAAGCAGGTCATAGGAGGCTGTAAGGAGTTGGGCACGAGTGTCGATGAGCTCCAGCAAATCTGCCCAGCTCTCATTGACTCCATCCTTCCACTCTGCTAGGGTTGCTGCCTCGCTGTGGCCTCCTTCAATCAGCTCATCTATGATTCGGTTCACAGTGTCTATACGTTCTTGTCCCACTGTCCCTGTCTCCCGTGCAAACTCCCTGAACTTATCTCGCAGGATCTAAAATATTGATGGAATTTAATTTAAGTAGATTAATTATACCTAAAATATTTAGTAATGATATTTATCTAAAATATAAATAGAACTGAATATGTTGTGTATTGAACGTCAAGACAAGCTTTTGAGTGAGAAGTTCAAATTCCTGTTTACCGTCACATGGTCAAGGTCTTGGCCCATCTCTTGTGAAGAGGCCACCGCATCACGCTCTGCAATCCACTGCTCAAGATCCTCCACTTCACGACTAAGTAAGAAATGATGATATGTGTGGTCTAACTTCTTTTTGCGGTCCTCTGTCAGCTCCTTCAGCCCAGCATACTGCTTGTCAACTTGTCCTTGTCTCCGGATGATGGCCTCACTTCACATACAGGCAAATAAGGATTAATCTTTTGTTATGTTTTTAACCTACATTGTGGTGCCTACATCCAGTTCAGCATGGCCCACACATTTCAATATACAATACATTGTGTTAAGACATGCATTAGCCCAGTATACCCATCTGGGTGCTCTTCAGCCAGCATCTTCTGGGCACGGTGGGCCAGCTGCTGGATGGAGTGTGCATAGTCATCCACTGCCTGCTTCACAAGTAGGTGTCGCTTCAGCATGATCAGAGCACTCTGTTCATCCTACAACCCAGAGAGATTAATTGTAAGAGAGAGTTTATTTTAGTATGGCTTTTCATTGCACACATAATTTGGAACCAGCACAAAGTTGATATAACTTGCCATTTTGTAGATTTCTTAAGACAAGCATCATAAAACAACAATATGTTCTATCTTCTGTATGCTCTACCTTGGCTTTCTCATCAGCGATCATGTAGAGTTCTTCTTCACCTATCCAGGCCTCTGCCTCATCTGCATCATTGTAATACTGCTGGGCCTCATTAGAGCCGTAGAGCCGCCCTCTTCGCTTGGCCATCTCATCCTGCAGCTTTGCCCACACATCCTGAAGCTTCTTCATCTCCTCAGACATGTGTTCTTCTTGTGGACTACCCTCTGCTGCTACCACCATTCGCTGACCACGCTCTAACACTTCATCAATACGTGGCTGATGACCGTCAATCTCTTTTTGAAGAGACTGTGCAGGATATGAAAGGATTATATTAAAGGGGTGGGTGATGTGTATATAAAAGGAATTACTTCCAATACAAGTTGAAATAGACCATAGATGGCATAAATGGAGAAAGACCATGTTGTGTTCCACCAAACTGGATTATTAGGAATGATTTATTAATGTAAGTGGAGAAAAAATAGAAAAACTCACTTGGTTCTTTTTAAGCAGAAGTTGGACAGTTTGAAGATTGTTGCCATGCTCTTCTGACATTGCCATTGGTAACCTCTCGTTAACCCAGAGCTGAGAAGAGCAAAGCAAAACTTTTATCTAAGAATTCTTTAGGAAGAAAGATCGCCAAAAACTAAGGATGCATTCTGAGAAGCTGTAATTCTAGGCATTCACATACTATCTCATCTGCAAGATCTCTGAAGAACTGGTGCACTGCCTTAGCGGCCTCCAGCTTGCCCCTGCGTTGGGCAAGAGGTGTGAGGAGCTTCTGGAAGTCTCTCTGAAGTGTCTGCTGCTCGATTTCAAGCTCAGGTTGGTCCTCTCTAAGAGAAGCTTGCTGCTGGACAGCTTCTTGAAGTTCTTCAAGCTCCCTTGCACGATCACGAACTTGATTCTCTGTCATCTAGGGGAGAAGAGGGCAACTTTAAGCAGTATTATAGAAGTTAATATCTAATATGGAAGAACAAAGCACAGAGCATAGTTGGCTTCACATGGGGTACTTAATTGTAGTAGACACAAAACAATGAAAAAGAAACAAATTTAATGCCACACCTGATGTTTCTTCAGTAAGATGTTGGCACTAGTAAGATCCTTAACTTCTTCGTCCACATCACCCTGGAGCTGCTGCTGCAGTGTAGCCAAACATTTCTTCAGGTCAGCAAGGCTCTGATCAAACAGCTCAGAACGGTTTGCATCAAAAAGCAGTCGAGCCTTTTCCTGTGTGGTGTTTTCCAGCTTATCCCATAGTTCATGAAGCTTAGCAAGACGATCGGTGACAATGGGTTCAAACTCAGGCTTGTTTTCCATCAGTTCTTGTCCCTCCTAATTTGAGCATGTTTGAAAGTACATATAAATGTTTTCATCATTTCAAGACATTGATACTAGGACTTCAACATAATCTTACATTTTTTAATAACAAATTACAGCTCAAGGTAGGTCTATATTTAAAATTAATAAACCCAACTGCTGTGCTTTATTAAAATACATATTAAACTACTATATACCTTATCAATATTAAGTAGCCAATTCTTGTTGGATGCTAGTTCTGCCATGAAGGCCTGGTGTTTTTGCCACTTGCTATGGAGGTTACGAGCCTCATCATATGATGTATCCTGTGCAGTCAGCATTTTCTCATTTATCCACAGTGTAAGCTAAAAAAAAAAGTAAATGTACATTGAATGAGAGAAAAGGTCACAAAGAACTTTATGTTCAAGCAACTCTGCAAATTGTAAATTTTATATATTAAAATATAGAGTATAGCATTGCTCACATCTTGGGTGTTTTGAAGAAAGTGCTGAAGTTCCCTGTTGTCCTTCAGTTTCCCTGAGACTTCCTTGGCTTTGTCTCTATTCTTGTTGGACCTGAAGACATTTACACATAAATACATGGGTTATTCACTGGTTGGGCTTTTGTGCGAAGTGATGTAAGAACTTTATATGGTTAAATGTGAATACTGGCAGAAATTGAAACGGCTTTTCTTTTCTCCTCAATTTTCTCATTGCAGCGAGAACACTTAAAAAAAGCAACATAAGCCAATGGATTAGGTATACTTTCACAAGGAGATCAATACCCATCAGGGCAGGCGCCCATCTTAAGGAGATGCCTGGGCTAATAGGGGTAATGCAGGCCACTCCTTTACAGTATTATGCTTCTCTCACTCACTGCCGATTCAGCACAAAGAAAGCACAAATGCATGGATGCATTAACATGAACTTTGAGGAGAAACCTTAGATTCCTTTCTGAATTACAGCTGACATTGACAACAGTCAATTATTTGATGTGAATGTTCTTGTCATTCCATTTTATAGAATGGTCCAGAAGATAAGTAATCAAAATCATGAACTTCTGAATTAACCTTTCTTATGTAGGGTCTTGTGGAATGCTTGAGCCTACTGAACTGATCATCTGTTTTATCTGTTTTATTTTAGTGGACAGAGCTAGGTCAGAGAGGAATCTTATATGTAAATGATGTAGTAGGTCTGACCTTGGATGTAAAATAGATGAGATAATACAAAAAACAGACCTGTCTTCAATAGAACCCATCTTGTCTTTGACCCTTTCTGAGTAAAGATTTCCACTGTCCACCAGTCTCTGGCCAGTCTCCAGTGTGCTGAGTATCTTCTCCTCATTAGCATCCATGGTCGTAACAAAGTCCTCATGTTTCTTCAGGGCCTTCTCTGCTCCATCCAGGGTGTCAGGCTTGTCTGTGTGGGCTAGAGTGTATTCCTTTTAAAAAAAGTACATGAAAAAGACACAGAAAGAGACACAGCAAATTAAAAGGGAGGAACAATAATATGGAACTGTAATTAAAGGTTATTGTAATAGAATATTGAGAATATATAATGTGTATTTTTCATTACAAGGTTCATCAGATGAATACTGTATGTATTTATACCTGGTTATTTAAGATGGCATCAGCCTGCTTGGCATCCCTCATGAACTGTTGGAAGCCAAGACCCTGATCTAGGAAGCTCTTGCGGCTGTCCCACATTTTGTGCAGCTCATCCCATCCCTTATCAAGACCGCCCAGCCTCTGTTCTAGCTCCTGGTACTGAGGATCATGTTCTTGGCCCTGAGTGACAGCTGCTCCTGTATCCCTGACACGGTGGAAGTCTTCTTCATGGCCATCCATATCAGCCCTCACAGCATCATGGAGATTCAGGAAATGCTCAGCCTCTGGTAAACCATCAGGCATATCTTCAGATGCAACAGCCTTTTGTGTCTTAAAAAGCCAGGCTTGAAAATCATCCATGTCCTGAAGGAATGTTTGCAGCTTGCTGACCTCCCCAAGAGAGTCTTCGCGGTTTTTCAGGGTGCGTTTCAAGGTGTCCCACGCAGCATCCAACTCTTCCTGTCTGCCAAGTATATCAGAAGCATGCTCTGGGTGGTCCTTTACAAGCTCCTGGGCCTCATTACGCAGGAAATCCAACTTATCTTGGATGGCAGCAAGGTCTCTTTCCATGCCAAAGAGCTTTCTCTGAATGGTAATGACTGCAGCCAGGTCATTCCCAAGGTCCTGTGTTGACTCAATGACCCGTGTCTTGTCTTTTATCCATGATTCCGTCTCATCACATTCAAGATCATAGTTATGTAGGCTGAGGGCTGAATCTACTTTGTGTTTCTTATCTTCTACCATTGCTTTAAAAGCTTCCCATCTATAAGAAGATACAAAAAGGAGCATTAGAGATTATTTATAAAGTATTTTTTTATTAGAACTTGGTTTCACATCCAGGACTGTAACTCTTACCTTTTATTGAGACGAGTTTGACAGTCTTTCACTTGTTTTGTTTGTGGATGTCTGCTGTCTTCAAGTTGTTTGGCTGCTTTATTGACGTTATCAACCCGAGCCTGCATATTGCCCATTTCCTGAGCAAGAATGCTTAGCCTGCAAACAAACAGAACATTTTATAACAGTGGCATAAATTTAAATAGTTTATGTTTATGAAACACATAAAAACAATAGCGATACCTGTTTTGTACAATTTCTAGATCTTCCAAATTCTCTGGTGTCTCCAGCCCAACCAGCCATGTCTCCTTCTGGCCCATCCAGAGCTCACAAGCATCTGTCTCACTGAATATTGTGTAAAGAGCCATGGTGTCATCCAGCTTCTTCTGCCTCAGGTCTGAGAGGGCCAAAAGCTCAATATACATATCCCGGATATCGTTTAGACGCCCCTGGATGTCTGGTGTGTTCCTTAATTCCTCAGGAAGTGCATTGGCCTGTTTGGATAGAGCGTCAATGGTAGCTCCATTCTTAGCGGCCTCATCTCTCAAGTCACGGTGTTTCTTGAGCAGTCGCTGTGTAGTGTACTCATCATGCCCAATGTCGTCACTGCTCATCTGTCGCATAGCATCAACTAGCCAGGCTTTAAGGTCATCAGCATCACCCTGAAACTGGAAGAAGCGTTTGGTGTCTTGTAGATTCTGTTTACGGAAGGCGGCCAGATCCTCCAGCTGTTGCCACTGGTTTCGCACCTCATCCATGCGTTGCTGCACTTTGGGGGAACCCAAGTGCTTGGCCTGAATCATGCTCTCTCCCTCATCCATCACCTGCTTCAAGTTGTCCTGTCTGGCAGCAAGCTCATCCTCAAAGACACTGTGTTTGCTCTGCAGTATCAGCACACTGGTCAAGTCTTTACCATAGTCAAGGGAGGAGAAGATGTGCTCCTTTTCCCTAATCCAGCTCTCTAACTCTGCAATTTCCCATAAAAAGTTCCAAAGTCGTCGTGACTGCTCAAGTCTGGCTTTCCTCTGAGCTGCCAAAGCACACAACTCCTTGTAGCACAGGTCCAAGTGTTGTACCCGATCATGGATCACTTGAGGGTCACATGGTTTATAACCTAGAAAAATTAAAGGCAGAAAAGTATATACATAAGGAGATATATATATATATTAATATATATATAGGTTTATATATAAGGATTCAACTGTACTTACTGTCACCACTGGCAAATTTAAGAGCAGCTGCATTGGATGATCGTACTCTTTCTGCCTGCATTGCTATATCAGCTTCTAGCAATGAATGTTTCTGCAGCAAGTCTTCCACTTCCAATAAGTGTTTTCCGAAGTCTGGGGACAAGAGTCGGCTCTGAAGAACAAATGTCACATAAGAAGATTGATAATGTGGTTTTGCTTTAGTTACATGAGTTACAACCATTATATTTAAGCAAAGCATATTAGTCAAGCACACAATTTGCTAATTGGTCCCTCCTACCTTCATTTCATCCATCCAGCTAATGATGTAGAGCATCTCCTGGAAGATTCTCTGAAGGGTAAGGTTCTTTTCTAGACGAACTCTGCGAGCTTTCAGGAGCTCCTGAAGGTAGTCCCACAGCCTCAAGATATTGTCTTTTCTAGCATCAATGCGTTTAGCATCATGGTATCGTTCTGCTTCCAGTTCTTTAGACAGGGCCACCAGTGCCTGAACGCGTTCTTCATATGCAGCAATATCTGTTTCTATTGCATCATGTTTCTTCTTAGCTGCCTCCACTGCTGGTAAGTCATAGCCAAAGTTGTCCTTTAAAGTAGAAAGCAAAATAATGATCATTGATGTCAATTTTCAGGTGTTGCCAAACATGGAATGACTGACTCTCTGCATCTTTCATTTTTTATACGTAGACTGTGGATAGTGACTTACCTGTGTAACCAGTCTCTGATTCTCTTGAAGCCAGGTTTCTCTCATAGCTGCCTTTCTGTCAAAGCGACGAGCCATCTGCTCTAGTTTCTCCTGCCTAATGAGTTCATCTCTTAGGACCCGCTCACGGTCATGTTCTGCCTTCTCCAACCGCTCCCATGCCTAAGAACACAATGTGGTTCATAACAGTGTTTCTAGATATGGGATATTTCTACTTGATCTCACCAGATTACCTGCATATACTATAGTCCAAAGTTCCCTAACTGGAGGTTGGAAAATTCATACTTCCTGAATTTAAATCAATGCAGCATTAACTTTTGCATCTTACCTTGTTGATATCAGACACCAGTGCACCCTCTTTAGGTGTGTAGACTCTCTGATTGTTGGCCCTCATTCTGCTCTGGATGGTAAACAGCAGTACTTCCAAGTTTCCTTTCTCCTGGAATCTGAAGAGTTAAAAAGTTGGTTGCTTAGCATTTGATTGCTTACTCCAAAAAAAGAGACATTTGTTCATAAGTAGCCTTAATTACTTAGGTGGTTTCTCCACAGTACGATAAGAGTTGAAAGCCTGAAGTTGCTGTTGGACGCCTGTAAGGGAGTTAGCAAGCTTGCGGTTGTTCAGCACAATAATGGTTTCCTCAATCCATTTTAGCAGGTCTGATGACAATGTCTCATACTTCTCAATCATCTTCTCTGTTTCAATGGCCTGGTCTAGCACCTGTAGAATATAAGTAGAGGTAAATGCAAATGTACTCTTGCGTTAAACACATAAAATTCACATGGGAGCAGTATATAGCCCGAATTTTGCACCTTGCCAACTCGCTTGCCCTCAACTGCCAGAGCTTTCATCTTGGAGAAGTAGTGGTAAAATGCAACCACGTATGTGATTATAGACTTCTCATCTGGGTTCTCAGTGAATACGTCTGTAAACAATACAATATAAAGATGTTTTTCTATAATGGGAGGATAATTATTGTATATATATATGTTTGGCAGATGTTACTTACCTTCTGGGTCCAGGAGCTTGGTGACACCAAGTTTCTTTTCAGCTACATTAAAGGCCTGCTGAAGATTGTGAGTGGGATTGGACCTCTGTAGATTGCCATAGTCCACCAAATCTGGTCTGATAGATTTAAATGAAGAGGTTATTATTATTTTTTTTTTATTGATAAGATAGTATGAAGAGGAAAATAATCCGTTTCATTTCTCAGTGGTTGCTAGAGAAAATAGTTCTAAGAAATCTAATCTTTTACCAATTCCAATTCTTACCAAAACAATTTTTAGGAAAATCCAAGAAACATAAGCTGGTCTAGAGTAGGTCTAGAAAAGGGTCTCTTTCTATTTAATCTCAGTTGTGTCTAGAAGAGACAATTGTTATCCATATGAACACTTATGCTCAGTGTATCAATGCATGTCTCCTAACCACTAAACAATATCCTATCAGGTATCTTTTGTCTTGATATTTATATTTTGTATATATATATATATATATATCACCTGTGTTTGTGAATGAGAGCGTTGAAAGCCATGCCATCCTTCCAGCTTGTGGTGAAATTGGTGATGTTTATATTGGGGTACCTGCAGAGACAAAACAACATCAGACAAATCTGCAACCACAGATTTCTCATAAAATAGAGGATTTGCTGTCAGCTTCATTACAACTGAAGTATGACAACTGTTGTCCTACCCTGCAGTCTTCATCTGGCACCAGAGGAGCAGTGCATCTTTGGCCGAGCGTGTCTCTTGCCGGCCTGTCTGGTCAGCTTGTCCTGTCTCTACTATAATGTCTTGAATCTGTATAAAGAAAAACAAAAATACAAATAAACAAAATAAATCCCACATTTGCTTTTAAATTATATCCATACCTCTTTCTGTAACTTTTATTGTATCTCTATCAACTAGACATTCCTTTTTTAATTTGAAGCAATTAAAAGCAGTAAATTCTCAAATAGGTTGACATTTCATGTACTCTAAATCTCACAATAATTAGAAGAGCTATTGCCCTTGAGCATCCATTTTTGGATATGCAGAGGCATTGTTACTTTATTTAGATTCTGACTTTTTATGTCTCAATAGTTTGCACATCGCTGTGGGAAGCAGGCAGAATAAAGAGCAGTCAACTCAACAATTCCCATTCCGGTATTTTTCCTTTTATTTTTGAGGGCCTGAATTAAGTAGCAGACTACATGGTTTGAAGTAGCTGGGCTAAAAATATCTAGCTATCAAAATGAGAGATGTAAAAATAAATAAAAGCTTTTCCAATCAGTCAAATAAATGTAAGCTTTTCTCATCAGCAAAAGACACAATACAAAACTCTGCTGTTTGTCCACTGTAATATCAGAAGGTTTGGTTTGTTCTGTGTTTTATAGCCTGAAAATGTTTTATTTTAGTTTTTAAGTCTAAACTTTTATTATTCCTTATTGTTTGGTTTAAATTATACTTAGAGGCACAAAATGAATAGATGCTTGGTTGAGTATAGAATAATGGGCTGACCTGGAAACGAAGAATGATGGTCCAGATAAGGCCTAGGATGAGTCTGTGGTTCCCATCTACGATATCATGTGATCCCATGTTCTCTAAGTGCACTCTCTGTTCCTTTAGAAACTGTAAAGCTTTGTCGACATTCTCAAGACAGTGGATACGCATTCGGCCCCTGGTTGGCTTGGGCTGAATGGTGGAAAAAGATGGAGATTCAAAGACATTAGTGTGATGACTTCCGTAAATGACGACTAATTCTCATATTTTGGTGTGGACAAATCCAGGTTTGACATTGTTACACATTCAAAATGTCACACTCACCAGTCTCTCTCCTGACAGAACCTCCAGTAGTTTGATAAGCATTCTCCCATCCCGAAGGTCTAGATAGAGATCTGAGATTCGGCAGCTCACTCTGGCTAATATTGAATTCACCCATTTTGTGAAGGTCTTCTTCTGGACAGCCTCTCGCTCATCTGGTTTGGACAGCAAGAGAAAACATTCAGCTTCTGAAGTGGCTTAGTAGATACACTTTAAGGCCCGTATTCACAAAAAATATTAAGGCTAAAGGTAGCTCATAACTTGCCACTTTAGGAGAAAATGTAAAAAAAAAAGTGTTTTAGTGCTAAAACTAGATCTAAAAACTAGACCTAAAAATATGAAATGTTAGGAGTAGTGAAAAGGACCCCTGAGTCACTAAGAACAAATCGCAAACTATCCTATCCAAACTATCCTTGCTGTTGCTGGCAATCTACTTCAGAACATAAACATTTTAGAAACATTTGACGCTAAAGTGCTTTTAAAAAGATATCGCCTTTAGTTTTGAAGTTATGTCCATGTTTTCAGTTACAATTGGGCAAGAAGTAACAGCTGTTGTTGCATCCAGTTTGGTTTTCGTTTGATAATAATGCAATAAGCATTTCAATTTCCATATCAGCTTAAATTAAATTCAGTAAATACATACTGTTATGATGCCTACTCAGCATTGTGCAAAAATGTTCTAATGTTCAAAAAAATAAATCCCTTATTGTAGACGTATGTAATTGTGAATATGCTCAACTGAAAATAATGTCACAATGTATAAATTCTTAATGGCCATAAAAATAGGCTTCATTTGTATGGTTTCTTGAGTCTTCTTGAGATTAGCCCATTTATATGGAGACAAGACATACGTGAGTACATAAGTGTGTGTGAAAATCCCCTTAAGCCATATAAACTTGCACTCAAACCTTCAAAACCCTCTTTTAAAAACCCCAAAAGACAGCTTACAGTATATTTTCATAACCATACAGTGATTACACTATGCCATCTATGTCTGTGTATTCTTTATAGTGCATATTTATGTATGTCCGTGTGCAAGTTTTCTGCAGCACCATGTTTAAATAACTTTCCACCACAAAAAGAACAAAATTGTGCATTCTTAATGATGTGTTTAATAAATGATTCAGATCCTATAGCTGCAGGAAACTGCAAAGATGGAAGGATGGAAATGGCAAAAAGAGAGAGAAGGAAGAAAAGGACGTTATAAAACATTAGAATGTGAAGTGGGTGGAGAATGGATGCATGCTTTTAAGCCAGTCTAGGAATATTACCTTCCCATTTATGCATAAAGTATTGCTAATCTGTCTTAGATTTGACCCTTTCTTGTCCCGGCCTTGAATCAGACTCAGTCTGGACTTGGATTAGAATGAACTGATCTCATCTACCACACTGTTAATTTATCCTGAAGTTTTGCCATATTCTCTGAATGGAAAAACTACAGCATGAAAACATGTCTCCTCCATCTGGATAACAAAGCAATGAATAAATCATGAATATTCATATGTATAATGCATTATGTCTGAACCATTTTTGAAAATGCGCAGGAACAATTCCTCAGAGGTGTTAAGATTAAGAAGTTTTATCAAATATTAGTTCTGCGTAACAGACATGTTTAGAAAGACATAGATTGTTGTTAAGACAAATGGATTGTTGCTTTGGTCCCACTTTATATTAGATGGCCTAAACTACTATGTATTTAAATTAATCATTTGATACAATCGGCTTATTATGTGTATGCATGTTTTTACATTTTCTTATATATTTTTTTAATATATATATATATATATATCTGCAACATCTGTAATTAATTTCTGTAATTACATTTATAATTAATGTCCATAATACACCTCAATAGCAGCAAAAGAGTTTTGCAATACAAATCACATTTACGTAACACCGCCCAAATGTTTATGCAAAAAAAAAAAAGCGGAACTCTTATTCTCGCTTTAGTGTTGTTTGTTGATGCCAGTGCCATGTCGTGGAGATGCTGTGTTTCATTGTGAAAGTAAGAGTGATTGTCCAGAACAGTTCAACCCAAATACAGTATTCAGATATGTTCCGAGAACTGATTTCTGAACCTGATAAGAGTAGCCTGTCAGTGCTGGCTGCTGGTGCACACAAAGGCAACTTTGCAAGGACAGTCTGGCGCTTCTGACTCACAGCCTGTAAGTACAGTTGCTTATTTAAAGAATCTGCAGTGTAGTATTCAAACGTGAGTTTTGGGCAGTGTAGAGTAGTCCTTGTTGTTTCTCCGAATGCAAATGCAGACATGGTGTTCTGTTTACGCGGCGCTGTCCAATGCTACACGTAAAAAGACAGTACAAAGTCATTATAATCAGTAATTATGTCCCCACTGGATGCAGCAAATGTCTTGTTTGTAAAGGGTTTTATTGTTTGTGTTTCATTGCATCGGGGTAAGGGGCGTAAGATTTCCATTACATGCTTGAGGTATTCAGCCAATCACATCACACTGAATAGTTGGCCAATCAGAGCACATCTCGCTTCTCAGAAAGATGAGCTTTGTTAATAGCGACAAGATCAGGAGAGGCTGGACATAGAGGAGCAATAATCATGTACAGTATGTGGAAAATTTGGGGACTTTAAACCACATGAACACATTGCACTACACCAAACACACAAAATAATGTTCTTTTTAGCAATATAATATGATATGAAATTTGAAATGTGTAACAAATTGTCATATTTCATATCATTAATGTTAATGCTTATATGCAGCTATATTCCCAAGTATATCATCGACCACCAAGAGCCATGCTAACCAGGCAAACTTTGATTTATTGGGTTACCCCAATTTTATTTTATTTTTTTTAAGTAGTAATTTTTAAGGGTCAGGTCAAGTAGGAGAAGCTCTAAAAGCAACAATTGCATCATTTATTTTATTTTTTTATTCAATTTACCATGTTCCTACCAGAGTTAGGAAAGCTCTAGATGTACTAAAACATAATAGGTGAGCTAAGCTTGGCAACCCTACATATTTCATGATCAAACTACTGCCAAATGATGCCTCTTCCTGTCCACACTTTGTACAGCAGGACTGTAGTCTAACCTCTACTAAATGATTCTCTCTCTCTCCATTAGAACAGCAGTGAGTCTAAATAGAATTTGCTTCACCAGGGTCCTGCTGATCTCTGATATTCTCTACAGCTCACATGAAAGGTCTGAAATATTCATATTGATGGATTTTCCCTGTACACAACAAGCCAGTGCGTTTTTTTCCCCCCACAGTCAGCCTCCACTGGATGTGACCAGCAGTCTCACTAACTTCTCATACCTGAGTCATTATTTGGGTACTGGACCACAAGTCCTTACCAACACAAAGTCACAAGTAACAGAGAGCTTTGTGACAGAAGCACACAAACAAAGCAATACATTTAGATGAATTCTCACTGTGTTACTATATTTCTTATTTTAAACCTTACTTTTAATTTAAAAACGGTTTCCATAAAACCCTAAGTTTGAGCATTAGTAGTAGTAATGCATGAAAAGCAGTATGCAAACTCATCTGTCTCTTTGTCTTTACACTACCAAGGTTTAATCCCTTCTATTCATACTGTACATGTAAACATCTGTGATAGTTATAGAAAAAATAACTATCAACTATGCTCTTTCTGTTCCACAGCATTAAAAGAACACTCATCAGAGAGAAAGAGGAAGCTCAGTTTTACGCAAATTAACAGTGACAGTCAACTTCTTTCTAAAAATAAACAGAGCTGCCAGGAGAGGATAAGAGAAGTAGGAGACCTCAATCCTGAATACCCCAAAACAGAAACATTTTCCCGTTAGAGGTAAGAATAGCTGAAGACAAGAAGTAGATGGTCTGCCAGTGTACCAATCACTTTGTAATTCAGCAAGAAAAAGATTGATATGGTGGGAGGAAAGAAGTATTTTTTCCACTGAATGGCCTTTTTTTGAGTTTGCCATTAAATATTTAAAGGCAACTCAGTGAGCAATTGGGGCGTATATAAGGCATAAATAATATAATTAATAAATAGTGCACATAAGAAGACAAACCAGTTCCCACAGCACCCCACATAAAAAGAAAAACAATACCACCTTAACGCCCTTCCCATTCTTGATCTCTACCTAATAACTCCCCTGTGGCAGGGTGGAGGGGTATGCCAGGAAAGACTGCCCCTTCTCTGAGGATGGGAGGAAAAAAAACTTCAGCAGCACACTAGTACCTTGCAGTTGTCTGAACCGCCCATCCAGGATGGAGTTGTTAAAGCAGATGTTGGAAGCACTGTAGCTCAGCCAGCGTGCTCGTCTCATACTCCGGGACGGCGAAAGCGGGCAAGATGGTGAGGATCGTGGAGGTGAGGGACGATGGCCCCTCGGGGTGCAGACAGAAGAGGATGATGAGGTTGAGGAGACTGAAGTAATATTTAGGGGCGCTACTTTAGGCGCCATGCCCAGTAAAGTTCCATTCCTCTCCGGATGGTGTTCGGGTTCACGAATGTGGGTACTTTTAGTTTTGCCCCCTCTGCTCTGGGCCCTGTAAACCGGTGGGGTGCTCCTGCTCCGACTGCCTGGTGCACTGGTCCGGGTCGGGACTTCTTTTACCGTAGTATATTGCCGGCTGCTGACTTCTCGGACGACTGGGCGGATTGCGATGGTCTCTCTGCTGGTCTTCAAGCTGAGCTTGACCTCCCTTAGCCGGGTCTGGCTCACGGGCACCGCACGACACAAACAGGGGCTGCTCATCCTCACCACGCTAAATCAACACGCAAGGCCGGGAAAGAACGAGACAAACAGGACACTCTTCTTCCCTCCTTCTGTCTCGTGTCCTGTTATCTTCTCCTTCTTCCTCTTGCCCGCCCTCCCTCCCTCCCTCCTATTCTTTCTCACTCACCGCCCTCACTCACTCCTCACTTAGCAGTGATGCTGTCGTGCCTCTCCCCGGCAGCACATGGAGCGGTTCTCCAGCACCCCAGCCATGCATATAATATGCCCCCGTTCCTGTCCGCCCCACAACACACACACACTCATCTAAAATTTCATCAAATGGCTGTACACGTGCTTGTGTGTGTTTCGATTTGTTACAAATACAATGTGATGTCAGACTGTAAGTGCGTGCATAAGCAGTTTGGGCCCTGATGTAAATACAAACTACAAATGTATTAATGACTGTGTACTCAAAGTGTACTTAGTGTACTCAGAGGGATGTGTGTCTGTTCAGAAGCCGTAAATCAACGGTGAAGAATGGGAACCACTTCTCTCTCTCTCTCGCCCTCCCTCACTTTTTAACTCTCTCTAATTGCATTACAGAAAGAGCAGAGCACAGACGCACCGACAGAACACATCACACTCCCCCTGGCTCAGCAACATACACTTGGCTTAAAGAAGCAGACCGAGTTTGAGTACACCATTGCTAATGCATTTCAAAACAGAAAGACCCCTAGACCCCTAAATAAAAAACACTACTTATTCTCACAAAACTAAATGCATGACATACAGATTTTAATTTAGATACCATAACTGTTATATACCAGTATACTTTAACCAAAGATAACATAACCACATTTCAAAGTAATTACGAAAATATAAAGATGTACTTATACATGAGTGGACAAAAAAACATCTTAAAATTCAGCTAATTACATTTAAGCTATACTACATTTTTTTAAAATTGCAATTATCGTGCAATTAAAAGAATAGTTCTCCCAAAAATGAAGTTTTGTTGTTAATTTACTCACCTCAGGCCATCCAAGATGCAGATGTAGGTACTTTTTTCTTTAGTTGAACAGTAAAAAGATTTTTAGCTGAAACCGCATGTGCTTAGCGATTCATAAAATGCAAGTCAAAGGCTATTGTCACTTTGAGAGTAAAATGAACACCTGTGAAGTGAAACAATTGTTCAAACTGAACATTAATTACAACATTATCTGTAATGCATAGCCTCAGGCAAACGGTCAATTTTTCTGAACTGGCTTTTTAGGTAAACTATTTGATCCAGTTCACCAAATCAGAACGAACCGTCTAAAACAGTTCAAGGCTTGAGTATCACATATTTACAAGTTAATGAATCACCAGCCCCTGGTTTCAGCAGAGTAAATTAACAACAACTTTCATTTTTGGGTGAACTATCTCTTTAAGTGTTAGAAAACGTTACATTCACTTCACACTTGTTTAGTGATTCATGCCTTGTTTTTTAATCCACCTATCTGCCCATGCTCCAAACCGCTCGTCTTGCCTTTCGTAATTCTTCCTGTGTTTTGTAGGGAAAAGTACATACTGTACTTGCTCCTTTGTGTAAAATGACCATCAAAACCAATGACCTCTCATATTTCTAGAAAGTATTTAGTGTACATATGCACAGCTATATAACAGTATTCTGTTACAGTATATTGATGACAAAATTAGTTAAAGGAGACATGTCCCAAATTGGATGCAAAAATTGTTTCTCTGTTAATGCAGTCAAAGACGTCAGAGCAAACACACAGCATCGTGAAGCATCACGTTTTCTTCTGAAAACAAATTACAATATTGTACTGTCACTCAAACTTACCCAGTCCCTGGAAAGGGTCTTGTATGAAATGACTATTAAAAACTTGCTGTCTCTGAGAACAGCAGACCCCACAGGTGTGCCAAAAATGATAAGCTCCTGCAACCATCCCAGAGATCTAAGCTATGGGCACAGACGGGCAGGGCAGCTGTCCACCTCAGTCATACCGAGGCATGCTGGGTATGTGCAAATGATCCTGGCTGGTCAAGGGGGGCAGGAGAGGATGGGGTTCAGATGCCTGTGCCTCTGTATATGTATTTTTTTCACATTTGCTCTGTATATCTAAGCCAAAGCAACATGTGCTCAGTTCTATGTCACGGGAGACGACTCACCTGCAAGCGCTTTAATGCGCGAGCGCTCAAACAGTCGGGCCGAGCTGTTGTCGTTGTCAAGATCTTCGTCAGACAGTTCGAAGCGGGTGTTGATGCGGCTGTACTGCTGAGTGATTTCAGCATTGTCAAAGTCTGTGGTGGAGGTCATAGTTGCCATCGAGATGAAGAGGAATGAGAGGGACCCAACACCTCAGCGAGCCACACAAAGACAAGACAGTGGGATGCCAGAGATGGATGATCTGAAAGGTGAAAGACATGGAAGAGGACATCTTTTTCAGATTTTGTGACCATTATGTAAACTTCTGTTTGCACCTCACCGTAGCAGTACTTGAACCTAAGGGACCGTTTACTCAAAAAATGCAAAACACGGGCAGTGAAATGTGAAAGAAAGGCAACCTTAGGCAACTTTTTTTTTTGGACTTGAGAATGTGTTTTTAAAATGCTCTGTCATGTGCAAGAAACTGGAAAAGACGCAACCGCAATGGTCCAACATAATCGTCTAGCGCATGTTTAAATAGTAAAACAAAAAACCGTGACTATTTAAGCCTATTTAAATACAGTGGTGGCCAAAATGATTAGAACAGTACTATTTTCACTAGCTAGAATGGAACTGGAAATATCAGTTTACATTTCCAAACCTTATTTCACTTTGTCATTAACTGTTATAATCCAGTGAGATTTTTGTTTGCACAAAGGAGTCTGACAACAGCCAGTTCTCCACACAGAGATCTGATGTCATTATTATTTTCCAGTCTTTCTGGAATGACATGAAACGGAATAAATGCAGACAGACTAAATATAGAAGAACTGTGGCAACGTCATCAAGATGCATCAAAGAGATCTACCTGTAAAGCTACAGCACTATTAAAAGTTTAAGTGTGAATGCTGTCATAAATAGATTTTCTTTATCAATTAACTTCTATTAACTAAATGGTGCGACCATCCTTTATGTTCAAAGCAGCTTTTGACCTAGATGCACTTGCACATAGTTTTTCAAATAGCTTTGCAGGTAAAAAAGACTTGTGCAACCCAAATAAATCACTGGATTATTACAGTTGGAAAAATGAATGCTTGGAAATGTAAACTGATATTTCCTACTGACACACTACAGCAAAAGATAAATGACATAATCACATTTTTTAGCTGGTGAAAATACTAGTGTTGTAATAATTTTCCCACCGCTGTGCAGTGATGAACACACAGCAACTATTGAAAAATGGAACTAAATAGTTGTCGAATTTAATTTAAAATTATAAACAATCTGCATTCAATCTTGGATTGAAGCACAAGATGCTCTTTGAAAGCTTGTTTTTCAGCAGGGATGTTAATGTTAACTACTGAATAATAATAAATACTGAATAATCAAATTATTTGAATTAAATTAATTTGAATTCAAATTTTCACTGAAATTGTATATTTGCACTTAACGCCAAAAACTGACTCTTGCTCATCCTCCTATCGTTACCTGTTTGTCCCTGTCTATAGGTAGTAATAACAGTACAATGATACAATAAATAACGTATACCTGCTTTCCTCATAGAATGCTCTTTACACCCTCAAGATTCCAAAGGCCGCCATTTTCAGCACATGTTCTCTAACCGTCACTCTTAACGAGGGTGTGTATTTGCTCGTGCTACTGCGGAATGGCGGGTGAAGGTTAGCCGCTAAGATAGTTCTATCTTTGTGTGGCATGTTGCTCATGTGTAGTCTTATCACCCTAAACGGGGGGCTGGGCAACCCCTCTGGGTTAAAGAATGTGAAGTGCACCCTTCACAAATTTTCCTACTTCGTCACGCGCTACGTGATCAGATATTTGCTCGCGTGTTTCTTCTCCCCGTCAGATCATTTGGGGGGAAAATCCTTGCTGAACATTAGCAGTGAACTTCTCGATACAATCAAATACTTCTGCTCTAGCTTGCTCTAAATATCTAGGTCACTGAAAAGCACTGGACCAAATTAATTTCTGTAATACTGTACAGTTTTAATAAACAAAATGAAAATAAAATGACGCAATCGAAATCTCAGGCTCAAGAACCGAGGGAAGAGGAGAATCTAACAGGTGTCAGAAAGAGTGGCGATGGTGGTTTTCACTCTCTTTTTTTCTCTCTCTCTCTGTATCAGGCCAGCGCAGGGGGGATGTTATCAAAGAACTATTCTCCACCCACCACTGGAAAACCCGTTATCACAAGAGGCACAACTTTGCTGCTCTCTCTGCGTATGGTGTTTCGGTCTCTGCAATATGCTCACGTGCCCACATACAGTTTATGACGAAGTATCTACTGTCTCAACTGAAAAAGAGGGACAGTAGGTACTGCTTTGAAAAAATTCTTTACCCAAAAAAGAAAATCGTAAATGTCCTTCCAAACCTGAACATAAAAGAACAAAATCAGATTGTTGATGTTTTCCAATATATACAGTAACCAAGCTGTCACAAGTAGTCCTTAATTAGTCCTTTGGATTAGGTTTGTTTTGAGTAACAGCTTTGTGTGAGAAACAGACCAAATCATCAAAATGTAATTTGCATATTTAACAATTTAAATGTTTCTAAATCTACAAATGCTAGATTATTAAATCTGAACATTTGCAGGATGTTAAAATTACATTATAGCCTCTTTGGCTTTCAATAATAAAAACTGTAACCGAGCTAATAATATCTCTCACTGCCATTATAATGTCACAGTGTGTTTACGCTCAAATTCTGCAACCCAAGCTGAGAGGGCGGCTATCTACTGTCCAGGAAGCCGACACAGCGGGTTATTTCTCACATGTGTGAGGGGAGAGGCCACAGTTAGGTGTGGTATGAATCATGACGCACTGTGTGTGCCATGTTACTGCAGGAACAGCTGGAGCCTGGCACTATGACACACAAGTTTAAATGAAATGTGGGTATAAACACCGCCTTGAAACTAAAATTCTGTCGTTAGTTGTTCACACTCATGCATACTTAATGTTTATTCTGTAAAACACAAAAAAAGAGATTTTTCAAGGAATGCTCACGCTGCTCTTTTCTATATGTGGTGAAAACAAAAAAAGGCTGACATTATTTTATTGCTCAAATAAGCCATTCCATTAAAGATGCAGTACGTTCAGGCTAGCAGAGCATACAATTAACAGACAGAATAGCACAAACTATTCCTGGAATGAACTTTATGGACATATTTGAAGTTCTGGGCAGTAAGTAACGGTGTTTACACCACAGAGGTTCTCCCTATAAGGTGAGTTCGGAACAGCTCACAGAATTGTATTATTTCGAAGGCTTAGTGACAGCTGTTTTTCTTTTACTAATGCAGCTTTCTTGTGCTTATTCAGTGAAAAACAGAGAGTGTCTGTTGGAAAGTCTAGCTGATATCTGTAGCCATTGGAACATGGTGGCTAGATGCCCAAACTGGACTATGTTCCAAAATCCAGCTTGACTACCTTAAACTTACATAAAAAAGCTGGTTTGTTCATGGTTCAATGTTGTCCACCAGTTTGGACAAGGTTGGCTCTGCTAATGCTCAGCTTGGAGCTCATTTAGAGTAGAAGAAAGTTTAGATGGTTATCAAATGAAGAGAATTGAACTGTCACATTTCTCAAGTTCTCATAGTGAATCGGGTTATTATGTACGAAAATTAACAGTGCTAAAATATTTGAATTGATTTGCATCCAGTATGTTTTCTCCAAGGGCTTTTTGATCACACAGTGTTCAGCGCTCCTTTGCGTAAAAGTATTGCACTCTTCTTAGAATTGCAAGAAGATATTAAACTTCTTTAATTTAATTAACTGCGATATTAAACATAGGCAACTTTTGCTATTCAGAGACATACAAACATATTTAATGTGATTTAAACTAAGCCGGAGACAAACATCTGATATCAAATGACATTGGGAAGCCTAAACTTAAGACAGGCACTCTGTAAGTTTCCAATGTAACAGTAAACTTACCTATACACCAGAAAATCAGTCCTGGAGAATGACTCGCTTCTTTGTCGACGTCTTTAGAATAAAGTCCGTTATTTGAAGGGCAGTAATAATCCCATAAGAGGCGCTGAGGTCTAGGTCACGGTGGGGAAGAGCTGCTGCAGGGGCAGGGAGTGCGCAGGGTCGCTCATTCTCCTCAGCCGCTGTTTGACCCACCCAAAGTGTTAAAAATAAAGCTGACTAGCGGAGCGGAGGGGACGCGCATTCCTGTCAAGAGTCACTGACTTTAAAAGGCGTTCCCCACCCTTCTTCCACTGCCCGCCTCTACTGCAATATCACAAGCCCCGCGTAAAGCAAAGAACACAATTATTTACAATCCGCTACTAATAGTTAGGGAATTGTGCCAGTATATATATGCTATTTAAAATTGTTATTTTACACGGTGAACACCTGTTGCTTGTTCGCGGTTAGCTATTCACTTGAAAAAAAAACTACACCTGAATAATTCAGTATTTTCCACTATACATTTTGTTTACCAACTTTGAGTCCCGCCATGCGTAACCTATATGCAGAATATTTATTTAGCCTACTCATGTATTGGCTGCTTTAATCTAGAATGTATAGTTTTATATGTAGCCTACCAGGCACGTGCACATGTAGGGCTCAACCTGTGCAGAGCACATGCCCTTTTTGTAATTACACTCGGAAGTGCCCTTTTTTGGGGGGAGTTTTTTTTCTATTTAAATCAATGCAGGTATGGTATGGTAACCCTTTACGTCTGTTTGACTTTTTAACAAAAATTTAAGGCATTAAAAAGCGTATCTCTTGGAACCGCTCAAACTGTCAGTCAAACTTCACAACTCCGCCCCCTGAGCGCACATCAGTGAGAGTCATAGAGCAGAAACAGATGAACGTATTTCTTGTAACGGTAAAATATCTTGTTGTTTGAATAAGTGCAACGTTGTCTTTATGAAATAAACACTAGTATGTCTATAAAGGTTCATTTAATGCATCACCACAGCAGGGTGATTTTGACGTAATGTGATGTCGTCGTTTTAATGATGGACAATTTCACACATTCTCTGGTCAAAAACCTGCGGTGTAACTGCATTTGAGTTCATTTCATTTAGCCGACGCTTTTATCCAAAGCGACTGACAGGTGGGGAAAAATATATTTTAAGAAATTTCTATGGTGATTTTTGCCTCTCTGCTGAATGTGCTGATGCCTTTGCGTGTGTTTGGGGGGGTCGGGGTCTGCAGGACACGAGAGTCTGCCTGTGTAAGTTATTCATAAGCAGGTGTAGCTGTATTATTTTTTCCTGATGAACTTTAGACTCCACTGGAAAAGGAACATTAATTTTATTTTTCTTAACCTACAACCCGATGGTCGTTAATCCGATAGCCCATTAACCGACAGTTTGAATTGATACGTGGCTGTGACACATTAAAAACAGCTTTTCGTGGATTAATTTCATACAAGCCAAAAGCAGAATAAACATCAGAACGCGAGGATTCACGTCACATCACCTGCAGAGCTTGTGCGAACGGAGAAAAACTTAAAGCTACAAAAGAAATAGGCCCACCTTGCGAAATGTTTTTCTAAATAAATTAAGAAGAAAAAAAAACCCTGCAACAAGTAGCAACCTATATTCAGAATTTCAGTTAATTTCTGTGAAGAGCTCTTTGGAAAGCCGCATCCAGTTTGTTTCCTTTGTTTACAAAAGCACAACTGCTTTACTGTGACTGTACAAAAATTTTTTTTTTAGAATTGTTTCAAACAACGCCTTACTCTTGAGTGAGTATTGTAAGTGTCACATCTGGTCAAGGAGGCAGACACGTGAATTCAATCAAACAGGTAAGCATTTATTCACAACACAAAAGGAATGGCTTCCAGGCAAAACATGAACTAAACATAGCTGCAGAAGCAGTCAAAACAGGCTTATCTTAAATGTCCTTCTTTCCTTTCTCTTGTAGGTAGGTGGTGAGCCGGATGATTGAGCTTGCAACCTCGAGACCATACCGTGAGGGTTTGGAGTGAGCGTGCTTATGAAGAATGCAGGTAAGTGGATGCAGGTGAATAGAAAGAGGGATGCGTGCGTTGGTGTGACTGAACGTGTGGATGAGTTGAGGTGACTGGACTCTGACATTACCCCCTCCCCAATGGCTGTGACATTACCCCCTCCCCAAAGAGGTGCCTTCCAGACTCTCCAACAGAGGCGGAGAGAGAGAAAGTGGTGTAGTGAAGGCAGTACTGAAGGACAGAATGTGGGCCCAGTACTTGTAGCAAAGCATGAGGAGACGGAGGCAGAGGAGGAAGCCAGGCAGAGCAGAGCAATGAAACCGAAGCCCATCAGGGCGGGGCAGATGGAGAAGAGGCCCACCAGGGCAGCGCGTGCGAATCTGAATATAGTGCATAGACAGATAAACAATTGCCTCTTTGATCTCCAGGACAGAAGCAGGCACTGGAGCGGACTCTGACCACTGCCAGACTGGAGCGGTCTCTGAGGATTCTCGGACTGGATTTAGCTCTGGAGCAGATTCTGACCGCTGCCGGACTGGAGCAGGCTCCAGGAACTGACTCAGGAACTGGATTCTCAGGGTTAGGGAACGGCACTCCTGGCCATGAATGGCAGACTGGATTCTCAAGGTTAGGAAATGGCTCTCCTGGGCGTGATGAGGGAACTGGATCCATTTGGGTAAGGAAGGGTTCTCCGGGCCGTAACGAGGGAACTGGATACATTTGGGTAAGGGATGGCTCTCCGGGCCGTAACGAGGGAACTGGATCCATTTGGGTAAGGATGTGCTTATGTGAGGCTGGCACTGGACGCACCTCAGGAGGAGGAGGCTCTGGCGGGTGCCCTTGCAGCGCAGGCATCGGAGGGCGCCTATGAGGCACTGGCGGGTTTTGGCTTGCTCCCTGAACTCTAACACAAAGTCCACATTGAGCAGCCATTTTGAACAAGGGAGAGTAGATAGTGGTCCTCTGTGGTCATTTTCACATTATTTCTCGGGCTGACATTATGATTGATACAGTATGATTGGTGATTCTACTACTTTTGACACCAGTTTGGTTGTGTTAGATACAGCTGCCTTTGATAAGGGAAAGGTGAGAGAGAGTGCCTTAGACAGGTGACTGGGGATCCCTGGACTGGCTTTCAGGACAAACGTAGATTCAGTGGCCATGCTGGAAACTGAATCGGGAAGAGCAACCATGAACTGTGACGGGTTAGGGTCAACAGACTTAATTGGCGGGAACGTACAGTAGGACAAGTAGTAATGTGGGGTGATGACTAAAAAAGTAGGGCTGCACGATTAACCTTTATCGCATCGATATCGAGGTTTTAACTCCCGCGATTCCCTAACCTCAGGAGTCAGAGGTTTTTTCCCCCGCCTCTGACATTTGAGTGACAAACCGAGACGTAATTTAAATCATATTTACAGCGCAAATCCGTGAATGAACTTTCCGAAGTGAAGTAAACGTTAATGGATT
>JAUMHQ010000078.1:15019548-15037130 GCA_032361165.1 Enteromius paludinosus | reverse complement strand
AAGTAACAACATATTTTATTGATAATTTTAGGTTTTATGCACTTATCGAAGTATCAAATGCAAAAATCGAAAAATCGATTTAGGAAGAATCGCCCACAACTTTGTCTCACTGCCAAAACTACGCGAGAAGTGACATGGAAACAACTCAAGGTCACGTGTACGTTTCTCAGAACCTGACGGCTAAAATCATGCAGTCTGAACTTGGCATAAGAGGGATGCTGAGAGATGTAGTGTGTTGATGTGACTGAACTCGTGGCTGTGACAGTAAGCTGTTTCCACTTTTATAAGGTGAAAAACATCAAGTGATCCTGCCGGCGCCGCACGCAGTACCCCATCAATAACTCGACAACTTCCGAACAAAATAAATACATATATATAATTAATACATTTTAATGTATTAAAGCAAAATCAAATTAAGAAATGTATGTTTGAGAGGTAACTCCTCGTAATTTTGAAGCGCTAAATATATTTTCCATAAAAGGACCTTCCATAGAAACCTGATATGATGATCAGATCACAAGACTCTGGATGCTAGTTTAATGTTAGACTCAATATGAACTCAATATGAGACGGAGCTGCTTCAGAACAGAAAGAGAGTGACAGGAACAAGCAGTAGTCCCTTAATTTGTTTATTAAGTAATTTGTTTATGCGTTTTCAGGTACAGTAGTTAGTTTGAAACTAAAATTTGTTAACAGTGGAAATAAGTCTCACATTATTAAAATTTTATTCACACATATTTTTGACTCTATAAAACGATTCTCCGAAATCTTTGTGATAATGGAAGTAGCTACTATTCTTTTTGGCAGAATTTATTATTATAATTAACTTAATTATTTCCTGGATTTTCTATCGCCATAGTCCCTAAACATAAAAAAAAACTTCTCAGACCAAAGTTACACACTTGGTTTAAAACCTAGAATTATATTTGCAAATAATATTTATATTTCAATAAATTAATCTGTCATTTTAATAAATCAACAACCACACTATAGAGTGAAAGCCACAAGCTACACTCTCAGAAATAAAGGTACACAAGCTGTCACTGGGGAAAACGTACACTTTTGTACCTATTAGGTTTAAATATGTACACTTAAAATACTTTGTTAGCCAACAGCTCTGATGTTATAAGGCCATAATAAAGAATAAAGACACACCACAATTCGCACATGGTTCGATTCATTTGAATGCTAAAATTATACTTACCTGATTGCTCACCTCATCTGTTTACCTTTTTCTTTCTTTTGGCCTTGTTTTTTGGCTTTATTTTTTGTATAGGACAGTATAGAGACAGACAGGAAAATTGGGGGAAAGAGCCCGAGTCCCCGACAGCCAACAGCTCTGACGTGGTTAGGCCAGGGGTGCCCAACTTTGCTCCTGGCGATCGACTGTCCTACAAAGTTCAGCTCCAACTCTAATCAAACACACCTGAAGCAACTAATTACGCATATTAGGATTGCTTGAAAATTAAATGCATGTGTGTTTGATTAGCGTTGGAGCTAAACTTTGCAGGACAGTCGATCGCCAGGAGCAGGGTTGGGCACCCCTGGGTTAGGCCATCAGTTCTGTAATAAAAATCAAACAGACACCACAGTTAATACATCTGAAATACTAACAGTATACTTACCTTAGCACTCATCTCACCACATGTTTGGACAAGTTTTTGGAGAAAGGATTTCTGTTTTCACCACCAGAGGTCATGATCGCACCACTAAAGGCCTGAGAAATCATCATCTTTTGGGTTTAACTGCTTCGTTCAAGGCACCAATTTATTCACTAAGCATGTCCCTACGCTACTGTTCAAGGTCAAGTACTGAAGATTGAAGATCCAAACCGATCTGAACAACTTAACTTGCCAGCCAACATAACTTACACACGTGGACAAAATTGTTGGTACCCTTCGGTCAATGAAAGAAAAACTCACAATGGTCACAAAAATTACTTTAATCTGACAAAAGTAATAATAAATAAAGTTCTATGAATGTTAACCAATGGAAGTCAGACATTGCTTTTCAATCATGCTTCAACCCAATTATTTAAAAAAATAAACTCCTGGAATAGGCCTAGAGAAAAATGATGGTACCCCTAACTTAATATTATGCTGCACAACCATTTGAGGCAATCAAACGATTCCTGTAACTGTCAATGAGACTTCTGCACCAATCAGCTTCAAAAAGCTTCATGAGCAAACTGCTCGAGTGGTTTCCGGTTTGAAGGGGGCCTTTTCCAGAGGGCATGTTTCAGCTCCTTCCAAAGATGCTTAATAGGATTGAGGTCAGGGCTCATAGAAGGCCACTTTAGAATAGTCCAATGTTTTCCTCTTAGCCATTCTTGGGTGTTTTTAGGTGTGGTTTGGGTCATTGTCCTGTTGCAAGACCCATGACCTGCGACTGAGACCAAGCTTTCTGACACTGGCCAGCACAATTCTCTCTAGACAACCATTGATAGTCTTGAGATATCATAGTACCCTGCACAGATTCACCCTGTGCCAGATGCAGATGTTCTTTTCTTGATATGCTCCATTTTTCCATCTGTTAACATAGAGCTGATGTGCCTTGGCAAAAAGTTCAATTTTTGTCTCATCTGTCCATGGGACATTCTCCCAGAAGCTTTGTGGCTTGTCAACATGTAGTTTTTTTTTTTTTTGTTTTTTTTTAAATGGTGTTCTCCTTGGTTGTATCCCATGCAGTCCACTTTGGGTCAAACAATGACGGATGGTGCGATCTGACACTGATGTTCCTTAAACATGAAGTTCACCTTGGATCTCTTTAGAAGTCTTTCTGGGCTCTTTTGTGACCATTCAGATTATTCGCCTCCTTGATTATACCTCAATGTTCCTCCTGCCACATCCAGGGAGGTTGGCTACAGTCCCATGGATCTTACTTTTCTGAATAATATGTGCAACTGTTATCACAGGAACATCTAGCTGCTTGGGGATGGCCTTTACCTTTAAGATGCTTGTCTATAATTTTCTTTCTAATTTTCTGAGAACAACACAGTGACTACCTGGATCCCTATATCTAGGCCCACTGACTGATTACAAGATTGTAGATGCTTGTGATGCTAATTAGTGAACAAACACATACTGGCCAACCTCGGTATTCTATTAGAATTTCCACCTTGTTAGTTTCACATTCCACAGTCTATAAAAACCTAACAGGGTGGAAAATTGAGCTAAATTAGCTGCTGTTTTTTTTAAGTTATCAACATTTAGCTCTCTAACCTACAGATGAACATACCGTAACATTTACAACTATGTCAGACAAACATTCTCCATAATATAGCCTAACAGGGTGGAACTTTAAGAGTGGACCAAGCAGGAGAACATTTAAAAAACTTTAAAGAAAGGTATGAGTGAGAGGTTTACCTCCATTTGTAAATTCCAGCGGGGAAAATAAATAAACAATATCACTTCTTGAAAATGACCTCAGTGGAATTGTAGTCTATTTTGAAAGGTGAGGAAGTACATCCTAACAGGGTGGAAAATGAGTTTAGGGACATGGTAAATGAAGAAAATTGTAGTTTAGTGATGCATTTTTGAATTTAGAAGAGTACTCTTAAATTTCACTACAAAAATATGAAATGTTTTTGTACAAATATCAGTATCATTCTGGATGGTCACACACACAAATCTTGTTGCTGCATTATGCTAACTGAGACTTGTTATAGCAATTGCATATCTTTGCTCTTTTGTCCTATATACTGTATATGGGTGTAACACTTTTAAATACTTAAAGAATGAAAATAAGACACATTAAAAATGCAAAATGTATTTAATAAAAATATGTTCTGGTTCATAAATAAAAAGTCATTAAGATTTTGGAAGCTCTTCCATAGTAACATAAAAAAACAGTAAAAATAAAGAATATTTTAAAACATTTTTATAACAAATGATAAATTATTTTACATTTAGATAATAGATTACATATTATAGAAGACATTTACAGTATATATATATATATATATATATATATATAAAAATCCTTCATTTATACAGTTTTCTTTTGTTGTTGTTGTTTTAGTGGGAACAACAAGTTACAAATAAAACCACTGGTCTCTGCAGTGCTTGAGCAAAGGCTCTTTTGATCACCATGTCAAAATGTAATAGCTTTAATGCAAATCCCAATATGTATATTATCTATACACTGTAGTAAGTGTAGCAGTTCATGTTAAAAATTATTGACTTTTGTTTGCATTTCATTACACAGAAATTTAAAAGAACATTTTGCATGCACATTTTACAAAAATAATAATTGCAATACTGAAAGTATCAATATCATCAATAGCGATGCAGTCAATAACAGTTTCATGACAGTCAATCTATCCCATTTCAGCCAATATAGAACTTGTCATAAATTGTGTAAGCAGTTACACGGAAAGTGCACAAAGATTTACACAAACAAAAATAAAAATGGTTGAAAAAACTATACCACCAGCAAACAACCCATAAAAAATCAAAGGAACTGGACATATTTTTAAAAGGCACTGTACTGCATATTACAGAATAAAGTAGAAAAAAGTCTCTACAGCTGATGTCAATTTCAAGTTTTACATTTCTGAAAGTAGCTTAAGACAATGCCATGCATTTAAAAGAATACTGCAATGCAGTTGATTGTTTTTATATGAATATCCTTCCTTACAAATAACAGAGCTATGCATAGTTTAGTCTATATGAAGTGATAACTATATACATACTGTACATGAAAAAATAGCTTTGGGATTTTACTTTGATCAAAGTAATTATAATCTTTTACAATAATTAAGACTTTGGCACAAGGGGGCAAAAGTTATCTAATAAGACAAAATAAAATAAGGCAATATAATGTGTTACACAATATAATCCTAACATCAGTGCTATGTGAAAAAGAATCAAGTAAAGAGCAAGAACATGAGGTGCAAATCTTAGCAAAAACCTTCAGGGCTTTAGTGTAAGTGCTTGTTGCTACATGTGTAACCTGATTTGTCATAAAGAGAAGAAAGAATCGAGGTCTGCTATGACAGCTGCTTGCTTCCTACACACAGTCTTCAGCAGTCTAGGAGCCAAGGACGGGCTTCCCAGATCCACCTATAGGGGGAGACACAGGAAACAATGAGGAATTAGCCAATGCTAATTTAACTGATGCATGCTGAAGGAAAGTATACAAGGGTAAGCTATCTTACTTGTAACAAGTAGATGACAGTGACGACCTCTCGACCGTTACGCTGGCTGGGCTGAAGGATCCAAGCGCTGGGTAGAATCTCACCCCGGATAGTATCCATACTGGGTCGTGGCAGTGTCTCCTCAAATACAGACTGCATGGCCAGCACCCACATATCATCCTAAAGAAAAGAGGTCAGATCAAAATGAGTGTGTGCTTAAGGCAAGGTACTTTTGAATAAAGCTGATCACAGAATAGAGTGTAAAGAACACCTGTTTAGATTCTGTACTGAGGCAGCAGAAGTCCCGCGGCTGTTTAAGCTGGCAGTTGGATACGTCCGTCAAAAGATAGACTGATTGGAGAGAAAGCCGAGACTAAGCAATGCAGTCTGTGAAGCTACATATTGCTTTGGCCTGCATTATATATTGTGCACCGAATTTTACCTAGTTGCGTGCTTTCGTCCAGTGGTCGTGTCCAGGCAGATTTAATGGACTCGTGGTACAGGTGAGTCTTCGAGTGATCTCGAACTATAGACCACAGACTAGCCAAAGGTCTCTCCAGCTCGACTGCTCCAAGAAACCCATGAGCTGAGGGTCTGGAAGTAGCCTTGTGAAAGACTTGAATGCCTCTCTCCACACCTTGATGTCTGGTGAGAAAAGGAATGTGAGGACAGAACACTTCCATGGCCTTTATATATGCGAAATATGCAAATTGGTTTACCTCCAACCAGCAGCTGCCTTCCCAGCCAGCAGGTTCCTTGCATCACCACCAGAGGCCAAATATACCTAAAACAAACAAGCGAGTCCATGAAGCATTTGCTATTGACATGCTCTTGCATATTTCGAAAAACAAAAAAGCACCGTACTTCTGAAATAGTACTGGCAAGAGTACAGTCTGCAATGTCCTGGTATGAAGTCGATATAGATGAAGGAGAGCCAAAGGAGAGAGTGCGCTGTCGAGCACAGGGAGGAGATGATGGAGTGGAGGAGGACTCATACCCAGTGACACATGTGTCCAGGCTGACATCTAGAGAGAATAGGAGATCTGATTAATTACAGTAAGTGGATTTGAAACACAGCCATTGGGTTTTCAATCGTTTATGAGTTATCACTCACCTTGGACTGACAGCCATCTACGCTGAGCTTTTGAAGTCTGCAACGGGATCACTGGAGGTCGAGTCCTTACTTTGAATTCTGAGACTCCGTTTACCTGAGGAATGAGGTGAAGAGATTGAAAAACAGCATTTTAAATGAAAATATCATGGAAAGGTGTTTAACTGTCTGGTTCCTTACCTGTATTAATGGTGAGGTAATGTCTTTCAGTATGGCAGCATTGCTGCTGTTGTACCCTGAAGTGGGCCCCGAGGAGAGACTCAGGTTTGAACCACTACATAAAGTACTGTTACTAATGCGTGTGCGAAACCGCAGGTCATCCTACACAAGACACAGGGAAAGAAATTATTAAACTACTGTATTTCTAAACAGCAAAAGCTGATCATTCTTAAGTTTTCAAAACGATCAAGCGTCACTGACCTTCACTGCCTGTGAGAGAGCTTGCTGGTGTAGTCGTCTCTTCTCCTGTTCAGTCCTCTCACGGAGTCGGTCTCGTGCTCGTGCGATCTCTGCTCTTGCCTCTTCACGTGCTCGGCTGTAGTCACGCAATAGAAGCTCAATGTCAGATGGACACTGACCCTCCCTTTTTGGCGGATCAGGAACTCTGTGGAACAGTATCTGGTTCAGTATGTAGAATTCTAGAATATTACTTATAATATTCTATAATTTAACTTCAAAATCACCTGCTGGTTTCGACAATCTCCTGTCTGAGCTGCTGCAGATATTCCCTGCGTCTGCTTGGCAGGTCTGAAACTCTTTTAGATTGCTCCTCATAATTTATAGGGATCCGATGCTTACTAGGACTGAGGCTCCGAGCTCGACGGCACATCTGGAGACGGACTTCTCTGTCTTTTCTCAAACTTTCAATGCTCTTCCTGTGCCTGATAACAGAATAGAATTCTATTTATAACCAGCTCTGAACACGAAGGATGCTCTCACACTTGGTCCAGTTGCTTGGTTTGAACTGTGGTTGGAACGCTCCCCTACCCTTGCCCCAGTTTGGTAATCTCACATAAACCACAAATTTTATTGCTTGTTAATGACTATGAAGAAGAAGGCAACAAAATCTATAGTGTTGCTCATCTAAGCTTTGTACTATGGCTTTTGTTAAGCAAAACAGCTAAACTGTGCAGTGCATCGGACCTCCAGGGTAAGATTTGAGGAACCCTGCTGTAGTAGGTAAATGAGAAGATGTGCAAACTCAGGTTTATGCAGAAACAAAATTTGTATGTACTGAGTATTTACGCGTTTTTAACCTTAATCACAGAGCAGCGTCCATCTTTAGCCCTGTTCAGACGTTGATCATGGACGTCAGTTGATAACGATCGAAACTCAAAAGTAGTTTAGAAAACTAGTCCCGTCCGAATAGGGCTTTTGAAAGATGTAAGCTGTCAAATGTACGCAACTGTTAGCCAATCATAATCGTGGGCGTTTACTTCTGAGTCTACAATCTGCCACGCCTATTCAAA
Organism: Enteromius paludinosus; assembly: GCA_032361165.1. NCBI lineage: Eukaryota > Metazoa > Chordata > Actinopteri > Cypriniformes > Cyprinidae > Enteromius > Enteromius paludinosus. The sequence continues at coordinate 15,029,413 of JAUMHQ010000078.1, read as the reverse complement.
CAGACGGAAAATAGCCTATTTAATTCTAAATTGTGTTTTTGTCATATATATCTAAAAATCTTGATAACCTTGTAAGCAAAACCAAACAAAAAGCAAAGACATGACCCCTTTAAAAAATGTTACAAACTTTGTAATGCTTCAAATAATATATAATGATAGGTTATACGGACCTGTTAAGAAGCTCCTGTTTGTTACAGGCTGAAGACGCCTCTTTAGAACCAGACTTGAGAATTTTAAGCAGAGTGTCTGTTTCCCCTTGGCCATAATGCAGCTTGGCCTCGGTGAGTTCAACAGTCAGCTGATGAGGGCTCAGATCCATATTTAAAGAGGCTAAAACCCGCTCACGCTCTTTCCTCAGCTTCTCAATTTCTTGTGCTCTCCTGTCTGTTTTCTCTGATGGTTCTTGCCAGTAACTGGGGTTGAGCTTTGTTAAGTGCTGTCCAGTTGGTCTGTGAATCTTACTATGTGTTGATGGTGGCTGCTGATTAATGCCAGACCAGTTAGTAAATTTGTTGTGCATGGGCAGATCATAAGGCATCCACTGATGTTCTTTGAGCATGCTGGTTTCCGCCAGAGGATTGATGCTAACCAGAACATCTGTGTTGCACTCGCTTGGCACCAGAGACATCACGTCATCTTCCTGCTGTTGCACAGTACTTTGTTTTGAATGAGCCCAACTCTTTATTATATACTCTGAAGATCTGGGACTTGAATGACTATTCACAGTTGACAAATGAGGTCTTTCTAAGGTTTCCATTCTAGATTGTATGATGTTATCTGAGGAGGATGCAAGTTGGAAACCAATGGTACTGCTTTGAGGGGAGAGAGACATTCTTTGTGGCTGAGATAGGGAACGGTTAACAGTAGGTTTACCTATTACACCATCTTCAACGTCATGGGAAAATCCATTCCTCTCATTTGTCATGCATTTGCTGCGGGGACTGATGCGATTTGAGAAATTGTCAGATCCACCTAGATTTGGACAACTCAGGTTTTCATAGGTCACAGATGACAGTGATGTAGATGGCGTCTTTGCATTTTTACTGTGAAGGATACAAACGTTCTCATGATCTTGTACCTTGCTCTCGTGGTTGGACATTTTATGACCTTTCAATGGCACATTGTACACATTTGAGTGCTGATTCTCTTGTACCTCAGTTTTATGGTTTGGTGAAGCCTGGGCGTTTACTTGTCTTTGCTGGGTGTATCTTGCAGCCTTCACTGTAAAGATAGGGGAACATGCACGATCTATAAGCATGATTTGTTTATTAAAGCAATTCCTTAGGTCTACATTTCTGTGATAAGCCTGCTTCTCCTCTTGCTTCATACGCAAGCTTTTTGCTCCAAGTAAGCTGGATGGAGACTTCCTACAGGAATTATCTACTGTGTTTCCTTCAAATGCTTCCAGAGTGGTACCATCCTGATTTGGCACAAGAGTCTCTAATGATAGAACCTTTGGGGGAGGAATCAGAAAATGTTGACTCTCAGTCACCTTTGAACTTTTGGGATGTAAATCAGGCAGGCTTTTAATCCTTTCGTAGGCCTGTTCACGTTCACATTTATTCTTCAAGAACTTGGCATCACCATCAAGCTGGGACACACTACAATTATCTGAGCCAATGACTTTAACAATAACATTTACTTCATGGGCTGTAGTATTTGTTGACTTTGGAGCATTCTCTGTCTGGACCCCAATGTCCAGTGAAGTCTGTGTACAACAGTCCCTCTTGTAGTTACTGACAGATGAAACCTGGAAACAGTGTTCAGGTTGGTCATATTTTGGTGTTTTTTCCCCTGTTCGCATACACTGTATGTTCCCCAGAAGATCAGAGGTGTTGTGTATTAGGTCAGAGAGATGTTCAGACATGTTCTGCAGACTAGTCCATGTGGTTTGGGCACCATTCCCTGGTTTGGACACGGGTGTCTGGGTGCTGCTTCTTCTGTGACGGCTCTTCCTTTTAAGTTCCTTATTAACCTCAATGGTTTGTGTGCCTTGATCACACCTGCCTGGACTCGGATGTTCCTGTGATTCATACTCAGAGGAGTAGACCAGCATTATTTCGTCAACTTGACCTGAACTATGGCGTAACTCTCCTGAGGCACCATTGTAAGAGTCACATTTCAAAGCTGTTAGGGTCTGCTTGTTTGAACTGCTAGAGGAATAAGAAGCTGCCTTCAGCAGAGGTTCAGAAGAAATTGGATCTCTAGAATATTCATTGCTGCTCAGTGTGCTAGAGAGGCCTTTATGAGTTACATAAGCGCTCAAATGGGAACTGAAAGGGGAGTCCTGAATATTTAAGCCATTGTCTACACTACAGCATCTAGTCATATTCTTGTTGGAACTATTGAGTGGATGGTGTTTGCAGGACAAATTGGCAGCACTTCCAAAGGCCTGCTTTTTGTGGACTGCTGCGTTAACCGCCACAGTAGTTTTTGAATGAATAAATGGGTTAATATCACTTGAAGCAAAATGCATTGGAGAGTCTCTTGTCTCTTTATATGGCTGAGCATGGTCTTCCACACTAACCGTAATATCCTCGGAAGATGCATTCTTCCTTAAAGTAATATCTTTATCGTCCCTTGATTCCATCATCCCTGTCTTTGGCATTTCTCCAGTAGAACCATGATCTTGTTGACATCCAATAGTCTCAATCTCAGCTTTGCTATGCATGTTAAGTTTCTCTTTAAGCTGCTGGGTGTATCTCTGCCCTGATTTTGCTTCTAATGATCTTGAACTAATTGCTGAAGGTGAAGGAATGCTTTGTTCAAGTGGAGAACTTTTGAATTTGGAAGGAAGCAGGTTTGCCTGAGAAACAGGTTTGGTACGAGACGCATTACATTTAGATCTGCTACATTCATCCAAATATAGATCGGGTGCAGAATCAGTGGAAGAACCTGGAGGTGCTATGAAGTGGGCCTTTCTGTATCGCTTTTGTTTTCCTTTCCGCCTGTCATCACTTCCATTGCCAACAAAATGTTTTGTAGCATTCGTTGCTGTGACATGTTCTGATGTATCTGTTGATTTACACGTGTTATTATAATATTCCTTTGCATTTTGACTGCAATGAGTTCGCTTTGCATTGTGATGTACAGATTTACCAGGTTCTCTTTTTTGCATACAAGTTGACTGATGATTTTCAGGCATATTTGGCTCTTTCAGTTGTTGGTCATCACAACTTTGCGTTCCTTTGATCCTACCATCATTATACTGATATGCAACCACCATTTCCGTTTGATTACTTGTATAGATTGACTGATTCTCTGATTGTGGATCCTTGTTGACTTTTACAGTGTCACAGAATGTTGCCTGGCTAACATCTGAAACGGTGGCGTCTTTTCTTAAATCTTCAGTGTAACCGTTGAGTATGTGCTCCACAGCTCTTTCGTTATCTTTATCACAAATACTACTGATAGAGGCAGTTTCCAAGGAATGTTTAGAAGAAGTTTTATCCTGGCTAACACAATCATTATGTTTTCCAAGATTTCCTGGACCAAATTCATAAAATGCAAGATTGCTTAACGGCCGGGCTCCAGGAGTTGGGTAATTGCCATCCACTGTTGATTGGTAATCTTCCATACTTGATATCGAAGAGTTACATGAACATGTCTTTTTATTTTGTGCCTGCTGAAATGTATCAGCTGTATATTCGGAATGTAAACCTGAGACAGTATGTTTCACTATTGCGTCAGAGGACAGTGACACCTGAGGAATACTGCATTTACTGGACTTTACTGGGGTTGAGACCTTCATTAGGCATTTTTCACTTGGTGAGCGTAAAGTTTCATTCAAACGCCTTAAAAGTCCATTGGTTAGTGGTTTATTATCACAACTGTGCATTTCCTCAGAGATCAGTGCATTTTCTTTTAGTTTAGTTTTATTGTCAACTACCCGTGCATTCTGGTGCAAGCCCTGATTTACTTTCTGCACTTCCTCTGACCCATTTGTCAGCTTCAGAGATAAAGTATCTTGTGCATACATGCAGGGAAGCAGTGGTTTTGATACTGTGACTCTACCGCCCTCTAAAAGTCCTTCACTGATGCAGTCTTTCCTTTGAACAGGGTTTGAAGCATCACCATAATCCTTTCTCAGTTGGGTGCAAACAATAATGTTCTCTCTTGATGTATTCACATCAATAATAGTTTCCTTGACACACGACAACACGGATTCACTTGCTTTCAGTTGATCTGTACTCTGTTTCTCTATAGTGCAGTACAGTACTGATTCTATGTTATCACTGACGTATCCATATTTTGGACTTTCTAGTTCAGCTTTCTTCTCTTTCTTTTGTAAAACATGCTCTTCTGCGCCACTGGAGTTCAAGACTGTTTGATCCTTTATAGTCAAAGAATGTCTTGATTCTTTTTGTGAATTGCCGTTATCCAATTGCACAGTAGAGTTGTCTGTATGAATCTCTGATATTGACATACATGAGAAAGCCTGGGAACTATTAATCTCACCATGTTCAGCCTGAGTACTTTCAGAATTAAATTCATTTTTGTTTATTTTGGACTTCAAATGATCCGGTTTAGCTGAAGAAGTATTTTCTTTCTTTGTAATTTTCTCTTGATCTTCACTGTAGTCTTCTCTTAGAGACATCATAAAATGTTCTTTCACTACCTCTGATATTTTATCATTAATTGCCGAGTCGCTCATCTGAAAATATCGGTTATTGGCCATTCTTTCCACAATCTGGCCAGCATTTCTATCCTCTTTACTGTTGTCAATATTAATTTTAATCTCTGGACACCTAGAGGATTTCAGACTAGTACAATTTGTTTGTGTCAGCCCACTGTCGCATGCACAACTGTCATTTCTAAAACTATTAACGTGATCTTTGCTCATTAAAGTCTTGTGATCATCACCGGCTAATAGTGCACCTTTAATTTTTTTGCCTGCTATTTCTTGATCAGTGTTTTCCATCATATCGGTTGTAAGACAGTTTTCCAAAAGAGATATATTTTTTGCATTGGTTGCTGAACAAGCAGATGACTGTTCCAGATCTATATTTAAAAGTGCAGTTTCAGTGTCTGAAACATATTCATAACTTTTCTTTGGAAGCGTCATATTTCCCACAAAGCCTGTATGAATGTCTTTCATTTTGCATGCTCCAATGACCGGTTCATTCTCCAACAGTACACCAAAGCGTTCGCCATTTCGGCCAGATCTATTAACTATTCCGCCACACTTATCTGATTGTTCGATTGTCAATGCATAATCTTTGGTATCTGTTGTGCAAGCTAATTCTGTTAACTGTTTTGCATAGAAGTACTTCTTTTCTTTATCACAGTGTTCAATGGTTTTGCCATCGGCAGTGCTTGCATTGTTGTGCGATTCATTCAGAATCTGTGCTGCTTTAGAGTTTGTAACTTCTGGATCTCCTGCACTGTCACATGTTGAAACCTGATTACCTGCTGTCAGGTTTAGGTCAGACTTCAGAGAACAATCCTCAGGGTACACTGGCAATGATGATGGCTCTTCTCTATTATGTAAATCTTCCCAACTAGAATTAACTGGGACGCAAGTGGTATTTATTGAGATCTCAACATCTTTGGAACAAGAGTTGGTCAGCAATGCTTCAGTCACAGTGGGATTCAGTGGTTCATGTTTAGTGGTTGGGGTGTTCGGGTCTACTAGCCCATCTGAAGAGTCTGTAGAGTCACAGACTGTTTGAACTGTACAAGGTCCTGCATTGGTAGCCAGTTCCTTAAAATAAATCTCCTCCTCTGGGATAAAACTGAGATCTTTCTCTAACAACAGGGTATTTTCAATAGATGTGTCATTTTGCTCTTCAAGTGTTGTATTTCCATCCGGAGTCAAGTCAGAACGAGGTGAGCTCTGGCTTTCTGAGGCATTCGTGTTGTCCGATAGATTCAGGCTTATAGAGCTTTGACATCTGCTGCTCTCTATTAGTATGTGTTGATCCTTTTTCATCAAGTGTCGTGAAGCCCTGATGATTCTAGGACTGTCTGCTGCATCAGTAGATGACCAAGCATCAGTAAGAGCAAGTGGATTCTCTGTCTCTCTCATACTTGCACCACTACAAGGCCTTGATTCAGATGCTAGACAAGAAGCGTGTAAAGCCTGTTTATCCATGCCTTGGGCATTCTCAGTTTTTAACTTCTGACTGCCATTAATGCTCCAGAAAACCTCTGCAGGTACATCTTTTGATATCCCTATCTGCTCTTTATTGCTAATTACCTGAGAGCTGCATGAAGCCGGTATTGTAGGGGTGGTTAAGGGGCTTGGAACTTTTTTAAACCTCAGCATCGGTTTGGCAGTCACATGCTTCCCACTGCTCTCCATAACTAGAGAATCTCGAGACATCTGACTGTCTTCACTCTCAGCGTCACTGGAATCACATTCCTCCTGCTGTAGTTGCTCAGCCAGAGCTGTAGCATAAGCTGATGACAGTGAATCCAATGAGAAGATACTATCACAATCTGAAGATCCGTTGAGATCCTCCCAAGCACCGCCTTCCACCCATCCAGCTGTTTCTTTGTGAACTGCAACCCATTGCTTGGTACTCGTCAGAACTTCTGCACTACGCCAGTGTCTCTGTTGCTTATGTTTTAGTGAGTTAAGCTGCTCCAAACTTTCATAAGACAATGTCGGCTTGATAAGGCACTTTTCCTGTTTTTGCTCAAAGTCTTTCACAGTCTTGTTTTTGTTTGATTTCTCATTAAGCTGACTTATAGATTTGTTCAAAGATTTTACACTTCTATGTCCCCGTGAGCCTGATGGTGGCTTTCGGAAAACTTTTGCCAAAGCACTTCTGATCCCAAAGCCAACAGAGTGGGAAAAAACCTTGCGGATGGTCTCCAAACCTTTATTTCCACCTTGAGACAGAGTCTTTGTTCCCTTCACAGAACTTTTCTGTTTTATTATTGGTAATACTTTTCTTGTGGCTTTAATGTTTGAATCCAGACCATTCTTGTCTTGGTCACCTGTGCTTTTCATGACTATCAACCTTGAAGAGGCCGTTTTTAATTTTGCAGCTTCAGTTGAACGTGCATCTTTTATGGGACCTTTGACGCTCTCAGAAAAACTGGTCACACTTGAGGATCCTTGGTCATATCTTGAGGGCATTGTATTTGAACGTCTTCTCTTTTGATCTCTGAGACATTCATCAGATTCCCATTTAGTGGCGCAAGCAAAGCCAGATAGAGATGCTGTAAACTCAGAAGACCTATTCCTTTTGAGGAACTGGCTGTTTGGAGAAAAGAAAAGGATATATATATATATATGTTAAAAGTAAAAACCCAATCCACTGTTCTTGGTGTTTGACCAGGTAAACTCCAAACTATGCATTGTGGCTCTCATTTACTTACAGTTGCACTGGTTTATTTATTTTTGCATGCAATTATACTTAATGTTCTTAACATTGCTTTAATATTAATAAATCTAAAGGATTATATATGAACGATCACATGCAGAAGGTTAGCAATTTGCATTAAACATGCATACTTCATCTCAATATAAGGGCTTTCCACCCTTTTGTCACTCTCAGCAAATAATTACACCCACCTGAAAATAGGAGTGTGCTGGGGGTACAATCGGGACAGCAGATCAGCAGAAAACGAATGCCTTCGTAAAGGACGTCCCCTGGACTTTGAGGGGTAGCCCAGGTCTGGAGATGAGGCTTCATCGCCCCTTTCAAAAAGGTCCTTTTCTAGCCTCTGCAGCTCTCGCTTTGCCTCCAACAGATGACGCTTTCGTGCAATCTTCTCCAGTTGATAATGTAACCTTTTGCGGCGCATGCGGTTCTCAGCTCTGCGCAATGCATGGTGCTTCAGCAGCTCCTCTTGCACCACTCTTTTCCTGTCACCCATTAAAAGTGATGGTGGGACTCTTTCAGCACCGTCTTGCTCCTCAGTCATCTGATTTGATAATCCACTATAGGGGATGATATCTGTCTGGACCCCTGACTCCAATGTTCCCTTTTCCCTGTGGGTTTCAAGCCGTTGCTTTTCTTGCATGATCCACTGCTTGACTTCAGATGCAAAAGAAACCAGAGTTTAGAGGACGGTAAGGCTTCAAAATTTTGACAATTTCAGGTATTCAATATTCATTTGTTTTACGTTTTGTTTAAGATTGCATACGTGCAGTCAAAATAAAAATATCTTAGCACAAAGTGTGTAAAATATAACCAATTTCTTTATCCGTGTCTTAAAAGCAAAAAATAAAGCAACTATCTGATTAGCATTTTATATATTTGAAACCTTTTTGAATGCTAAACATGCATTTGAATACAACTTACTCTCTGTATGCTGTTGTCGGAGACATGCCTGCTCTCTTTCTAAATCTCGCTCGGCTCTTTTCTGCTCCATCTGAATCTCCTCTCGTAGACACTCTATGTACCACTGCTGCTCCTCTAGTCGCTGTCTGGGAGCCGTCCCATTGCCGTTCTCATGACAACCTGCTCCTGCAACTCTGAGCACAAAACAAACAAAAACTTATACGCTAGAGATTGATGCACCAGCCAACCAGATATATGACCACTAGTTTTGAAAGATTTGAAACAAATGATTTAAAGAAAGTTACAATAACACAGCAAACAAACTAGTTTACTTCCATCCCTCCTTTCCTTTGTTGTCTGCATTCTCACTATAGTAACCAAATAACACCATGAAAACAACAGTTTCTCCAGAGGGCTCATTACCAGTTCAGCATTTAGAAACACCATGAACCTGTACAAAATATCTAAGGTTTAAAAATGTACTGCTCTTGAGTGAAAAAACATTTACCTTATGGCAGAAGTGGATGAGTTTATCTCTGTAGCGTTGTAGACCAGACCTCCATCACTGGTCTGCATAGAAATAAACAAAGACATCTGAGCCATTTTTGCAATCACTTTTAGCCATCTAATCTCAAGGTCATTTTAGTGGAGCTATTTATTGCAAAGCATGGACTGTACCCGTCTTCTCTCCCTCAGGATAGCCGCCTCTGCAGGGTGGTTGAACCTGAACTTATGGAGTCCTCCTAAGGTAATCACTGCACCTTAGGGGAAATAGAGATGCACAAAAATATATTTCCAGTATTTACTAATTCAAATATATTATTTAGTTTTGTTTATTTAATTTACGTTTACCTGAATTGGGTATAATGGGTTGTATTCTGAACGTTTCATTTACCTTGTGCAAGCCTGCAGGGCTCCTTGATCTCTCTTTCATTGACCATGCAGATGTTCCCTGAGACCGGCTTCAGAGTCACCACCCCACTCTTATTCTCAATCTCACAGGAGAAACCTTCTGGCAAGACTGAGGGGTCAAGGTGCAAGTTAATCACAGCTGTCCACTTTAACAGACTATTTTGATCGAATCACAAGATGCTCTTTATGTGTATATACAAAGAAATATATATATACACACACACACAGTTTCCCTTTTTAAAAATATTTACCTGTATATACACATTTATATATTTATATTCTATAATAAATATAAATAATATATTCATGTTTTTAATATATACATGCATTATGCATGTGTTTGTATTTATATATACATAATAAATACACACAGTATACACATATTATGTAAACAAAAACCTTTGTTTTGGATGCAATTATTAGTTTGATAGCACTAATATACATATTATGTATATATATATATATATATAGAGAGAGAGAGAGAGAGAAAGAGAGCGAGAGAGAGAGAGAGAGGGTACGGAAAGTATTCAGACCCCCTTTAAGTTTTTCACTCTGTTATATTGTAGCCATTTGCTAAAATCATTTTTAAGTTTTTTTTTTTTCCTCAATCAACACACAGCATCCCATATTGACAGAAAAACAGAATTGTTGACATTTTTGCAGATTTATTAAAAAAGAAAAACTGAAATATCACATGGTCATAAGTATTCAGACCC
>JAUMHQ010000078.1:14988282-15002589 GCA_032361165.1 Enteromius paludinosus | reverse complement strand
CACCACACACCAGCTACAGGTGGAGAGGAGAGAGAGATACAGCCAATCAATGGATGGGGATTATTGGGAGGCCATGACAGACAAGGGCCAGTGGGAATTTGGTCAGGACACTGGGGTTACACCCCTAATCTTTACGATGAGTGTCATGGGATTTTTAACGAACACAGAGAGTCAGGGCCTCTGTTTAACGTCTCGTCCGAAAGACGGTGCTCTATTGACAGTATAGTGTCCCCGTCACTATACTGGAGCATTAGGACCCACACAGACCACAAGGTGAGCACCCCTGCTAGCCTCTCTAACACCTCTACCAACAGCAACCTAGTTTTCCCAGGAGGTCTCCCATTCAGGTACTGACCAGATCAACCCTGCTTAACTTCAGTGGGCAACCAGGCTTGGGCTGCAGGGTGATATGGCTGTGGCTTTTATGATCCATGCAAACAAAAAGAAATACGTTTATTCATGTTTGGAACAACATAAGGCTAAATAACGAGTAAATGATGCCAGAATTTTCATTTGCAAGTAAACAATCTCACTAAAACTGTGTTATTCTTGCTAACATAAAATAGAAGTTTCAAAATAATATGTGACCTTTAAACCTGGTAATAAATGCAACTAGACTTGGCGATAGTTTATGAGATCCTGTTTATAGCTGCGTGTGACTGTAGGGAAAGCTGGGTTAGAGGGGTGGTGGGGTGGACTGTGGGAGAGAGAGAGAACCACACAGAGCTGATCTGGCAGGGGTTCAACTCGCCTCTCGTTTGTCATACTTTCACAGACTTTATATGGGTCAAATCTGCAAAGGGAGGGAAAGAGGTCAGGGGATTCTGAGGGCTTCACAGCAACGGCCCACAGAAAACGAATGAGCTAAAGAGTGAGTGAGAGAGTGGAGTTTTTGCAGGGATTCCAAGACAAAAACTGTTGCTGTAATTAGCCAAAGAGCCAATAGGAGGGTAAACTACAGGATAAAAAAAAGACACAAAACCAGTGGAGTTTTACCCCAATCTCCTCCCATTCCACTGTTATAAAAAGTTTCCCGTATCGCAGCTGGGGTATTAGGGTAAAGGATTTTCACAGCCTGCAGCACAATCTAGCCATACTATAGTAATAGAGAGGTACATATACTACAAAGTTTGGAATCTACAGGACTGTGCATCTTGGAGACGTTGTTCTCCACAGTTCTTCTGGATTGAGTCTGTCTCAGTTTGTTCTGTTACTTCATGTGACTCCAGACCGACTGATGATGATCAGATCAGATCTCTGTGTGGAGCACTGGCTGTTGTCAGACAATAATCTGACTGCATTATTACAATCGATGACAAAAATAACGTTTGTAAATGTAAATTGATATTTCACGCTACTGCAAAAGATAAAGATAACCCACTTAAAACCATTTTTTTTGGTGAAAAGACTTTTGCACAGTCCTGTAGATATTTAAAATTTACATCTGTGATGGCATCATTATTCCAGTCCTCAGTATCACATGATCCCTTAAAAAACATTCTATGCTGATTTGGTGCTCAAGAAACAACTCTTATTAACATTTATGTTGCTTAATAATAAATCGTGATTTGCTTTGGGGAATCTTTGATGAATATGAAGTTTGAAAGACACGTGTTCATTTCTGCGTCACTGAAAAAAATTATTTTACTTGGTCAGTCTGTGTGCAAAGACGCTTTGTGGAGATTTTCTTCACGCCACTGACCCAGAAATACCAAGAGCATAATAAAGTCATGCACTGTATCCAAACGAAAAAGAGGGAGGGGAGAGAGAGAGCGATAAAGAGAAAGAGGGAGGGTAAAAAACAAAGCTGAGTTCACTTGGAAAAGAAAACCAGCATTGTGCTCCAGCTCTGGACCCATGACGTCCTCTCAGTGCAATCTGTCTGTGAGAAATCATTTACTAAAGCAGCTGTGCTGCTGGCGAGAGAGAGGCTGCAGCTAAAAGTGACGCCAGTGTCCTTCACACTCATCTTTTGTTTAACATCATCTCAACTCTCTCAAACAACGTCATTACTTCAAGCTGTGAAAACTGTGAAACTGAAATAGAAGAGATTTAAAGGGCTCACATCATGGAAAACATCATTTTCGCTAATGGGCGCTTTTGATATAGTAATAGAAATAGTAGACATTCCTAGACATGTTTATTTTTTCTCACGAGGAAGCATTTCTCCATTACAGAGAGTATCACGACGCATGTTACTGCACTGTTTATGTGCAGAGGTACAGATAAAGGTGGAAGATGCGATTTGAAGGAGAACAATTGTAGGGGTTGCACGGTTCACAAAACCCACGGTTCGGTTTGTATCACGTGTTTTAGGGTCGCGGTTTTCGGTTCTGTACGGTTCTTGTTATCATGTAATCATGCGTAAACTGAATTTGACTTGACTTAAAGCACATTATTGGGAACATCTCTGAGGAAAGCTAGGTGAGATTTTGATACAGCAAGAGGAAAGACATGATGATTTCAACATGCTTTCTTTTATTTCGCAAAAAAAGGAGAACGTGTATTGCCATCTACATGAATGTATGTGCCTTTTTAGCGCACAAAGTCGCCCGCGCAGGAATGATCGCGTGCGTTTGCTTGAATTGCACGCGGATGACATACCAAGAGTGCGCGAGGGTTTGATATGAGCTCGCGGCCCCGTTTTTGCATGTACATCTGTTTTCCTCTTGCGAGGATTGCTGCTGCGGCGGGGTGGAGCATCGCGATGCCGGCTCAGCGTAGTGATGTCTATCGGCCTTCGGCGATGGACGATGGCATCGTCTATCGACCCAACCATAGTTCCCACACACCAGATTTATCCAACGCTGGCGCATCCTCCGACTCCAGGTAGCCTTCCTTTTCTGTCCCACTTGCCATTTCTACACGTACAGTATTATGACCTGCAGCACTCACTCCACACTGTAGACACCTCAATTCTTTTGCGCGAAAGAGAAACACACTGACGTCACATACGGGGCACGAGGCTACATTGCGCATGTCTTGAACCGTCGAACCGTGCGACGCATGCATGCACCGAACCGAGACAAGCGAACCAAACGGTTCGGGTTTTTTTCATGAACCGTGCCATCCCTAAACAATTGATGAATAAAATCTTTATTTTTGTTTTCTTTGAACACAAAATGTATTCTTGCAACTTCGTAAAATTGAACCACTGATGTCACATGAACTATTTTAATTGATGTCCGTAATAGGTTTCTTAGTATATAATAAATAACTAATAATATGGGTTCCAAAGGTCTTACAGGATTGGAACCACATTAGGGTGAATACTTAGGGTGAACTATCCCTTTGAAATTCTGCTTAAAAGTCAGAATGAAATAGAAATTGGCCTTACATATTTTCTAAATGCGTGTGAGAAATTGTTTTATTTTATTAAATTTTTTTGCTGGACCTTTTTAATCATTTGGTCTGCATAAAACACTTTCCTACAATCAGCTGCAAGCAAATATTAAGATCCGCCTTCATTCAATCAACAACCAATTTGATGCATTATTTCCACTGGGTCATTAAAAAAAGCCAACTCAAAAGAACAGTTCGCAAATGGTTATTTTGTTACAAGAGTGTGCACTTAACCCATTACCGATGGTTTAGATGCTGTTTAATCCAACACCCAGTAATGCATTCAGGATGTGATCCAACCTTCCCTTCACAACAGCTGGCTTCCATTACCCATCTTTATCTAATCTGCTCCAAGGCCTGATCCAGCTCTCCATCCCGGCTCCCGGCCCGATGCTTTCTCTTCAGACATGGACATATACATGCTCCTCCAGAGACAACCACCAATCTTTTAGCCACTAAAAAAAACAACGTTTATTCCCACGAGCACAGAGAGAAGCGCAAGGAGGGGCTGCTGGCTTCTAAAGGGAAAGAGTGGGGGAGAAGTTGGAGAGAAGGAGCGCAGCTGGTTTCCCCTCCACTGAGGCGTCTCTGGAGACCCCACAGGAAGGAGAGGCTCCAGTCTCGTTCTGTTGCTTGCAGCCACAGAGAACAGCAGCTCACAGGAAGAGCCAATTAAGGAGCAACATGTGAGACTTCATGAGACCCTTTCCACTAAAAACCAATTAAACAAAATTGGATGAAACGATTCAAACTCAGTGTTAAACGAATGATATTTCATTAAAGAAGATGAAAGCCAGCTGAATAGAAAAAAGCATTTATCCTGTCTGTGCTGTGGTCTCTTACTCTTGCAAATATCTGCATGCTAACCAAAGTTTCATTCAAAATGCCACCGTTTCTAGAGTTATTGGTAATACTCTAAAACTGTGGTAACAGCTATTAATGTTATTACAAAATAAAAGTCTGTGTAAAGTCTTGCAACGTATTTCTAAGTGAAATAGAACACTGAATCAGAAAAAAATAGAGATTGAAGAGTGATTTTGAGGGAAATGGTTCAATGGTGTTTGTCTGCAGCCTCAACCTGATGTAACCAAAGAAGAAAAGTCAATCCAAAGAGGAAGCAATCAGAAGTCAGACATAATTCATCCTGTTCATCAACTTTTAAGACTAGTAACATACACTAAAGTATATTCCATTTTGACGTGATCACTTCACTTATGCCGACACCTTTCAAAGTATTTGATAGCATGCACAAACATCAATGTGGACTTCAATCTAAATGATGTGTTTTTTTGACACACTAGGACTGTCTAGGCTTTTTTTTTGCTTCAGATGGGACTCACTCCCACAGGACTCCAAAAAGAGGTCAGTTTCTTTCTCTCGGAGCAGACTTTTGCTGCAGGCCGCCCAAGGAATGCAAGCTCCAGGCTTCTGCCGTAAAGCTCTGACTGGGCAAAATTGAAAGAGAGGAAGCGAGAGAAGAGAAAGAAAAGTGTTGTGCAGACTCTGTGCGTGGGCCATCATCACAGCTCGGTCTTTCACACAGAGTGGACAAAGACGCTCTGAAGGGAACAGCAGGAGGAGATTCACTGACAAAGAAAAGATATAGTTCACTTGTTTAACTTGGTTAACCGTGTATGAGGTCCATGCTAGTTGGACTGAGGTTTGAGAGCAGTCCAACAGTATTCAATAAGTTGCTATTATTTGTGAATCATTGAAATTGCATTGTTTCAATACCCCACTCTACAAAATATCTGATGATGCAAATCTATCAATTTTACTTTACAAAGGATGGAGAAGTTGAGAGTTTCAGTTAAGGCCCTTTCACACACCAAGCACAAAAACTGGTTACTTTAACTATAACTTTTGAATTGTCATTCAAATAACGCCAACTATAACGGTAACTGGGCAAAAACATTGACAGCCAATCAGAAACCACCTGACTTTAAAAAAGCTTGAAGATTTAAAACAGCAGCTGGCATAACTGCCGCCCACTCTTATAATAATAAACACAGTGTTACTGTTGGTTGTCGTGGTCACTAATATAGTAATATATATAAAAGCAATATATAGTAATGTTCATGATGTGAACCCCCTTTCAAACCCACGCAAAAACAACCTCTACGTAAGCATGTGAACACAAAGACTACAGTATGTAAGGTTGATTTGAAAATAATTGAAATATTTCATTACCCAAGTGTTGCATTCTCAACGTTGGCTCTATGGAGGGCTTTCACACCACATGTGCGCACTTGCATAAAGTACTTGTAAAGAGTATGGCCAGCCAACTTTGTGCACCCACACACAGGTTAAAATAAATGAAATCTCAGACTATGTAGGGAGGGAAGACTCCCTTCACAGAAATGATGTAATATCTTCTACTCTGAGCAGTGTTTTGATTCTGCTGAGGGATAATATTTCCTCAGACCTTTTCCTGATGGGTCAAAGGTTTTGATTACGCTATCATCGTGCAGTCCTTCGGATATCACACGCCAGCCTCCACCCAGGACACAGGAGATATACAAGCTCATCAGTGTGACATCAACATCGGTGCACATACACTAAACATGGATTAAAGTGGAAGCTCACCTCCTCTTGTGATGCGTAGTTGGGAGCCGCTGGATCCACGGACCAGTAGCAGAAGTCAAACCCAAACTCCATAAACTTCTCCCTGGAGTCAGGCAGACCTTCCGATCGCCCGTCCAGACGCCCCTCCAGCTACACAGAGAAAAAAAGGAGATCAATTGAAGATGTTTAGCAAAATAAACTTAACCAGCAGTGAAAAGACTCATTTCACGCAATATCTGGGTGAGTTACTTAGGCCGGTTCATAGGCCTTGAACACACTTGTATGTGTCAAAATGCCCATCTTTGCAAGTATCCTCATAAACACAGTAGGTCTTAAGTGAAAGCAAACAGCTGAGGAAAAAAAACACTGGTACTGTCACAGTTACAGTGTAACTGTATTGGATATTACCATGAAATTAAATTATTCATAATTTGATGTCATTTTGGTCCTATCCCCAACCTCTATCCCCAGATTAAAAAAGCACATTAGCACTCTTCAAAAATGGCAGTTAAATTTCAAACTTCAAAACATAGAATGAAAAAAATATATTTGAAATGTCAAACAATTAATGGAAATCAATTGCATCCAAATAAAAGATTCTGTTTTACATAATGTGTACACACAAATACAGTATATATTTAAAAAAAAATTTTTACATGTCTATATATATATATATATATATATTCAAATATTTTTTACAAGAAATAAATATATTTAATATTATAAAAAGAAAAAAAACAGAATGCACCGCATATTAACTAGCTTATTTTGCATAATATATTTAAGTAAAAATGTTACACTTACAAGAGAGCTGTAGTTCTGAACACTGTTTATGGATTTTTGTTGGACCCATAGTTTCGGGAAAAACTAAATTGTTGAACAACTATGTGGTTAAGAATTCTGGGATTTGCACCCCTGTTTTTAGTCCGTTTCTATAAGGTTGCTTGCTGTTGGATGATAAATAGCAATAGTGAAGCTTATCTCAACACACAATTTAAGGTCTTATTCATTCTGGAGTTTAACGTTGAGGGTTAGTGGTTTGTTGAAATCCTCAAATATGATGAATAGTGTTACTTAACAACTTCACTCAAACATAAACCACATTACATCACACAGCTACTCGCTGGCGCCAGTGATATCATGTTTTTTGTTGAAATGATTGAAGACATTTCACATACTTAGTTATCCACCCAGCCGTTTTATACTACACCAATTTTCTTATACAACACTGGTAACAGCTGATAACCCTTCATTATGATTCTTTCTCATTAAGTGCTTTTAAAACTATATTAGACCTCATTGAGAAAAGTGGTTTTCCATTGAAAATCTATTTAGCCCATTTAATCAGTTACTGGGAGACCAGCCCTTTATGTGCTCAATTTTTCCACTAATAATGTTACAGCACACTGATGCCAAGAAGCAAGGCTGTGTGCCTGTAGCTTACGCCTGGGATACTCTTTAGTGGGCTTGAAAGCAACAATTAGGAAGTAGTTAGGCTGGGAGACAAATGACTTGAGCACCCGAGCATGACCCGACGCGGTCCGACCCGTCAGCATCAAGTTATTTCCCAGATCTCAGCAACCCGAGATCACGTATATCTCAGCTCATTATTCGCCCAGTCAAACAGATCTTCACGGCACAGCGTGTGCATCTGGAGGAGTGTGCAGAAACATGCCCGGGCATTGCCAACCTGTCACCCAGACAACGTTATATTTGCGGCTCTGGTGTGTAATTATTCACACAATTGCAATCCCGCAGCTGACTTAATGACCTCACAATATGGCCCACAGCTTCACTAATGAGCCCCAACATTGCACTCAGCACCGTTATATTTAGGCTCAATAATGCACAAAATCAAATCTGATAATACGGCCATGCTGGCCTGGTTTCCTGGTCCCTGCTGAGTTTCAGGTTCATTCACTTGCCTTGGATCATCTAAAACTGCAATTAAAAGATACTTTGGAAGTTGTTCCAAACCTGTATGCAGCATTGTTAGTTAACTAAGGCCTGGTTTTACAGACAGGGCTTAGACTAAGCCAAGATTGGGCCATAGTTCAATTAGGACACTGAAGTCATTTTTATAAACATGGCTTAGAAAAAAGCATTACTGGTGTGCATCTTAAGACAAAACAAATACACTGACATGCGCTGGCAATGACTGATCAGTCAGTGCAAGTTTCTTTTACCTGAAACAGCTCAGATTTACATTTAGTCTAGGACTAGGCTTAAGCCGTGTCTGCAAAAGCAGGGGTAAAATTGTTAAAAATCATTTTCATTAAGACAATCAATTAAAATCTAAATATTAAATAATTAAACTTTGAATTTCACATAATAAAATTATTACAAGTAAAACCTACAAATATTTCTTCATCATTTATTTAGAAATATTTAATATATAATATTAATAAAATGACAAAAGCACACGATAAAATCAATAAAACTTAAAAGAAAATAATAATAATCAAAATACAATTACTGTAATATTAAATAAAATTACCACTGCATGTACAAAGATGTTTTGCCATTTTTTTGTCCCAACAATGGAACCCAAGGGTAACTAAAACTATTTGGTTAATGAAAATGTAAATACCTTAAATGCATAGTCTAACATTTAGCTGAACAAAGGAGAAAGACATAATAATGCATCTTTCAGACTTCCCTGGAGCTCTGGATGCTCATTTCACTCTAAATGAGATTTCGTCGACTGACACACTGGGCTCATGACATTCATCATAACTCAGTTAATGTGACTCTAGTATCAAAAATGATCTGATCCTCTAATGTTAAAATGTGTTTCTTGCTATTTTTATTGCCTGCCTTCCACACTTTCCCATTATTTCTCTTGAAAACCATCTTACTTTCTTTAAAAAGGTGGTGGAAAGTAAGTCTTCATCTTGCACTCGTGCTCACAGCAGGTGACCAGATGTGGCTTCTACCCTTTCAAAATGATCCATTAATCAAGTGCTGAATGCAAGGAAGTGTTTCCTGCTTCAGAAGTAAGACTGTATCTTACCCAGTTTAGATTCATCTGAAATGCATTTTTTATTTGTAACAATGTAAAAGCCTTTACTGTCACCTTTGGTAAAAGTAAGCAAGCATCCTTGCTGAATAAAAATAGGAATTTCTACTACAGAGAAAACAATTTTACCGATTCCAAACTTGTGAACAATTAATAACAAGCGAATGAATGCAAGTGCTAAATTTGTAAAGTTTTAAAGTAATAGCAGCCAAATAAACCTAACCCGGCTGCTGGGACGTCTGTATTTATCTATATTTGATTTAGAACTTAGTGTTTGATAATTTTCTTTAATTTCGGTATATTTCCTGCTTGCTGAAGGGCACAGGTAAAAAATTGCCTCTATTACAATGGGGTTATGCTTTTATAACCTTAGAACGAGCAATTTATATCTACATACACCTCGGGTCCTATCACACGGAAGTCGCCATTTAGTGCCACCATGTTTCTATAGTAGCCCTAAACGGACAAACTTCAGACAGAGGGCGTTTCGTCAAAGCCGAAGTTGGCGGTAAGTTAGTCCAACATTAGCAAACAAAGTGAAAACTGTTGTTTGATAGCTTTAGTTCGTTTAGTTTAGTATTGAAAAATACTGATTTTGTATGCACGATCGCATTTCACTTTTCATCATGATGTTTCGCTATAAACTTTTGTCCGATGCCAATTTGGTAGACGTCGCCGAACCCTACGAACTGTCATACCACAAATCTAACTAAAGTCAGCAAATAAACCTGAGACAATGATCACTGAGTAACAATAATATTCGCAATAACATATTGGTCTACTAAATAATTAAGTAAATGTAATTCTTTGCCTTTGTACAGAAACCTCATCGCTTGATTGGCTACTGTCAGTTGTAACAGACAATGACATTTTTGTCTTGTGTCAGCTTCCGTAGCTTCTAGGGCTGCACGATTAACCTTTATCGCATCGATATTGAGGTTTTAACTCCCGCAATAGCCTAACCTCAGGAGTATGAGGTTTTTTTATCCCCCGCCTCTGATATTTGAGTGACAAATCTATTAGCCAATCAAAATGGCGCGTTCCTGGCTTGCTGGCCAATTAGAAATGGCATTGGAAACAAGGTTGTATGCAGTGCACCGGCTTTCTGTCAGCAGCAAAGCAGCTAACACGAATTGTGCCAATAGAAAAAGCTTGTAACTGCGCAGAAATGGCCGAAGGCACTTCTTCGGTGATGGGAGAGGAAGTGGGGGAGCATTTGGTAAACAAGAAGGGTGGTACTTCAGCTGTTTGGACTTATTTTGGATTCGCAAAGAACGACGCGGAGCAAAAGAGTGCTAAATGTAAAATATGTCGACGTTGAACGCAAAAATCGAAAATCTCAATATTTGTCAAAAAAACCGCAATTAGGTTTTTTCTCAAAATCGTGCAGCCCTAGTAGCTTCTGTATGCGTTTTGAAAGGGCGGGTGAGCGGGGGATTTAGCCGTTGGTTGAAATTCGAATCCTACCCACTAGATGCCGCTGAAAATTACACACTGCACCTTTGAATACATTCATGTTGTGAAAATATATTGTAGTTGGATCTGCTTTTTTACTTCGACTACTTCGTAGCAGTACCTACTCAAACCAGTCTTAACAGTCTAAATATAAACCCTTATTATAGGTGTATTGTAGTGATTCAGAACAAGCCAAAATACGGTTTGGAAAATGGATTCATGGTGTACTTGCATATTATATACATTTTGTGACTTTTAAATACTTTAAAACTTTAAATACTTTTAAAAAAAAGTTACGGGCTGCAGCTGTTGTTATTTTTTAAGTCTAATAAATTTACTGTAATACAGTTTAAATTACACTGTAACAAAGTCAATGGTTAAATACTTGGGGGGGGGGGGGGGGTCTTTCCTATAGACATACAATATTGCTATCAGTGAATTAGCCTGCAGTCATAAAAAAGATGCCATTAAACAAATATCAAAAATATATTATACTGATGTTGTTTCTACGTTATTTTGAAGAAGCAGAGAACATCCCACCAATCAGGTTTTGAAGCTCCCGGTCAAGAATGAGGTGTGGAACGATTTTGCAAAGTGTAAGGTAAGTGTGCTACTTGTTTATGTGTTTGGGGTTTTTATGTGTAAAGAGGAAAGCGATAATAGCAGTGCTGCTTCTGCAATCAAAAATGTTTATGCTTTTCATACACGGAATAAACAAACAAGTGAGTAATCCAGCAGGAAGAGAATCATTTTCACTATAAACTTCCTGTCACTGAGATACTGCAAGAAATCTAACCCTGACACCGCCCTCTCTCTGAACTCTTACAACATGTCAACAACTTCTTTCTCAAGGTACTTTCTGGCACCATAAGCTAAATGATTCAACTGAAGAGCTCATAAATAATCATACATATTACATGTGAACTAATCTTTTGGACCTACCTTGACATTTCGGACCCTCACCACTTTGTCTTCCACTTGTACAGCTAATCGTCCACCATCCAGACTCTCCCTGCAGAACAAAAACAAACAGTGATATTCACACAGAGCGCTGCAAAATGAACATTTGTAGAACAACCATATACTTTTTTTTTTTTTGACAAACTACTGCTGTATTATTAAAAGTATGAATTTTAAATCAGGCTAAAGGCTCATTAATTACTGAACATGTGAGAGTGTAGAATAACAAGTTACCAGGGTCAGAAAATAACCAAGGCTCGAGGGGAAAATACAATTTAAAGTGTCAAATGTGACCTAGTTATTTAAAATATGCAGGAAAAAATGTCCATGTTGAATTCCTTTTTTTACACTTGCGTGAGTTCAGTACGATGGAGTTTTAGTGCCACCAAAAAAATAAATAAAAATCTAAAACTACAAGATTAAAGTCGAACTATAATATTTAGTATAGTGCACTTGTAAATGACCCGGATTGAGAGAAGGCCACCGGATACAGGCATATTTGAATATTGTTGCGTCTCATATTTGAATGTCTTTAAAGATTAAAGTCGTAATATTACGAGATTACGAGATTAAAGTCATAATATTACAAGATTAATGTTGAAACTACGAGATTAAAGTAAAAACTACGAGATTAAAGTCGTAATATTATGACTTTAATCTCGTAGTTTTTACTTCAATCTCGTTACTGTCACGAAGTGCAAGCTGGCGATCGCTCTTCAGCGGATACACGACTCGAAGCAGGAATAAGTTCAAAGGACATTTATTAAAACAAAACAAGGAAGAAGCTGAACAGGCAGAACGCAGACAAACAGTGTTAACATCAACGACGAACAATAATACAGGACCTGGGGCATGAATTTATACAAAACTAATCAACAGAAAATGCGGGACACCTGGACAAACACGGTTGGCAGGGGATGAAACACTAATGACGAAGGCGGGGTTACAAAGGGGAGACACGAGGATGCAGAGTGTAAACAAACACAAAGAGCACATGTGGAACAGGACGAGCAGAATGACAGGTAAACATAACATCAGGCAACGCCTACGGCGTGACATAGCCCCCCCTCAAAAGGCGCGGCTTCCAGACGCGAGAAACAACAACAAAAGACATACAGGAGGGAGGTGGCTAGGAGGTAGAACAGTTCATTCATGGGGGGTGGGATGGTGGGAATGCCGGATGGCGGCAACACCTTCCAAGGCAGAGCAGGCGGTGGAGACTTCCACCTGGACGGAGCAGACGGAGGATCCGACCTCCAAGGCGGAGCAGACGGCGGGGATTTCCACCAGGGCAAGCCAGACACCAGAGACCGTCCTCCAAGGCGGAGCAGACGGTGGGGATGCCCAACTGGGCAGGTCAGATGGCGGAAACTTCCTCCAAGGCGGAGCAGACGGTGGAGCAGTCCACCTGGGCCTACCAGGCAGCAATAATGCTCTCCTGATCCGATCAAACAGTTCATGTGCCCTCCAGGGCGGTGCAGACGGCGGAGATGACCACTTAGGCAGACCAGTCGGCGGGAACGCCCTCCAGGGCCGACCAGACAGTGACCTTGCCCTCCAGGGCCGACCAGACAGCGACCTTGCCCTCCAGGGCCGACCAGACAGCGACCTTGCCCTCCAGGGCCGACCAGACAGCGACCTTGCCCTCCAGGGCCGACCAGACAGCGACCTTGTCCTCCAGGGCCGACCAGACAGCGACCTTGTCCTCCAGGGCCGACCAGACAGCGACCTTGTCCTCCAGGGTGGAGCGGATGGCAGCAACAGAGCCCTCTTGGGGCAACCAGACAGACATTGTGCCCTCGGGAACCAAACAGGCAGTGAACGCGCCCTTCTAGGCTGATCAGACAGAAATTGCGCCCTCGGGGGCCAAACAGACAATGAACCCACCCTCAGAGACTGAACTGGCATTGTTAGTGCCCTTCTAGGCTGAACAGACAGACGTTGCGCCCTCAGGGACAAAACAGACATTGAACGCGCCCTCCTAAAACCAACAGTCAGTGATATCGCCCTTCTAGACCAAACTGACTGTGGTAAGAGCCTCTCAACCCGACCAGACAGCGGCTCGGAGACCTCCATGGGTTGTGCAGCCACCAACAGAATCTCTGGAGATTCTACGACCGGAACCGACATCTTCAGAGGTTGTGCAGCCACTGGCGGACCCGATGGAATCTCTGGGCCTCACACGGGCACCGGCGGCTCGGGCCATAAGGCCTCACAGTTTTCATGGGACTGGGGAGAATTTGGTGACTGGGAACCGGGATCAGAGACCGGGTCTGGCGGACTCGCAACCCAAATTGCAGACGGTCATCTCTGGACACGGCTCCTCTTACTGTGGAACGGGAGTGGGACCCATTATTTGCGGGTTAGGAACTGCGAGGACCTTCAGCATCTCGTCATGCTGCGTAACCGGAACAGACTGGACTCGACACGGCCCCTCGTACCATGCTAAGGGACTGAGACTCGTTACTGACTGGCTAGACACCGTGAGGGCCTTCTGCAGCTTCTCAGGCAGTGTAACCGGGACAGACTGAGTAACACACGGCTCCTCATACCGTGTAACGGCAGTGGGACCCGTTATTTGCGGGCTAGGAACCACGAGGACCTTCAGCCGCTCTCCTGGCGGTGTCACTGGCACTGACTGGAATTTGAACAGCTCTTTTAGCTGTAAAATGCGAACCGACTGAGCATTATACACCTGGCAGTGAAACGTTAATCTCGTAATTACGACTTTAATCTCATAGTTTTGACTTTAATCTTGTAATATAATGACTTTAATCATGTAATATTACGACTTTAATCATGTAATATTACGACTTTAATCTCGTAATATTATGACTTTAATCTCATAGTTTTTACTTTAATCTTGTAATATTATGACTTTAATATCATAGTTTTGACTTTAATCTTGTAATATAATGACTTTAATCTTGTAATATAATGACTTTAACCTTGTAATATTACGACTT
>JAUMHQ010000078.1:14941745-14966364 GCA_032361165.1 Enteromius paludinosus | reverse complement strand
ATAATAGTAAAACTGAAATTCTTCTGGTGGGTACAAAATCAGTACTGCGAAAGACTAACATCTCTTCTATTTTAATTTATAGTCTTAATGTTCCGGTATCTAATCAGGTTAAAAGTCAGGAGTTATCTTTGACCAAACCTTGTCATTTGAAGCCCATAGTGTCACTTGTTCTGCATTTTTCCATATCAGGAACATCAATCGGATATGTCCTGCCTTTTCAGTTAAGAGTATGGCTATTCTCATGCATGCTCTTGTAACTTCACGAATCGACTATTGCAAACGCCTTATTTTTATGGGCTTCCCTCAAAAGTACTCCATAAATTGCAACTGGTACAAAATGCTGCCACACGGGTTATTTCTAAAACCCCTAGATTCCAACACATCACCCCCATTTTACAAAATTTGCATTGGCTACCTGTTAAACATCGTATAGAGTTCAAAATATTACTTTTAACGCACAAAACACTCAACAACTTGGCACCCTCATATCTCTCGGACCTTCTTGACATACATTCTCCGTCACGCAACTTAAGGTCTGCTTCTGCAGTTACACTCGTTCTTCCACGTACACGAACAGTTTCTATGGGTTCTCAAGCTTTTGGTTATGCGGCCCCTTTTATATGGAACAGACTTCCTGTCGAGGTACGCAACAGTCCCAGTCTTTCCGTTTTTAAATCTCGTCTAAAAACTTGTTTGTTTATACAGGCTTTTATGTAATTTTATGTCTTATGTCTACTTTTTTAACCATTGTATTAATTTGCTTTATTTTTATGACTGTAAGGTGTCCTTGAGTGTCATGAAAGGGGCCGTTAAATAAAATGTATTATTATTATTATTATTTCTTGTTTAAAAACAGCTAGACGGAGTGCAGTGTTATTTAGTAGGAATTCCACCTAAATGTGCATTCAAGGAATAGTTCACCCAAAAATGAAAATTACCCCATATTTTACTCACCCCGAAGCCATCCTAGGTGTATGACTTTCATTTTTCAGGCGAACAGTCTTTGAGTTTTGATCCTGGATAGTGCCCATTATTTTGAAGTGCTGAAAATCGGATATATCCACAAGTACTGCAATTTAAAACTAACCAATATGCCTTCAGGGGGTTATCACATGTCCTCTGAAGCAGATCGATGGGTTTTTGTAGCAAATATATTTCTGAGGCTGCGTCCTTACTTCCCTACTATATAGGAAGTGAAAAACAGTATGCGAGGCAAGTAGTATGTCCGAATGCATAGCATTCGAAATTCAGTGGACGAGATGTACCCGGATGACCTACTGCTTCCGGCCGAATTCTATAGTAGGCATATCATTGACACTTTCCTATCCCAAGAGGCTCTGGGAGAGGAGGCGTCATATTCGAAAAATGGCGGAAAGTTGAGACGCGGCTCATTTCAAGAGCAAGTACCTCAGGAAGAAAACGTTGTTTATTGTGATTAAATTACACTTGTTTAACACAATCTAAATAAACGGATGACTTTAAAGTTTAAATTGTCGTGCTGTTGTGACGACATGTGACACGTGACAGTATCAATATGGCGGATGTAGTACTTCCGAATTCCATTCATACTACCCCCATTCATACTATATAGAACGTACTGTTTTAACGGTTGGGTAGTACGATCAGTTTTAACTTTTAACTTACCTCATACGTCGTATATTGAATCAGAAGGATATATATACTTGTGGATGTATCCTATTTACAGCACTTCAAAATAATGGGCACCATCCACCCGCTTTACCAAGGTTGGAAGAGCCAGGATACATTTTTTAACCTAGGATGGCTTCAGGGTGATTAAAATATGGGGAATATAACTATTCCTTTAACTCTCTTAAAAATGTTGCTGATGTACATCCGCAATACACTGAAGATGTCTGTTCCGCCCCAGATCCATTTGATTGGTCTGTTGTTTTAAAATTGAACTTGTGCACTGCTTGTTAAAGTTGGACTATTTTTAATTTGAAAATGTCTTTAGAACTTTTTTCATGGTTTTAATGATACAATAAAAAAGCCAACAACATCCATCTCCTGTACGAAGACAAGCCGTTAAAAAAAGTAGCACAAAATACAAAAAGCTGACATTTTCCATTCTCCAGAAGTGTCAGAAATGATCAAGTGCACATGGAATTTCTTTGCTTTTCCAAAATAAAAAAAAATGATGTACTCTGCGGACATGTACTCTGCAACATTTACAAACAAAGCTCCCTTCACAAACCATTTATCACAATAAATGAGCAAAAACAGATCATTCAGAAATCCTCAGCCGTTTTACGTTAATCATGAACTTGATTCTGTTAATGTCTGTTTAAAAATTCAACAAAATATAGAGGCTAGCCAATCAAAACAGGGCTCATTTACATATAAAACAATGTTTAAGGTATGGTAACAAATGAAATTAATTCAATTCTGTGTAAGGTCATGTGAATGTATATTGCAATTAATAGTTTTACAGCAAGAAACCTTGATTAAGATTGTAAGTGGATTTTACTGACTCTACTGTAGGACTCTCCGTTCTACATGAACTATGAGATGAACCTGAGGGAGAACGCTCTGGGAGAGGGAAGCTTCTCCATATGCAGACAGTGCACTCACAAAAAGACTGGACAGAAATACGCTGCAAAGATCGTCAGTAAAAGGTACCAGCTATGCAGCCTGCTAACAGTCTTCTAGATGTATTTTCAGCTGGAATATATACAGTATAGGATAATATTTGTGGAAGTAATTTGTAGTTTACTGTTCTGCAGAATGGAGGCACAGACGCAGAAAGAGATCGCTGCTCTCAAACTGTGTGATGGACACCCCAACATAGTTAAGCTTCATGAGATCTACCACGACCAGGTAAGACCTAGAGCTCATGTGCACATCAAAGCCTCATTCTCTCAATGAACTGGGCTAGCCTGAATAAGTTTGAACTCTTTGTTCTCGCACCTGCCCCAGATTTAATTCACTTTTGTTGAGAAACTGTCCCCTTCCTTTTCATTGTACTTCGTCTCAATTACAGTCCAGTCTTTATCAGATGCAGCACCAAAGAAGGTGAAAACTAAACAGAGAAATAATGCCACGGTCGGTTTTCATTACAACAACATCAGATTGGTTCTTTTTACTTATTAAATAAATCCTAGAGAAAAACACGTATTTAAGCTTCCTGCAAGTAAAAACAAAATATAGAAGTGCATCAAATCTGCTTTGCCAAAAAAAAAAGTCCATGGGAGACTAAAAACAGACAAAAAAACATGATTACAAATACGAAAAGTATGATTTCAACAAAATAACAATATTTTTTAAAAGATAAAATATAATAATTTTTTAATGTTCTTGAAAAAGGAACACCAAAACATTTGTTTTTTAAAGATGTATGTTTTAGACCTTTTAAATGTAATAAATTCCTTTAATGGAATATATTTTTCTGAATTCTTAGCAGCAATTACTCCAGTTTTCACAGTCACATGATCCTTCAGAAATATTGAACATTATATTTTGATGTTATTTTGAAGTATTTTTATATCCTGTAATATATCAAATAAAATTTTTATATCCTGTGTGCCAGAAATCCTGATCAGTCGTCCTATAATTCATTAGTATGATAAGCTCGAGTCAGTTGGGCACCTCTTCAGATCTGGAAAGTGTGTATGTGTGTGTGCAGGCCCACTTGCCAATTGAAGGTTATCAACCCCCACCCTCTGTACCCAGTGCCATGCCCCAGATGAAAAGCAAAGCCGCCCTGCCCGGTCAGGGTCTTTGTTCCTCTATACCAGAGATAATGAGAGATATTAGCTTGCTCTTTTTCATTTGCCTCTCTTTCTTCTTTCGTACACGCACACGCTTGCACACTCGTACACTCTTTTCTGTCTCATCCCACCCACGTACGGCACGCAAACACTTGTTCCGCCGTTCACTTATTCACACTCATTCAGCGTATAATGAGACCGAAGCCCATGTATTTAACCAATTTTGAATCTGAACCTTTGCCAAGTGATTTTTCCTGCTCCTTTGAGTTCAAAGGCAGCATTCTCTCTGACTTTCTTTCTGTCATTAAATGTACATCTTCACCAGGATAGAGGGCTTTGCACTTCATAATAGATTTTCTATCCGTGTAATTGCTTTCATATAGTTTGCCATTTGGTTATTCTTGCAAATTATGCATTTGTTTATTCTGCCTAATTTTATATTTAGTCTTATGCCCAGTGCTGGTCCTAGAGTTCTGGGAGCCCAAACCAAAGCTTTGTCAGGGGTCCAAAACGTCCTTCAACACTTTAAATCTTTGCTTTAAATAGTTTTACATTACCTTTTAGATTTTCAACCTGTATCTTTGTTTACTTTGCATCACAATAATTTGTCATGTCATTGCGTTCATTATCAATGTAGCGCTTTTTTAGTGCCCTTATCTTTTGTTTGAAGAAGACATGATGTGTGCAAACACGATGCAGGTTAATGTTCGAAGAGAATATGAAATGTTCACATAAACTCAGGTCCGGATATGAAATGATCGATGCAGAGACTGGTTGCATCTGAAAGCTCTAAATCGTTACCTTCGGAGGCAGCATTCCTAGGCTGGAAGATATCAAGGCACGTCCAAATTCAAATCCTGCTTTACTTCTTGTCTTCTGATCGAATTTTGAAGGCAGCATAGATGTATCCCTCGCTGCCTTTGACGGTTCAGCTAAAAAATAAAGATGGCATCTTAAAGTTGCTTTTGGTGGCCAGTTTGTGTGTACATGTATATTTCTGACCAACTTTTTGCACTTTTCGATGTCATTTCTAGCAAGAAATCAGTATTATAGTAATTCAATATTTGTTTTCAGGTATCGCCATAACTCGTTCTATTTTGTTGTATATCATTAAACCATTACGCTGCCTCAGAAGCCTGTCTGAAATCAGACAGTCATTGCCTCATTAGGCAGCGAGACGCAGCCACTGTTGTTAAACTCATCACGATGTTCACACAGAAACTGCTCTCATGCACACACCACGTGTTACTAAATATTGTTTACAGAGGTGAACTGACAGCACGGAAGCTCTTTCATGAGATTTGAATTCTCTGCTGTAAGACTACATTATGTGCAATAGCAAACAGTGATTGGACCATAAGACATTCTCATAAATAATACTGAGAAGAGCTCAGAAAAGTAATGAACTTGAACTTAAATCGACCTTGAGATCAATAGTGCATACTTTGTGCACAGGGAAAATGGCCTTGCCTATGCCTCTATTATTATGTGGATTGATAAGAAAGTGCCAGGAAATTATTGCAGAGAGAGGTGAAATTTGTTCTGGATGTGTCTGAGGCCAGACTCGAACCCTATTGCTTATGTGAGCACCAGGGCTCAACATTTCTGGAGCACATGTGATAACCACTGCGTTGTGATACTGAATGACTCGAGCTCTCTAAGCTTAACTTAAACTTAAAATATAACCATAAAAAGTAATTTTAATAAATAAATTAAATATGTACTGAAATAAGTACTTATTTCAGCCAGTTGCAAGGCATGCATTTCTTATTTTTCATTCAATTTATTTATTCAACAGTAATGAATAAATAACAATTAATATAAACTATATAGAGTAGCTTCAATTAAAAAGTGAAAATCTAAAAATTAAATCTAGTTTAAAATATTAACAAATGTATTCTAGTATATCATGGATATTAAAATAATGTTTTATGTTTGTGTAGCTACACACATATCTTGTTCTGGAGCTGCTGCAAGGTGGAGAGCTGCTGGAGAGGATCAGAAGGAAGCAGCACTTCAGCGAGACGGAGGCCAGTCGCATCATGCGCAGACTGGTGTCTGCCGTCAGCCACATGCATGATGTCGGTGTGGTGCACAGGGACCTCAAACCTGAGGTACAGCATGCCACAACACATCCACTGTCATTATCTTAAATGTACAAGCACTCCAGGCCGATGGGCCCCAAAGTACAGGTTGGGCAGAACTCTACATAGTAGTTAGGCCTCAGGATTGACAAGTCTTGCTTAATTAAAAGGAAACTTGTTCAAGAAACATCTGTCTAGTAATGTTCAGGCCTGTGTTCCTCAGTTTTGCTTGCATTTCAGTTTGGTGAACAGTGAATTACTAAATATTTGAGCTGGTAAACTAATAAGGCCTTTTTTAATCTCTCTTCTCTCTTTGTAGAATTTGCTGTTCACTGATGACACTGAGAATTCAGAGATAAAAGTGATTGACTTCGGCTTTGCACGGCTCAAACCCCCCGACAATCAGCTCTTGAAGACCCCCTGCTTTACTCTTCAGTATGCTGCACCGGAGATCCTCAAATATGACGGTTACGATGAGTCCTGTGACCTCTGGAGTTTAGGAGTTATTTTGGTAAGGGCAATTTTCATATTGCATTATTTTATTTAATTTTTTTTTATTTTTCTCCAAGATTGCTCATTTATGCATTCCCATGACGGCTGACAAGTGCTAAATGAGTGAGAGTGACTTAAAGTTGCCCCCTATGAATTAGGGTCTTATTTGAGTTACTGGTGGTGACTGATATGTATTTCCCCTTTTTTAGCATTAGATGATAGGTTTTTTGAAAATTTTTGAATCTCATGAAGACATTTACTAGCAGCTGTAGGCAGTATTCATTTCTTATTTAAAATTTTATTATTAAAAAAACAAAATTATTTAATATAAATAATTAATTCACAGCCATATCACCCTGCAGCCCAAGCCTGGTTGCCCACTGAAGTTAAGCAGGGTTGAGTCTGGTCAGTACCTGGATGGGAGACCTCCTGGGAAAACTAGGTTGCTGTTGGTAGAGGTGTTAGAGAGGCCAGCAGGGGGTGCTTACCTTGTGGTCTGTGTGGGTCCTAATGCCCCAGTATAGTGACGGGGACACTATACTGTCAATACAGTACCATCTTTCGGATGAGATATTAAACTGAGGTCCTGACTCTCTGTGGCCATTAAAAATCCCATGACACTCCTGGCCAATTTCCCAATGGCCCTTATCTATCATGGCCTCCCAATAATCCCCATCCATAGATTGGCTGCATCTCTCTCCCCTCTCCACCTGTAGCTCACACTGGTGGTGGTTGAGGAGACAAAAACCTTTAAGACAACATGTAGAAAGAAAAGAAGACATCTTAAGCACACAGAATAACATAATTAGATTTGGAACAAGTAATTGCTGCTTTGAACGATGTAATTGTGGTATCTTTAATTGTAAATGCAATGAGAAATTCGATTAATTGTGCAGCCCTAGTTTGTAATATATTTTATGTTGTATGACTATTTGTCATGTCTAATTAATACTTTATTATTTAATAAAATATTTTTAAGTAATCTTTTTACAGTCAATGTAATATGTGATTAATTATATTAATTAATCAAGGCTTCATGTAATTAATTAATCAACTGACTGCCCTAGTGATGTGATACATACAGTAATGTATAATGGTTTTATATTGACCATTGGCTGCCCATTCAGATTAGAGCATCAGCCATCAAAAAAATCCACAATCGGTCAACCACTGATCTGCTGGAAAGCCCACTAGGGTTAGAAACTAATTATATGGAGAAGGGAAAGGAGCAAGTGCAAAATGAACCTTTGTCACATAGTAGTATCTAATTTTCAGCCTTTTTTTGATTGAAATAAAACACTGAATGGTGCTTTTTGTATGAATACAAGCATGCTTTCTCCTACTTCTGCAAATTTGAGATTCTGTATCCACACAAGCTTTTATCCTGCTTCATGGAGATTATTTACTCCTTTTGGATATGAATCCATGTCTTGCTGTTTCTGACACTTATTCACTTGAACACCAACCAAAATAAGCAAACTATCAAGCCTTTGCAAAACAGCTTAGCATTACTGATCAGAGTCCTCGTGACTTCCATTAAGCAGAGATTCTTCCAGCTAGGACTTCATTGAAAGAATGATGAGAGGAGATAGTGAGATGGAGCCGGGGGGAGATGTCCATAGCGGAGTTATTTTTGTGGCACTTTGTACTGGGGAGCAGGACCTGGCTGGGGGGAGAACGGAGTAGTGCAGCAGAGTTGGACGTGATGATCTCTGACAGGCTGTGAGCTGAGAGACCCTGGAGCTCTGCACAGCATGGAGAGAGACCACAGTGCTGAGAAAGACACGAGCTTTGTACCTTATTTAGCTGTGCACTTTCTTTTCATACAAATTATGCATTCTTATCCCTAATTCATTGATATAGCACATTTTAAAAGCAAAAAAAGCTGATCAGTGTGTTGTGCTCAAACTATAATATGCATTAAAACTGTCCACAAATAAGTCTTCAGGGCACAATTTATTGATGAGGACACAATGAAGCATGGCTATTTTCTAACCTTGGCACTAATAGAGAAGGGACAATTATCTTTAAACGTTAAGCACTGAGGAGCAGCTGGTTGAGCTTTTTAAAAGCATATAACAAATCTGTGTGCTGTGTATGAAGAGGAAATATGGTAACAGTCAGAAGTCACTGATTGTCCTGTTCAAGAAAGATTTTAGTTTGGTAAAAGCTCAAAAGATAGAAGATTGAACTCTTCAAAATAGCTTGAAAATGTTGATAGAAGATGTGTATTTTGCTTTAAGGGTGATTTTTGTATTGTTATTTTCAGGGACTACAGATGGGGAAAAAATCCTTAGGCTAATTTTTGCATATTTACAGTAATGTTTCTTAATGTGCACAGTCACAACATTTAAACATCATCTTGGCAATCAAAAAAGGATATCAAATTTTAATCCATTATACATCCATGATGTGACACGTTTCTTATCGTGTTAAAGTTAAGACAGGGCTTGACTTTATTAGTCAGGAATTGATTAGATCAAAAAGAGTGTTTATAGTCATTTGTGGAGGACTAGAGAG
Organism: Enteromius paludinosus; assembly: GCA_032361165.1. NCBI lineage: Eukaryota > Metazoa > Chordata > Actinopteri > Cypriniformes > Cyprinidae > Enteromius > Enteromius paludinosus. Next base: position 14,957,540 of record JAUMHQ010000078.1, on the reverse strand, counting down.
TTTCACTCTACAGCACAGTCCTGGTGACATCTTCAAGACAGGAATTTGTCTTTAGAAGTGGATCAGATAACTTTTTCATGAAAGATTATTAAAATAAACTTCATTAAATGATTTACATTCTAATATTACGTTTTTACAGAGACATTTTTTTTTCTTTGAAATAATGCAAACTTATGGTTTGTGCACAATAAAACCAAGAACATGTATTTGGAAATTAAATTTGACTTTAAAAGGAAGGTATAGCTCTGTATCATGTACAAAACAGTGAAGGTCAATTTTCATGTATTTTGTTTTCTTAATTAATCGCATATAAAGAAAGTAAATTGGTCCTAAGATAAAACCTTGAGGTACCCCATATTAAGGTGGACTTTTTTTTTTTTTTTTATTGCAGTACACCATGCTATCTGGCCAGGTCCCATTTCAGTGCCATGGGAAGAGTCTAATGCACACCACTGCAGAAGAGATTATGAGGAAGATCAAACAAGGAGACTTCTCTTTCGAAGGTGAAGCCTGGAGGAATGTGTCCAATCAGGCCAAAGATCTGATACAAGGTAGGACAAGGCTGAAGATGTTTAGAGATCCTTTTGCTTTGATTTACATATTAAAAACTAAAATTTGCTTGAACTTCTCAGAGCTGCTGACAGTAGACCCTGACAAGCGGATAAAAATGTGCGGCCTACGCTATAATGCATGGCTACAGGATGACAGTCAGCTCTCTTCCAACCCTCTTATGACCCCTGACATCCTGGGATCTTCTACCATATCAGTGCACACCTGTGTCAAAGCCACCTTCAATGTAAGAAAGAAGAAAAAAAACAGTAGGATGCTAGAATATTTAAATTACAACATAACATAATAATGTCAATGTCTTCCCCAGGCCTTTAATAAGTGTAAGCGGGAGGGCTTCCGACTCCAGACAGTTGACAAGGCTCCTTTGGCCAAACGCAGAAAGATGAAGAAGACCAGCACCAGCACAGAGACCCGCAGCAGCTCCAGCGAGAGCACACACTCATCATCCTCTTCCTCACAGTCTCAGGATAAGACACCACCAGTTGGAGAGACAGCCATTATTCCCCAGGCCTCCGTGAGCACACCTCTAAGTCTGGGCCCTGACGATGAGCCCTCTCAGGGCCAACCTCGGCCTGCCTTCACATTTACAGAGTTAAATCCATCTGAGAGTCGGGCAACAGAATAGGCTACGTAATTAGGATACATAATTATCCCACTGTTACCGCTCTGGCAACGCGGTACAACTCCAGAATTTGCATGCAGAGCCAACCTAAATCCTTCACTAGCAATAGATGAGTACCATGAGTGCTGAAGCATAACCATGAGCTTGAGTGAACTTCTGGCTCAAGTCCTGCATGGCGAAAAATCACCGCATCCAGTCCAGTGTCTCAAACAGGAAGAAGAAGAACTTCACTTTTAGGAGCATCAAACCTTCCACTGATGGCGAAAAAAGGAAAGTCTGCTTCTGCAGTGTCCTGAAAGCCCAGGCACTTGTTTTGGGCAAGAAAAGGAAAGGATATGTATTTTGCAAGAATATAAATAGAATTTATTACATTTAATACAATTTAGTTTTACAGACTTCTCTCAAATTTGGTATATATATGACGGCTCCATTTGTGCTGGGAGCTTTGTGATATTGATTCACATATCTAACTTTGATCTTTGACTTCTTCCAAAAGATTTTACTGAAGTAGCAACTATTAGGTGTTGATAGTTTTCGTGGAAGCGTTTCATTGTAAAACTCTTGTTAGTTACCCTTGGCAAGCTAAAAGCGGCGGTTTGTGTCATATTTACATGTTATTTAAAATTTCTGTTGAGATCCTTTGCTCAGGTTGTTTATTTGTTCTTTTAAACTTGAATTCAATTTTAAGAGACTGAAGGTGCAGTCACATTTACTCTTGCTCTGAGACATTGTATGGGCGGAATCTAGTCATATCAATAGGAATCTGCGCATTTAGAAACATTTCTCCAGGCAGATTTTGCATCCGATTGCCTTTTCAGACAAATTTGATGTGCTGACCAGAAGAAGAAGCTGTTCGCTTTGAAAGTGACTTGTGTGTGAGCATTGCTAATATCAAAGTTGACTATGGACGTTTTTGGGTTATCACTGAAATTTCACTAATGTGACTTTGTCTTAAATGAGAGAAGTCTAGAGGTGTTGTTTTCAGGTGTTCATGCCTGAGTGCAAGTTCAAACTGAGAATGAATCTGCCTAAAATCAAAATGGGCTTATTTAAAATTTCTCACGCACCAGATTCTATTGTAAACCGTGACAAACCAAAATGTAACTCTTTCTTCCCCTGCAATGATCACTTGAATAATGCTAAATGGTTCTTTTGCTACATTCAGTCTGGCTGCATTGTGCTCTGTAATGCTGCCACTTTTCATGATCCAATCAGATGCACAGACTCATGTCCTTCCCTACATTATTGTCGTTTTATACTGTTCCTCCATAGAAAATGCATCACATGAGGGGAAAGAAAATTGATTCATGCTGACTTTAAGCATCTGCAAAGTCTAATTCCACGCTCGTCTTAAAGAAGATAACCATGACTGCAGGGCCACATTTTAGCCTGAAATGAAGTTATACGGCAGCTAAAAGACATCTGTGGTTTCCTGTTTGATGGTGGCATGTTGTGTTTTTGGCCCCGCGTTCGACGAATGATCCTTTAAGACGTGCTGCGGCAGAGTCTGTGGTGTTTAAACTGATGTGTTTGCATTTTTTTGTCTTCTTAGTGTCATCTGTTTCACAAGCCTTGGAGGATTTGTGACAACGAGGTGCAGTGTTGCAGGACTTAAGTTAAAATTTTCAGGAGCGTCTGAACTCTGCCTGAACTCTTGAGTTCAAATCCAGTCTTGTCTTGAGTACTACACTCTTAAAAGGGGTTCCAAATGGTGTTTTTTTTTCTCAGCTCCAAAAAGAGGAGCACATTTGGATTCTTCCAGTGAAGACATATTCTTTCTAAGCGTGAAGAACATTTAATAATCTGAAAACCCTTTTTCCAATTGGTTCTTTGGTTGTTAATGGTTATTCGATGAACCATTGATGCCATTAGAGAAACTTTCATTTTAAGAGCGTACAGTACTGCTGAGCATGAGATTCTGTGGTGTTCTGTGTTTGTCTTTTCTAGCTGGTGGTGGCATTTTTGCAGTCGAAATGAATGGTTTTAAACTTTTAGCCTGAACTACCATGTGTATTATTCAGAGATTTATGCTGTGATGGCTGACTTGGTGGTATTCACATCTTTCAAGCACTACAAAGCTATTCGAAAGGCACTTGAACTCTACATCGCTATGCAAAAGTTATTTTCTTCCTTTCCTCTTATGTTTCTGTTCATATCCTGAACGACCTTTATGCATTAGAAAATACTGAATCGAAACAGTGCCTCATCAGTGCAAAAATAACTGCCATTTTTAGGGACGGGCGCAAGGCTCTGGTCTCTAAGCAAACCATGCATTCCACTTCCTGTGCACTAACCGAGATGAGACATCTCATTATCGAGCTTTTAAATATTGAGGGCTGGATTGGGACCCAGCGGCAGGCACGCACGTACGCGCACGCGCGCACACACATCAAACACACAAACCGGTGCTCCTGCCCACTCGAACCCGGGCAAAGGACAAGAGCAATAAGAACAGCAGGAGCTCCGCTCACTTTCATGTGTCTGAAAGCTGCTGTGTTCGGCCCTTACCCATCACTGTTCTCCCTGAAGCTCCCTCATTACTGCCTCCTCCTTTTGTTATGGTATATTAATAGAACGGGAATGAGGGGAGGCAGAGAGAGTCCTACATTGAATGCTCCTTTGGGGACTGAGGCTTTATTGGATGGTTTGCCATGCAGTGTTTGTCCCACTGGCTCACTGTGTCCAATCGCACAAACACAGCACTTGTATTAAGGTTTAGTAAGTTCTTTGGGGGTTTCCTCTTGTTTTAGCTGTTATGAGATTAAAGGCCAGACGTGGGTTTTCGTTTAGCGTTTATAGAAGCGCACTGAGCATCGGTCCTTAAACTGAACGCACTCCTTTGATCTGTGCACTCCATTTTTGTTGCCCTATTTTAGTGCTCTTGGGTGCTTGTAAATTGTGTTGTCTGCTTGTGAAATGTATCTGCGGAGCCCCGTGCGCTCGTATCTGTGATCGCGCCGGGTGTGGGCGGCTCATCTGCTTTAGAGATGGGCTGATTAGACTGTTGAAGATACACCTTGTTTTTAAAGGGACCGTGGATTTGAAGATGGAGAGCTGAGTTCACCCAAAAGGAAAATTCTGTAATTTAGTCATCCTCCAAAGTGTCTTTATTGTGTTGAACATAAATTAGACATTTTGAGGAATGCTGGTGACCAAACAATTGATGGCAGCCGTTGGCTACTATAGTATGGAGGGAAAATGCTGTGGAGGTCAACTGTTTGGTTACCAACATTCTTCAAGATGTCTTCTTTTGTGTTCAACAGACAAAAGAAACTAATGACAGAATCTTCACTTTAATGAAACTATCAGTTTAAAGTGGGAATGTACTTTTAAGGACTTTTGCATGGAAACTTGTTCCCAGTCTGTTTCATGAAATCTTTAGTAGAATTGCTTTGATCTCGAGGTGGGTGTGCTTTAGATGTTTAAGTCAAACTTTGACAGTTCAAAACTGTCTTTTGAAACTTTAAAACAAAAAAGCAAGTAGCATCAAGAACTTTTGTTTTATAAGCATCAAAATGAGGTTTAAATAGAATTTTGATATGTATATCAGTGGTTCTCAATCAGGTGGCCTAGATGTGGTAAAGTCTAAATATTTTATCAGCTTTTTTAAAAAACCTTTTCCTAGATCAAGCATGAACAGCTGGAAAGGTCATGTGGCCTTAAATTGTTGTAGACTTTTGGGGGTCTTGGAGTCAAGAATCTTGAGAATAACATTGACCGTATTATATTAGATTAATTATATCAAATGTTAGATTTCTTTTCCTGTTCACTTCAGTAGTACTGCAAGTTAATGTTTAAAAGTACAGAAATGTCATGGAGTTGACTCGACTAACAAGAGTTTGAAAGAGCATGTGATTTAAGGTTTTTCAAAGAAACAATGTTTTAGATTATGTGTAGCACATTCTGAAGCGCGAATGTCAGTGCTTGAGATATTTCAGCTATCCAAACACAACTTTCTACTTGTCAACATACGCTACCATTTAGGGTCAGTAAGATATAATATTAACATATAATAGACAAGACTAGATAATAAGAAATAGGGCTGGGTAAAAATAGCAATTTCTCAGTTTCAATTGTTACTTATATTACGAAACGATATCGATTCTTAAATCCCAAGAATCAATTAGTCTAACCTGCATTCACAATGAGCTTTGTGCTTTGATGCATTTGGTATGAAACTAATTTTCAGATTTCTGTCCATTTTATTGCAATATTCAAACTATAAATACTGGTTTGATAATTTCCCTTGCTTTAACTAAATAAACATGAATGAACATCTGAAGGTATGTTAAAAGAAACAGTACAACTTACCACAATCCATATTGCAATGGCTCAACTACGAAAGATTGTAAACAATGTCACATGACACTTTTGTTTGGTTTTTTTCTCAGAAAAACATTGGGTGACCACACATGACAATGTTGAAGAGTATTTCACTAAGTATTTGCACCATGTAACATGTTCGTAATCATTTGTATTATTATGAATTAATGTTTAATTTATGTTGGACTAGCTAAATCCATGGTCAGGGTTTGGGTTAGTTATGACAACCACCATTCAAATGTTTATATTTGTAAAAAACGAAGTGGAGTGGAAACATAATTATGTAATTGTAAAGTTAGTGGTTCAACTTTAAAACTTAAATATTGAATTTAATCCAATCAGAATTAAAGTGAATTGCATGCTTGTAAACCGAAAGCGAATATAATTCCTGAAATACCCAGCCCTAATAAGAAATGTTCATTAAGGAGAATGATTTCTGAAGGATCATGTGACACTGAAAGCTGGAGTAATTGATTCTGAAAATTCAGCTATGCCATCTCAGAAATGCACTGCGTCTTGCTTTAAATGTTAAGAATATTTACCATACTTGACATTAAAGTCTTACTGACCCTAAAGTTTTAAAGGGTAGTGTACAGTATATAGCCACTGTATTGGCTGTATACTTGTAATATAATTTGTGTGACTGGACAAACAATCATTTTTTCAAGTGTGTTGCTTTTATTCAAAAGCCTTGAAGTTGCATAAAAAATGTATACAGTGTCGCAAAACGGCTTTCGACGGTTTCAAACGGATTACGTAACGTTTTGAATGGATTCCATAAAACAAGTCTATAGGTTGTTTTGATGCAAGTGTCTCTGAAGGCCACGGTCTTGTTTCCTTTCCGAAAGTATCCACGCATGCCCTGCCTTGGATGTTTGAGTCTCCGCTCATCCTGAATCTATAGAAAGGGGTTTTATAATCAAATAAACGACATATCTGTTTTACTTTACCAAAGTCTTCATTGTAGCAGCAAAACTTAATGCAAAATCACAGCCTTTTCCAACCAAGCTTTAATTTTTTTTTACTAGTAAAGTCTTTAAAAATCTGTTGATGTTTTTCGGTTCTTGTCCATGTGCTTCCAGCGGTTCAAGCTGTGAAGCACATTTATAAATGTAATGCTGCTTGTTTCGAGCCATATAAAGCAGCATAGATTACTAGCACAATCCTATTACATTTAATTCCCCCCCCCCACACCAGACGTAGAAATGGACCTTAATTGCACTTTCCACGAAACCACCAAAAAAAAAAAAGCTTAATGCAAAATGTGCATCGTATACGTTCTTGCTGTTGTTTATGGCCGCACAAGTTTGATGATGTAACTCTCAATTATACTTCTCTGGTGTTGCAGCAAAATTCACATATTGGGACCGTGATGATCTAAAAGCATTCAAAATGTCTCAAGAAGCCGCTTAGTTTTGAAATATGTATTTTTGCAATTTATTGTCCAGTTGGTCCAGCACAAGTTGAGTTCAATTGGGAATTTGAGGTTTTAAAGGGGTTTCTTTTCTGGTTTTCTCCTGCTGTGCAACCCAACGCTGCCACCAAGGGGCGCTGTATACACAGTTTTAAGTTTGTGTCGATGGTCGTTGATTACGGGATGTACATAAGAGCTTTTCTGTCTGTGTATTAGTCTTCAGTGTGCACTAGATGTTTAATATTTAGCCATTACCTGAAGATAGATTTCAACTTGAGACCTGAATGGCTTATCATAAAAAAAAAAGGCTATCTAGCTGGGCTAGAGTTTTTCCTCATATTAATTTAATTTAATATAGTTAAATTATTATTAAACTATAACGCTTAAAAGCACTAAAATAAAGTCATATTTATAGTGAGATGTATTTTGTAAGTGCTAAGCCATATACTTCACCACACAGTATGACACTGAACCCTGTTGATGTGTCCGTTGCTTTTTTTTTTTTAAAGACTCTTTTGAAATAATAGAACACGGTATACACGGAAAGCTTCTAGCAGTCCATTGTGTTGATACAAATGCGAATTGGTGTGTCTTGCATGAGCGTTTTAGTCTCAGATGAGTTGAATCAACTCTGTCTGTGCGATGTCAGAAAGTCTGCTCCTTTTATTAACTGGTCTTGTTAGCAGCTGTTTGTTTTGTGATTTAATATATGTTTGAGGTGTTTATTAAAAAAATAAGGGCTTTAAAGTTTTGAATACATATCTTATTAAACAAGAGTAATATAATTTAAATTGTCACACATGGAATAAAATCTCTAAATTCACAAAAATGCTTTTGTTGTGTGCATTTATTTTGACTTTATGGTAGGAACAAAAACACTTTTCCTTATACGTTTTATCCAAGTTGTATTCCTTTTATTAAAGAAAGGAAAAGAAAGAAAAAAACGTGATTACGGACTTCTTTGAAGCTTATGAATATTATTAAGACTTTGATTATTAGGTTATTTTTACAAAATGACTCAAATTTTCTTTCACTTCAAATATTCCCCCTCAAGACTCCTCTAGTAAAAAAATAAATATATTTAAAATACTCTACATTTACTTCATACTAAGTTCAAATCTGTTTACATATTTTCTGACAGGTGACTCAAGACTTGATATAAAAATAATAAAACTTTGCGAAGTACTTTTTCTTAAAGTCGAAAATGAGCTTTAATGTCACTTCTGATAAAGTTGGATCTCTGAATAATATCAGACTTTAAATCCCAAATATTTAGTGTACCTGAGGTATACTTGCAATAGCCTTACTTTAGCATGATAAAACAAGCACTGCTTCTGCACAATGAAAGTGCATTAAGTACACAATTATATTTTTCACTAGGGTCATGTTATTCTTTTTTTAGATTGTCTAACAAATGTTATATATATAAAGGTTTATATATTATATATTAAGATTTGTGATATTCCCAGAATCACCCTCTGATGCACACATAGCTTTTTTTCACATAATGTACATAAAAGTATATTTTCATAATTTTTTATTTCAAATGACAGCACCATAATAATAACAATAGTAATTAAACTTCTCAGAAAAGTGTTAAACTATATATATACACTACCGTTCAAAAGTTTTCGAACAGTAAGATATTTAATGGTTTTTAAAGATGTTTCTTCTGCTCATCAAGGCTGCATTTATTAGATTAAAAATCCAGAAAAAACTGTAATATTGTGAAATATTATTTCAGTTTAAAATAACTGTTTCCTGTGTGAATATATTTTAAAATGTAATTTATTCCTGTGATACAAAGCATCATTACTCCAGTCTTCCGTGTCACATGATCCTTTCAGAAATCATTGTAAGATGCTGATTTATTATTGTCAGTGTTGGAAACAGTTACTTTTTTTCTTTTTCTCCTCAGGATTCTTTGATGAATAACAAGTACAAAACTAAATATTTTTTTTACTGAATATAAAACATTTCTAAAATGTAAATCTATGCTGTGACTTTTTTGTTCATTTAATAGATCCTTTGTTAATAAAAATATTCATTTCTTTCAAAGAAGTAAGTTGAACTTTTGAACAGTAGTGTAACAGTGAACTACTGTAACATTATTATCATTTTAAATAAATGCTTCTCTTTTTTATATTTTAATGATAAAAAAAAAAGAACTATTAAGCAGCTCAACTGTTTCCAACACTGATAATAAAACATCAGCATCTTACAATGATTTCTGAAAGGTCTCAAAGTGACACGGAAGACTGGAGTAATGATGCTTTGTATCTCAGGAATAAATTACATTTTAAAATATATTCACACAGAAAACAGTTATTTTAAATTGAAATAATATTTCACAATATTACAGTTTTTTTTTATTTTTAATCTAATAAGTTTAGCCTTGATGAGCAGAAGAAACCTCTTTAAAAAACATTAAATATCTTAGTGTTTGAAAACTTTTGAACGGTAGTGTATATATTATATTCAAAACATGTATTAGTATTATTAACAACAACAATAATATTATCATGGTGATGTCTTTGGTGGCTTTTATATATTAAGAATTATTATTATATAAATATATTGAGACATCTGAAATATATATAAGAATCAGTACATTGCATTGTATCTTTCAAAATACAAAACAAATAATATTTACGTTTGTCAGACAAATATGAAATATGAAATGTTTTTTTCAGTAACCCTCTTCTTCTCCATATTATTATTATTAATAATAAGAATAATAATATCATGACGGTGTCTGAAAATCCGATTATTGAGGACCTTGCCCAAAGGACCAGTGATTACAAATCAATCTTTAAAAAAATTTAACAAATCTAATAAAATTACTTTTATGTATATATAACTAAACAGATTGAACTAAATGTACTAGATTAAAAGCACAGGTCCTGATTTGAGCAGAAATGGGTGTATCTGAGTAACGAGCTCCAAAACACACTGAACAGGACAGAAAGGGCTTGGGGTCTAAAGTGGGAGGTGTTGAAGAGTCAGTGGCGGGAAATACAGGATTTCTGCACGGGACCGACATCCCCCCCCCCCCCCCCCCCCACAAAAAAAAATAAATTTGACCAGGCTGCCCTGGCGAGCAATGATGGGACTTTTTCTTTTCTTCTCCAGCTCGGTCCCGGGGCCCTTCCCTCCTGTCCTGTCGGCATTCCACTGGGCCACCAGAGAAGCTGCTTTAGAGACAGGGCCGTCCGCTCCTGGGTGGCCTCTTGTGCAGGGGGCTGCAAAGGGGAGGAGACGATGTCTTATTAATTGACTGGGTGTCTTGGAAGGAGTGTAGGAATTTGGCTGCGGCAGAAAAAGGAGAGGAAGGACTGCCTCGCAGCTTAGCCCGGACCTCCTACTCAATCATAAATGTCAACTAGATAGTTCAATTTCTGGGGGGAAAAATGGAAGCGGTGCTAGCAAGTGCAAAAGTCAATGTCTCAATACTACAGAGTTGTGGATGGTTGCTAGGGCGTAGAGGCTAATGTGTGGATGGTTGCTGAGTAGTTGCTAAGTCGTTTTGAGTGGTTTTTAGTGTGTTGCTGTGCAGCTGTTATGCAGTTCTGAGAGACGTTTCCACCCCCAACGCCCAAAAAATGCTTTGTCAGGTGAATATCCTAAATACAGGAACCTAGAATCGCACCGAATATACCGTGACATTGTCATGATACAGTGTTGGAATCTGCACACTTGAATTTCAGCATTTGAATGATTTTATTTCCCTACATTATGATATCTGTATACAATACCGTTTCAGTTTGGGCCAGTAAATATGTTCTAAAGAAATGATTACCGTTGCCGTCATTTGTGTTAATTCCTTTGAAATTTCAATAAATGAAAGAATCCTAAAAACTATTAATAATATTATGTTTGTCACAAAAATAGGAAGCATCACATCTGTTCCCAATGTTTCTTGAACAAGTCATTCCTGAGGGATCCTGTGACACTGAACGATGCTGAAAATTTAGTGTTGCCATGAAAGTAATAAACAACAATTAAAAAAATATTAAAATAGAAAACTGCTAAATTGTAATAATATTATTACAGTATTTTCTATTACATAAATGCTCTGGTCACACTATATTTGCATTATTTTAAGGTCTACTGTTTGTTAACAATCCATTAACTAGTACTTATCCCTATAAACTCCTAATTGGCTGCTTATTAATAGTAGTTTAAGGATGGAGAATTTAGTCGTGCAGAATATGTGCTTCCTAACCCTAACAGCCAAAATATTATTAAGAAGCATTCTAATAAGCAGCTATTTAATAGTGAGAATTGGTCTCTATGCTTAAGTGTTACCAATTTTTATAAACAGGCTTTAAAAAAAATGCATTACTGGGGTGCATCTTGAGACCAACTTTTTGCATCTTCACAAGTTTGGACTAAGCACTGTCATAAACCTGCCCTGCACGGTTGACGGTGATTTGAAAAGAAGCAGCAGAGGTTTCTGTGGGAAAGGCCCGTTCAGGTTGGAGTGCTCCTGGAGGCTCTGAATGGGCCTGCTGTGGCTGAGTGTGTCAGTGGGATGTGATTGAGTGGGATGTTCTCAGGGTACGGCAGGAGGGACAGATGAGGGGGAGGTGTTTAGAAGTGCGGGAGCTACCAATGTTGTCCCCCCCCCCACCTCCCCAGCCTTCACCATCAGTGTCCAGAGCCGTAATCCCGTTACATGTGTCCCCATTAGCTCCGACGGGAGCCTCTATTGTCTCCCCTGTGAGTCGGTCAGAGTCATCGTCCTGGCCTCGCCGTGTTTGCTCTAGCTTCCCACACCCAGCTGTCCCCATGGCAATCCCACACACACAAACACACACTAACGGCTCATCTGTGGGTCGCAGGGTGAGGAGCGAGGTGAAACGGTGCTCGGAAAGAGTTCGGAGAAATAGATTGACTGACCTTTTACTTAAACTATGAAGCATTTGGGATGCCTGTGTGGTATGTTTATGATAACTGTACACAATCTCTTTTTTTCACAGCAACAGGTTGCGTTTCGAAATGAATGAAGTTAACGAAATTATTCAGTCTAGCAGAGCCATGCAGGAAATTGCATGAGAAATCTGTAAATATGACATCAGATTTACATTTTATACATGCGACCTAATAAATACAATTTTTTTTTTTATTTACGTAAAATAAAGAATTATAAAAATACAGTGTGCGTGGTATTCTTTGAAGAAAATTTACTATGTAAATGTCACAGTATATGCAAATCATCCTGATTTTATAATAAATAAATAATAATAATAAATGAATATATAAATGCTCTGCCTAAAAATAATAAGATAAAAATAATAAAAATAATAAGACATTTCTGTTTCATCAAATCTGCATATTCTGATGATTTCTGAAGGATCATGTGACACTAGACTGGAAATTCATGAAAATCCAACTTTGCCTTCACAGGAATAAATTACATTTAAAATATCTTCAAGTAAAAAAACAAAACAGTTATTTTAATTAATAATAATTTTTCACAATATTATGTGTTTTTTACTGTATTTTTGATCAAATAAATGCAGCTTTGAATGCAGCATAAGAAATTTCTTTTAAATACATGAATGGTATATACATGTCAAATGATTAATCCAAAATAAAAAGCTATTTTCTTTACAAATAGGTTATGTTTCCACATATTAAATATATTCATTTATAATCGAAATTATATGAATCAAATCAAATTTTCTAAATATTAACTGTACTTGTGTGTATTTATATATATACATGTCGAACGCACACATATACAACGTGATTAATTGCAATTACTCATTTGCTATAGCGCTCATGAAGAGTGAAGTTTGTAGATCGTTTGGCTCTGTCTCCTCTGTCCACCCTACAGATCCATCATGCCGTTGATGGAAAGCTAGACAGACAAAGCTGACCCAGGCCTGGTCACCGCAACCCCCCTGTGCTTCCTGTGCCTTCAACACAAAGCCTGCACTCTTGAAGACACACAGCAAAATATCTAAAGAGTTTCAAATTGCTTTGTTTTTCTTCACTACAGCAGCAATGCATGCTATCAGAATTAGCTCACTGCTTTTTTTGTTGTTGTTGTGAGTAGCGTGTTACAGTATCAATGAGGAGAGCAATTTAAATCTGTCTTCTCTGCGCATGTGGATTTGAGTGTCTACCCAATTGGAATACATTAGCCGTGTAATTTTGAGGTCAACAGTTTCACTGATCCATGGCATGCATTTGAATGAAAGTCATTTGTGTGGACTCTGGTGCTGTTTTAAAGACTTTGGCCCTCTGGAGAACGTGACAGCCAAATCTAAAAATATTATTCGAGATTATGACAGCGTGCAGTCTGGTATAAACAGTATTTGATAGAACGTTTTACGCAACGAATTTGACAGAAACAAATCTTGTTTCAAATCTGAATGGCTTTCCTTCATCTGTGCAACACAAAAGATGATATTTTGAAGAACTGTTCCTATTGACATATTTTACGGGAAGAAAATACGATCGAAGTTAATGCTGTGAACATTTTTTTAAATATCTTCTAGCATACAGGTTTGTAAATAAATAGAGACTTTTTCTTTTTTTTTTTTTGGTGTACTATTAAGTGTCATTTAGAGGGAAAGTTAATTAACATTGATTAGCAAGAGTGGCTGGGGCTCACCAAACTTCACTGGAGTTTGTTTATTGTGACTGTGTGTGTGTGTGTGTGTGTGTGTGTGTGTGTGTGCGGGTTTATGTGGTTTATGAGGACACTAATTGGTATAATGACATGGGTATAGGCATTTCAATATGAAGGTGATATATGAGGACATTTTCAATTGAAAAGGCTTATAAAACATACTTAATGGTGTTTTTTTGAAAATCTAAAAATGCACACAGTTTCCTGTAAGGGGTAGGTTTAGGTGTAGGGTCAGTGTAGGACAATACCACATACAGTCTGTACAGTAGAAACACCATTACGCCTGTGGAGAGTCCCCGTAAACCACAAAAACCAACGTGTGTGTGTGTGTGTGTGTGTGTGTGACAGCGATGTGTGTGTGTGCCTGTGCCCTCTGATCTGAAGTACTTTCCGGTTACCATGACAATAGTGCTCGCTGAGGGTTCGGAGAACAATCACCTGTGAGTTGCTTCTCTGGCCGTTGAGGTCTGTGTAGTCTTTGAGAACAATTGCACCACTATACTACATTTTTTCGAAACGAATAAACCTCGAACAAAAAGCGTATTTTTTCAATGAGCGACCTCCAGCAACATAAAATTCGCAGGACATGACATTTTTACAGAGAGGACCCAATCAAATACCACACCAGGAACTGACATTCGTGAATGTATCTTGTTCGCAAACGCAAAAATAACAAGTTCCGTTCACCATTCACTTCTGTTCAGACGTCTTTTGCGCCACGTAATAAATGCCGTGCACTTTTTATTTTTGCAAATGACCAATTACTCTCTTGAACAGTCACCCTTCACTTTGACAAAACTGGACGCCGCTCAACGCCTGTCTATGGGGCTTGTTGAGACCCAGTCTCTGGCCCCTAAATGCTGGGCTGAGGGTCTCTCTCTTCTGACCTCATTTGCAATGCTAATGGTCAGGAGACAGCTGCCATCTTACATGGAACATGGCCTCTCAGAATTTCCCAAAGGGGGGAAAGAGGAATAAAAAAACAAAGGCAGCCGATAAATGGGTTTGCCTATTATTCCCCAGGCCTTGTGTGCACTGGGTCCTTGAGAACATGCATTTGAATGTCAGTCAGCGAGAGAGACCGAGAACGGGCGCGGTAGAAAAAAAAAAAAAAAAAAGCCAAAGATGTCGGTATGAATCTATAATATCGAAAAACAAAACAGCGAAAAGTATGATTTTTAAAAGCGTGCGAGTTCAGCTCATCAGCAGAATGCTGTTTTAACAATAGCAAATACAGAGAGCTCTTAATTTAGCCCTCATTCTCTCAGTCACTCAGCCCCGCTCCCATGCAGACTATAAGTGTCTCTGTGAGTGATTGCGCGAGCTCTCGCCGAGTGGAGAACACTCGTGGATATTGTAGCGAATGTGACGCATATGTGCATATCTGTCAGAATGGCTTTGTGATATCAGCGGTGGAAATATCTCCGTTCACTTCTGCTCATCAGAATTAGACACGGCCACGATACTCCAGCTGAAAGTTAAAGGCGCCTCGTGCCGCTTTTGCTAAACTCTTTTTCTTTGGTTTTAAAGCTTGTCCAGTCACACAGTGAGTAGTAGTGATTTGGAACTCTGTGTTATAACTGATGTGATGTGAAGGAAACATCTTAGCATGCATACTTCCTACTTCATGGTGAAAGAAAAGGTGCCTGAATTCACAATTGTCATAAAACTGTAGGCCCTGTAAGTTCCCAATAAGCGAACTGAGAATCCAATGGACACTTTACTTTCACACGGGGCTTTTTGAATGGCAGTGAAGTGATGCAACTAACGCCAAAAGTCACTTGAAAAAAGACAGCATGAATGGAACCTATTAAAAAGAATGCTAATTAAGGTAAAATGAGATTTTGGACACAGTGTTAGCATTCTTTTCTTTTGTTTCATCGGCTGATATGGTGCTTGGAGTTTATACTGACTCCTGTTGGTGTGGATGCAATACACAAATATTTACTTATATTCTTTTCAAAGGTGTTTGTCACATGATTACTGAACAAAGTGGCTGCGTCCGAAATCGCATACTTAGTAGGTACTACATTTAAAACCGAACGTACTACCCGACCGTTAAAACAGTACGTTCTCTATAGTATGAATGGGGGTAGTATGAATGGATTTCGGACGTACTACATCCACCATATTGATATTGTCACGTGTCACTCGTCGTCACAACGGCGCGACAATTTAAACTTTCAATAAGTCATCCGTTTATTTAGATTGTGTTAAACAAGT
>JAUMHQ010000078.1:14913350-14929029 GCA_032361165.1 Enteromius paludinosus | reverse complement strand
AGAAAGAGAAGTGTTGAGCGCACTAACACGGCTAAGGGGACATTCACAGGATGTTTTTGGGATTGAACACCAGAAAATAGAAATCAGAAGCATCAGGCTCATTCAATCATGCTTCCTTCGGATTTGGGAGCCAAATGGATTTAGATTTTTTTTTTATTTGGTATTAAGTTAGTTTGGTTAATGTTGGCAATAAAATGATGTTTGTCAGAGCACTATGGTAAAAAAAAATCACATACTGATATAAATTTGGTCAATTTTACTGAATTTTCTGTCCTATTGTCTCCAATTTCCTACAAATAACACATTGACATGTTTAGACATCATAAAATATGCCTCTAGCATTCACTAAAGGCCCGTTCAATGTTTCTATTGCTTATCAGCTGGAAAGAAATCGTACTGAAAATGATTCCAACGATATCGTTTCTGTGTCCTTTATAGTTATAGTTGCGATGTGGATGCTGCTATTCTTTACCAATTTGATGTCTTTTTCGTTATCTATCATGCTTGTTGTGAACGGGGCAGCATTTATTTGATAAAAAACATTAAAACAGGATCTGTTGATAGCAAAGCCGAATTTTCAGCAGCCATTGCAATGTCACATGATCTTTCAGAAATCTTTCTATTATGCTGATACCAAAAAACCTTGAGAAACTGGAGCAATATTTATTATTATCAATGTTGAAAACAGTTGTGGTGCTTTCTTCTTATTTGAGCTTTTGTTAAATTAAACTGTCCTTGTTGAATCAAAGTATTTCTTTGAATAAAGGAAAAAAACCTTGCTGACCCTGAACCTTTACTTCCTATTAAAAAAAATGTCCTGTCATCATAAGTTTGAAAAACCATTTGATCTCCCTTGCCTTCCAAGTTACAATATTTCACACTAAAAAGCACTAACATTTACTTTCTGAATGATAATTCAGTCTGTCATCATCACCCTCCTCTCTGAATCCTCCTGAACACCTATTATCATGAAACACCTGACATTGCATGCTGGGAGAAACAACACAACACCATAATGGAGAGAGACAAAGGGTCGTACGTTCCTCATACCTGCATGAGTGAATGCTTTTTAATTGCTGGTGATTTTCACTTGTTGGTGTTTTGCACACCTGAAACAAACTCCGAAAAGTCACCAAAGAGCCTCGCTGAGAGAAAGCGTTCGGAAAGAGTAAGGGGAGGCTAAAAGAATGTGTTTGATTGCAGCTAGTGCTGGTTATGGTTTAGTTGGTAGTGTTAAGCAGTTGGTCCATTGTGTTCTTTGTGCATTGCTGAGTGTTGCAGCTATTGAAGTGCAAGAGAGAGGGGAAAATGCGTGCACTGACATTCTCTAATCAAATACAGCAATCAGGAACCTCAAACCAGCATTACACCATTTACAATCCCTTTTAATTTATAATCAAAAATTGAGCGGGAGAGGGATTCGGGAGGGAGAGGGAGAAGAAGAGAATGACAGACACAGGCAGGTCATTACATCTCTCTTTACTGGGCCGATGAGAGCAATGAAGAATTAATCAGTGGCCATTAGACTGTATTTACTCACCACTGTAGGGGTTGTGATCAGACCTACACTTCCTCTAACCCTCCCTCTCCGTCTATCACTGGGTCTTTTTCTCTTTGCTGTGGTGTCTGTGATGGACAATCAGATGTATACTTCTCCTTGACCTTTTTGATGGAGGTCAGATCAGAGGCAGATAAATTGTGTCTGTTGTGAACATAATGATACACGTGCACTTTACCACAGAATGCCGGCTCTGTTCCAAAACTAACTTGGAAAGCATTTTGAGGCACTGCAGATCAGACCACCAAGGCTGTTCCAAAAGGTAGTTATTATGCTGGATCTGTATGGAAACGGTATTCCGAACGAATCTAAAAGTATTGATAAATATAGTTCTATCTGAGTTGAATCTCTTTTTAAAGCACTACAAGGTAGCCTGGCTTCCGCGACTATAAAGCTCATACGAGCTTAGTCTGGCCATGCTGCCGTACTACCTGCATCCATCAAATGCCTCTGTATACTACTCTACTGGACGAATCTACAACCAATCAGACCACTCATTCCGATGACGAATGCCCGAAGCCACCGTAACCAATTGTAGCTAGCTTCATTAAAGCAGTAGGAAAATGTCTTTACTTTACTTTAATTACTTCTGCTCCGTTTTCAAAAAAAAGCTGTCATGAAAATTTCTCAAAACAGCTGAAACAGCAGAGTCGAACGATTGTTGCTGCTCGGTACACGCCTTGTTTGAACGCCGAAGAAATGCTGCGTCATCGCGTTACACCCGCCTCAGTCGTGCCGGGGGGCGGGGGAGCTCGTTTTTCATTGGTTCCCACTTTTTTGGGAACAGAAATGCTCTAAAACGGCAGCCTGGCCAGACTGACTTTGCTTGCGAAATGAATGTCGCGTCAGAGGAAGTATGGGCGGGCCCAGGCTAACTACAAGGTCCTTTTCTGCCTGAATTCTTATTAGTACTGTCACATGATTAATCGCGATTAATCACATCAAAAATAAAATTTTTTGTTTGCATGTGTGTATGTTCTGTTTACATTTATTATATATAAATACATACAGACTTTTTTTTTTTAATATTTACATCTATTTATGTCTATATTTATGTTAATAGAATATTATAAATAAATATATTTAATGTATAAAAATTATTTTTCAGAAATATAAACATGCTTGTGCATTTATATATACATTTATAAATATAGACAGCACACTACATACATTATATAAAAAAATGGATGTGATTAATCATTTGTCAGCACTAAATTGTACACCAAAAAGCTTATTTTTAATTTTATGCATCCATATTCAAATTTTTCTGCAGGTTATCTTTCAAATGAACTTGTTTATCTCTATCTGCAACAGATGATTTCCATAATTGAAATTCTGTTATACATTATTCACCCTTATTTCATTTCACCTATAGAACAGAGGTAGGCAACGTCGGTCCTGGAGTGCCACTGTCCTGCAGAGTTTAGCTCCGACCCTCCAAAAAACTCACCTGCTTGGAGCCCTAGTCATCCTGAAGACCATAATTAGCTTGTTCAGGTGTGTTTGATTAGGGTTGGAGCTAAACTCTGCAGGACAGTGGCACTCCAAGGGCAATTATTTGAAATTGAATGAAATATTTCGAAAATATTTGTTAAATGGGGTTTTAGAGCAGTGCCGCTTCTTTTCTTTTGTGTTGAGTAAGTGTGTGCGCGCATGTGTGTGTGTGTTGATGTCAAGCCCATCAAGCATAGTGCAGGAAGCGAGACAGGTCGACTCTCTCTTAAATCACCTCCTTTAATCTCGGCCGTGGGCTCCTCTGACCTGTGTTAGCTCAGGCCAAACAGAGCCGAGTACATTTTCTCTCCACAAATCAACCCTCATTCCTATTACCCCGGAGCCGGACAGGATACTGAACTTGCAGACTTCCTGTGGTCTGCGGATATACTTTCTAATCTCAGCAGTGTTTAGAGGCTCAGACTTCACATAAGTCTAATTTCTGATCCATGTGCAGGAGAGTTCAGCGGGTGAATCGCCACTTGAAAGGACTGGCACTGCTTTATGGCATGAAACCTCTTTAAACTCCTGATAGCAGCACAAAAGAGTCACTGCCACGCTCTTTGCAGCCGATAGGAGCAAGCAGTTAATGATATTTACTCAAGATTATCAGTAAACCGACGAGAGAGCGAGCGAAAAAAAGAAACGGGGCAAGGCTTTGTTGTATAGATGTTTGTAGGGTGTGACTGTGGCCAGGAGGAATGTCACCTTTGGGGTAAATTATTGGGCAGTTGTTTTGTGGTACTTTAGTTCACCAATAAGTGATTGAAGATATAATATGTTATTAAAAACCAAGCTTTTATATTGGTAAAGTGCTGTTAATTAAGAAGAAACCCCATGAGAAATATCACACGGTGAACTGTGTGAAAAACAAATTGAGGGTCAAATTGTACATGAGTGTTTATTTGTTTCTGGGCGAGAGCTAAAGGAAAGCCAGAATGCCATGCTGCTCGGATCCTTCGTTGTCTTAGCAACCCGTAAGTATCTAAAGGAGGGATCAGTGCACTGGGTTGAATGGCACGCAAGGGTGAAAAACTCGGCAATTAAAACCAATGGAAGTGACAATTATTATTGTGAGTGCGCAAATAGAGTGCTATGCCCTTTCGAGAATGCTCAACGCTCACCCCATGCTCGACTTAGCGCTTTTCTCCTCTTAAAATCCTCCCTGAAGACCTCTCCACTCTTCCACTTGGTGAAATGGTGCTGCATGTTCTTTTCTCCGCTCGCATACTGTAGACAGACAGGGGCTGGTGCTCAGGAGCGGCGACTCAAGTGGGAACTTGTCTGAAGCATATAAGAAAGAGTTAATCGTTGTCAGAGTTAAAGCTTGTGATGACCTCTAACTTAAAGCTTCATTTGGGTCAAACACTAACGTCGAGGTTTTAAGGTAAAGCTTTCCATGTCTGGTACCCTAGAGAAGATGTGATGTGTAGTCAGCTGATCATTTCTAGGGGAAAAAACCCATGTTTGTGTGGAGGAGTATTTCATGATGCTCTATTTCTGGTTACTAGGATGGGTTGACTTTTTGAAAGGCAACTAACTGGAAATTTAAGCACAAAAGTAAATCTTGAGGAAGTGCTAGACAATAAGCCATCGCAACACTAATACAATCCACTTTTACAGTATTTAAAGTGCCCCTATTATGGGTTATGAAAGGTTCATAATTTGGTTTTGGATGTCCCCATCCACAGGTTGACATGCATGCAAGAAAAGTCAAAAGCATGCACAAAAACAACTAAAACACTGTATTATGCATGCTTAGAACTTTTGAACTATGTTCCTGTGCACATTCAAATTCTTGTACTGAATTCACTTTTGCATAATACTTTTTCATTTTTAAAGTGTGCATTTTAGGCCCCAAAATGCTGATGGTGTGATGAAAATGTTGTTTGGCACATCCCTGTATAAAATAAATATAAAATGCACATAAAATATGAATCTGAAAAGGCTCTATTATTATTTTAAAGGGGGCCATGGTGCGATACAAGACACATGATAGCATAGCTATGAAATAAGATTCAAGCATTCAACCAGACCATTTAGCTCATGTATTCTAATTTCTCCCAGAAACATACGATTTAAAACATATTCCACAGCTTCTATGTTACATGCTGCTCAATGAAGTGTTGAGATACATCAAATTTCTCAGCTCAGGCTTTTGATGTGGTAATTTCTCTTGATGTACTTCTAGGTGTGGGCGTGTTTGTATATGAGTTTCAGGCATGTAGATTCAAGCCATTGAGAAGCTGGCAGGTGTGTGCCACATAAAGCCGGCTGCAGACGGAATAGTGCACGGATCCTGAAGAACCACAGCTGATTCCTGCTGGAATGTATAATTTTCTCATTTCCCTCACAAGCAGTTGGCCCTTCGCAAATTAGCGCGGGGCTCTGACCCCGACGTTGCACGCGAAGGGAGCGAGGAGACGGCGTAATGCGCGACATACGGGATTTCAATCAGACACGTTCTCTTTCACACCCATCAAATCATCTCCATATACATAATTCATACACCTGTGAAGGGATGTGCTCTATTTCCACACTTCTGCAACATGAAGAGTATGATTACAGATTAATCTGCGTGGTTTGCCGTCACTTCATAAGAAAATAGTCCTCTTCTTTTATAGTTTCTTGGGATTTACTAAACAGTTCTGGTTTATGAGCAATTTCAGTCATCTGGGCAGTAGGCTCAAGTCTTCTTGATATGAGATGCCGATTTTAGCTTTTGTACTCAAATGCGGAAGAGGAGTTTTACAGGAGAATAGAAAGCTTTCAAATGGCAGAAAGTTCAACATAGAAGTATCCTTAAAATGGTCCGTATGACTCATTTGTGATACTCCAAATCATTTAAACCTATCCTGTAAAATAGCTATGCATGGAAAAGACCATAATTTAAGGTCATATGGTCCAGTATTACACTCTTCTTAAAAATAAAGGCTCTTTATTGGCTTTCCACGAAGAACCTTGAACAACCATAGAACCTCATTGATTTTTACAATTTTCTTTGAACTAAGAAACAACGGTTATTTTAAGAATTGCTCACTTAAAGCTTCTTTCAAGAACCAAAAAAAGTTCTTCTATGGAATCACTGCAAGAACCTATGCTGGTTTTGCATAATTTTTGAAGCTTGACAGCTCTTGCCCATATTTATTTACATGATAAAGAGTGACCATTACATTCTTCTCAATTTGTCCTGTAGGGATAGAAAATCATTTGGGTGGGAGCAAGTAAGTGACGACAGAATTTTGGGTCCAGAAATAGCAGTAGCACACAGGCTACAATGCAACAGGCGGGTGGTCAACAGCTTGCCTGTCACATCAACAGTAGAAAGTTAATGAATAAGTAGATTAAGAAGTAGACATGCTCTAACCTAAACCTTTAAATCTTGCCATTGTCTGTTCTAGTGTGGATTGGATGTATATTGGTTGGCTAATCTTGACATGATAATGCTAATCATGTCTTTTGTCGTACAAGTAGGCACCTGACGGACAGTCAGGCTTTTGTGCATTCAAACAACATTAACAATGCTGAAAGGCCAGCTTACAAAACTGATCGATTTGTAAGGGAAATTGTTCTCAAATCAAAATATACCCTGAAATACACATAAAGGATGCTCCTTTTAGTGGAAAAATGTAATTACTTAAATGTGCAAATCCCAAAAAGAGTATATTTACGCTATTTGCTATTAAGTAGGTTCAGTTAAACATGGATATCTAACACAGTCTCATGACCAATTCGTACGTATTCATACAAGGTGGCAAAATCGTGCTAATTCGTACGACCAGTGATGGGTAGGTTTAGTAGCGGGGTTAGGTGTAGGTCATTCGTACAAATTCATATGAACTGGCAACTTGTAAAATACGTACGATTTAGCAAGTGAGGTCATATGAATTGTACGAATTAGCCACCTCGTAAAATACGTAAACTGGGTTAGGAATCATCAGGAATCATAAGTATAAAAATCTTTTTTATTTCATTTGATCAAAGTCAATATTTTAGATACATTTATTTTGTGTTAGTAGGAATAAATATTATTCATAATTTTTTCCTTTTGAAAACTCTTGTACTTTCTTAATTAGAATGATGAAATAATGATCGAAACGCTGTATAAAGTAGCACATCAAACAGCAGGAAATGTTGCCATCCGAAAAAAACCTGTTTCAAAAACTATAGATGTCAATGTGACCAAACAAGCCTTTTTATGACTATCCTTGAGACCTTTAATGTGTTATCTATCTGCTTTCACTTAGTCTATTTTATTAATACAAAAGAAAAAAGCTTTTTACAGTGCATATCCATAAAAACGTGGAAATATGGCATGAAAGGCGAATTCAACAAATCGTCATGGCCATGGGAGAGGTCAGCGATTTGCTTGGGAACGAGCCTCTCGTGCTTATCGAAGTCTTTCAAGCGACATCCTTAGGTGAACTTGAATCTGCGGCCGTCTGTATGCCCGTGTTTGTTCAAACATGCATTTGTTCATTTCCGTAGAAGAGAGTGGCCGAGTCTGTGGATGCCAGCGGCAGCCCTCCCGCTCTCAAAGCCGAGAAAGCAGCCATTCTCGGAGCAATCAGAGCCCTGCCTGCAGGATCCCAGCCAAACCTCTCATCCTTAGTCTACTCGAGAGCTGCTTTAATTAACCATCATACCACAGATGGGATCGATTTTAACCCCCCCGCTCTTCGGGTCGCACTCATTCTTTCTCTCCTTCTCCACCAACCTTACATGCCTTTCTCAACCCCCTTCTCTAAAGTCTTTCACCTAGCTCTCCTCCTCTGCCTCTCATCTCGTGGCCCTTCTTCTCTATGCTCCCCTCTCCCCTCTTTCTTTCTCTCTCTCTCTCGCTCTCTCTCTTGTCTCCTGCACTCCACTCTCCTGTACACAAGTCACATAATTGAACTGGAATAGAGCCAGACTCGGCCCCCCTCCTCCTCCGGGCTGCCTGTTTCCCTGCATCCCTTGGCCTCACCTGCTCAATACCTTATTAGTGTCAGGATCTGTGGAGAGCCATTGCGGATTAACTAGAGAGATATGAGATTGATTTCTGCCCCTTGCAGATGAAATTGGGTTTGGTCCTCGTATCCGTAGGTGTGCGCTTGCTTGTGTGTGTGTGTGTGTGACGTGTGCACTCTCGCCATACAAAAGAGAGCGTGATGTGTTTTTTTTTCTGTGCTCAGGAGCGTTTCTTTAGCGAGGAAAATGAAAGCCAGCTAATTAACTATCTAGAAGCCCACATGTGTCTCAGTGTCTCTATTCTAATTTCTTCTCCTCTGCAGCCCTTGGTTTTCACTCCGTCTTGCGCAGAGACCCCCTCCACCTCTGAAATTCTAATCTCAACTCTAATCTGCAAGCAATCGCGAGCAGAAATGACCTGTTGTGGCACATGCTTGTCTCGGACTCGGCGTAAATAGCGTGCTATTGATTATTCATGGGTCCTGTGTGTCTCCTGCGCGGACTCGGCATGTCAAGGAGTTTAACAGGAGTTGCCTATTGGAGGAGAGATTAAGGTCTCTTGTGGAAATGGGCGGCTGTGCGGTGTGGAGAGAGAAGGCGGGGGAGGTAATGACAGGTCTGTATGTGTAAGGTAGTGCTGTTGGGGCGGTATCAGCTGAGCCGTGTCTCTGTGTGTAAATAGTAGGGGGTCAGATCTCTTGCACAAAGAGCTTCGCCTGATCCCCAGATTCAACTGGGTGGTTGACACAATGAATGTTAATGGATTGTTTTTTATGCGGCGGGAGATGTTCATCTGCTTGTCTTCATTTGTGTAATAGCTCCAGCGGTATTGTTTTCGATGTGCAATGTGTTGCACTGAATATAAAACACTCTAAATAAGGCACAGCCGTCTAATCTATGATCTATGAGTTTCAGTCTTCAGAATAGTCCAAAATATCTGTCAACTGAGATTGATACCTTTACATGGTCATGCAGAATATCTGCAAATTATTACCCAAGTATAAATCCAAGACCATAATTTCTATGACTAGTGGAGACTAGCTCACTTAAGTACAAGTGCAGACTGAAAATATGGTCTAGGACTGGTGGTATGGTCCAAATCCAGTCTTGTCATGATTTGAGTACTAATCCCAAAGCATAAATTAAATTGTGGTAATATACTTACAGTGCAGTACAGTCCTACCACAAGATGATCCCAACCACATACTGAAGTCTATTGTTAGACAGGCAAGATGGTCATATTCTTTGCTAGAGTCAACTTCAAAGTCACATATCGACCTGGTTCCAAGAATACCAAAGCTGACGCCCTCTCTCGACAATTTGATTTACCCCGTCGTGACACCCCAATAGAATCTGTGCTCCCTTCCACTGTGATTGTGGCTCCTGTGTGCTGGGACAGGCTGACGGAGATCTCGGAGGCCCTGAACGATGAACCTGCCCAACAAACCGCACATATGTACCCCAAGCCCTTTGAGACCGTGTACTCCACTGGGTTCACAAGACTCCTAGCACAGACCAGTTTTTTGTACAGAAAGATGTGATTAACTTTGTCTCTCAATGTCCATCATGCAATATGTCCAAATCTTCTTACCAAAGACCAGCCGGACTGATTCAACCTCTACCAATTCCCCAGAGACCATGGCCTCATATCCCTGTGGACTTCATTTCTGACTTACCTGGGAAAAGGCTGAAGTAATGATGCACCTGGGCAGTGGCTCTGGCTATCTACCCGTGATCTCCGCCTCCGGCTCCCCAGGAAAAAGTTGAGTCCTAGGTATGTGGGTCCATTCAAAATCATTAGACAAATTATTGAGACAGACATTCAGTTTGTCTTGCCCTGCCAGCTAACTATCGTATCTCTTCCACGTTCCATGTATCACTACGCAAACCCGCCTGGATTGAGAGGAGAGAGGGACCAGGACGAGGCTACACAGAGTGACACCCCTCCCTGGATCATCAATGGCGAGGAAGCCTACCGGGTGCGGGAGGTCCACGACTTGCGAAGTCAAGGCTGAATCCTACAGTACCTCAATGACTGGGAAGGGTATGGTCCTGAAGAAAGCTCTTGGGTCATATTCATTTAAGATTCTTGATTGTCTCTGTTATGGTTTCCCTGTTTATCTGACCCTGCCTGTCTATAAACTTGTTGCAAATGGATCCAAACGTCTCTGATCCTTCATCTCAGGTATGGTATGGGTAGGTTTAATGGTGGGTCAAGGTGTAAAAGGATGGGTCAACAGTGTAATTATAAATGTAATTACAGATGTTTACAAGTACAATATAAAAACATGTATGTAAACAATAGGTGCACTGTACCAAATCATTCATTTAAAATTAAATACATAGTACACCTAATATAAAGTGGGTCCTCTTGGGTTTAAGGTGGCTTTGTTACAGTGTAATTATACATTTAAGTACTGAGCAATATTAATTAATTAACTACATGTACTTAAATAGTTAGGATTAGGATTAGGGTTATGGTTAGTTGCATGTAACTCTGCACAACTTATTGTGTAAGTTGTGCACAACTTATAATAGTAAGTACATGTAACTGAACTGAAGAATAAATCATTGGTGTGGACAATAGTTGGCGTTATAATTAACATTCTTCAATGCGAACAGGCTTTTAGGGTTAACAAACTAAACCTTAACTTTGGTGCATAACAAATCCGGCCCTTCAATGATAACTAAAATTGTGTGGCTTTTGAAAGCAATTGGACACATTTTTTTTCTTCTTGCAGGTGAAAAAATCTTGTACACTTCTTTATGTAGTGACCAGTCTATGCAGGCTAATTTTGACACCCTGGCAACTCCTCACAACACCCTACCATTATAGAGTTTTAAACCCCCATTTATTGGGGGAGAAAATGTAAACATTTGTTTTTTTAAACTAAAAGACCTTGATGGAGGTGAAGCTGGTTCATACAAATGTTATCGGTTTCCCTTAACAGAAGTTATACACTTTATTGGCTCTTCACAGAACATACGCTTGACTGAAGAAAATGAGAAAATAAATGAGACATCTAGGCGATATGGATAATGCCTTTCAGCAGGTGATCACATCACACTATGATTCTTGTGTATGTGTGTGTTTGTGAGGCGGTTTCTGACCTCGAAACACAGAGTCCAAGCTTATTGTGGTGTAATTTCCTCGTCCAAAGGCTGGAGTGTTTGTGTCAGAGTGAGGCCTCTGTGTGATTGCCTCTCCGTCACCAGTGTAAACCGAGGATAATGCTATGGCCACCTTCCCCGCTGCAAAAACGGGATCAACACAATCCAATTTCTCTCTCTGTGCAAAAATGGAATAATTTGAAAGAAAGGAGTCGCCAAGACCAGCGCCTGGGATCCAGGGGGAAGATAAAGCGCTGTTAAAAAACAGCCATTACGAGAGGAATTGGGCGAGAGGTGATTCAGGACAACAGAACCCCCCAAGTCGACAATACAGATGGGAAGTGGCTTCCAAAACATCAAGTGAGAGAAAGCCACGGGTAAATTGGGGTGTCTAACTAGCAATCTAGCCCAAAACAGAGCTCTGCCGAGACATGAGACATGCGGAAACATATTTTATGTGGATTACAGCTTAGACGCAGCAAGATGAGGTTTCCAAGGCACGAGAGAAACTTGCAATGCGCTCTTTTGCATTTCAGCAGCCACAAGCTTCAGGAATCTAGGAGAACGTCATGTTGAAGTTACGCTTCTCCTTGTGCGATTACTAAAAATATCCCATTTTGTTTCGAAGCAGCTGGGCTCCAAAGCATCTCAAGTGCTTCGGAATCAGGTTTGTGTCTTCGCACGACAAAAACATCAACCAGTGGGGGAAAAAAGTTTCAAAAGCTCTTGAAAAGTCACCAGTTCCAAGCTACGGTTGATCTCCTAATTGCTTTCAGGTGTCTTCCTCTCAATGCACAGTGACTCCGCCACCAGAAGGAGGGCAAAAGTGATTTGTGTAGATGCTGGCGTTGCAGGAGGCCAGAGTGAAGCTGGGATGGGTTGGAGTAATCAGGATGGGGAACACACCCCCGCCTCTTGCCTATGTGTGTCAGACGGTCCCACTCTGATGAATGGTCCCTAGATTAGAGCTCACACAGGGCTAGCGCAGGCCTCAGGTGTGCAACCTAATGCATCGATGTTCAAGAGCGTATTTGTGTTAGAGTGCGAGTGTAGGTGTACGTTCTCTTTGAAAAGCTTGCTTTTTGTAAGGTGGAAAGACTCCTTGCAGCATGTTTTCGCAAGGTCGCAATATGAGTTGCGCGACTCTCGCCGTTAACGCGAGAACCAATTATACCGTTTCCTGTGTGACTAATACATTTCCTTAACAGGAAAACTTGTAAATAATGACTAAATCATGACATAAGTCGACAAGTGTTTCATGTTTAACAAGGAAACACAATTCAACCGCTTGAGAGGATAACATACAAATATCTACACCCACATAGTCAACCAGAGCAGCCCTTACGTCGCATTTTTATGATTTTCAATGACACAGATGCTCTCCCGGCTGAACGTGAGAGAGTATGTGCAAGTATTGGATGCAGGGATCTTAGGCCGTCCAGCAGGGGGGGTTGGCAGTCAGCGGAGAGGGCCAATGGCTGAGGCTGTGTGGCTAAGTGTCTCATCAGCATCCTACTCATGCTCCAGGCCCACGCTCTAACTGCGCCCTGACTTGATTGTAATTGCCTGAATTCGGCTCCCGCTGCTCCATCCTGGCAATATAACTGCCACATTTTAACCCCAGCGAGCCTCGATACTGCCACACAGCCCTTTGGCTGTTTGGAAGGATGTTATATTTGACTCTGCTTAAGCTGCATCTGTGCATATATGGTCAAAGGTTTCTAAATATATCGCCTTCCATTTCAATTTGAATTGCGCTCGAGAATGGGGACAAATTAGCTTTTAAATCCCTCTCAATTATTTTGGTTTAAATATTTATCTTTAATTCGGTTCCAGTAGCTGGAAGAGCACGGCGCTAGCAAAGGTCATGGGTTTGAATTCCAGGATAAACCTAGCCTGAAATCATCGTGGATGGAAATTTTGGAGCATTTTAGTCATTAAAAAATTAAGGTTTGAATTGTAATAGATGCAATTTTATATTTTTCTGGTTAACTTCACAGATACCTTCTGGTAAAATGTTTATGAGTCATAATTTATTATTCTTCTTATATATATATATTTTTTTACCTATGGCCTTTAAGCGATTTTCTGAAACATGCTCAGTGACTTTCATCTGGTTTATTGTGTATTTCCTTACAGCTGATCGATCTTTCTTGTTGATTTTGAAGACTTTAAGGACCGCTTCTCATTATTAACTAGTAGCTTATGCATATTACTAGCATATTGGTTGTACTAGGCAAAAAAATAACGCTTTATTCTGCATGACCATATTCTAAATCCCTTAACCCTACAAAATACATACATTTAACAAATACCTTATTAACTATAAATAAGCAGCAAATTTGTAGTTTACTTACAGAAACTCTAAGTTAACTGTGAACATGTGTTCCCCAATTTAAAGTGTCAACACTATGGGTTGTGTATTTATTTTTAAATATTTTTTCTAAATATTAAATTATTGCTTGAAAAATGTGGGCTCTGTAAAGTACCGAATGTTTTTGCATCATGTCATTGAGATGCAAAAATAAAGCGCGTTTATCAAAAAATGCTCAATAGTTATCAGTTCTCTGAAAAATGTTGATGGTTTGGATTTTCGTGCTCCTCTGGGTTAAACCACATGCTCATTACCGAGACATCTTTTAACAAAATGCCTTGCTGATTTACCTACATTCCATTAAAAGTTGGAAAATCAAAAAGTACATCCAGACACCTCTTGAAGTAGATGCATTGTACCAGCATGAGCGTGTGACTTCCTGCTGCATGGCAGGAAGCGTGCGGGCTCAGACCGGCAGGGTTAACTTCAGAACTCCCCTGTGGAGCTCCTCTCTCTGTGATAATAGTTGCTCGCGTAATGAAGAGCAGCCTGCTAGCCAACAGGTGGTCCTTTTTAAAGAGCCTAGCCACTGCACTCAGGACGGAAAAAAAGCTGCCATGCTAAAATGTGTCAGAATCTAATGTTCCGCAGAATGAAAAACCTGTTTTCTTCCTTTTGTTCAGCGCTAGAGATTCAGCCTTGTTCGTCATTGTTCCCCGCACAAACGAGCAACAGTCTTTTTTGACACAGAGCCATGGGGGGAAGAAAGACTGAAGCTGACTAGTCACAGGAGAGAGGAAGGGGGTGGGGGGGGGGGGGGAGCTTTCTTTCCTTCTTTTTGGAGGGTTGAAGCCCATTAAGAGTTTGGGAGTTATGAATGGTTATGAGTCCGTGTCTCTCCCTCGCACAATGTAGGAGAGCCAAAGAAAAAGAGAAAATCCTAACTGGCTTTTCTTGAGACTTGCAAAAAGTCTTAATCACATACAGGCAGAACAGAAGAGATAGTAAAAGCTAGCGAAAGAGCGAGAAAGCGTGTGACAGAGAGAAACCAGTAAACGAATCGGGACGGAAGTACCTTTTGCTACAGACAGAATGGCTGGGTGAAGTGGAGTGGATGGGGGTGGGGAACGGAGTTAATCCTCCGGGGGCCTCAAAACGTCCCCCTCTACCCTTATAAAATCATGAGAATATAGCCGTTGACTGCTCTACAGGCTTCTCTGGGTGGTGAAATGGTATGCTTCCACTCAAAAAATTAATTTTGTCTGCCATTTATGGTGGTTGAGGAGCAATGCATTGATTCTCCACCACTAAAACATAAAGTCTTGTATATTTAGGAAACAAGAAAAAAAAAGCGAGGAACCAATTTGTGGAAGAAATCAACAAAGGACAGAGACTGACAGTCGCTGATGTAGACTATTCTTCACCTGCTTTGTGTTCTCAGTTTAATGACCACTGGGACAAAAGGACACTACTGAGCTAGACTTCAGAACAAAAGCCTTAATTCACTTTTATAATCCATTTGTTATTGTCAGGCCAATTTGTTCTCTTAAGCTACATAAGGGTCCAAGCCTGAGACAAAAGCTGAGGGGTAACAATGGCCAACTCTCCCCCCCGTTTGCTTTGTTACCCTTCAAGTACACACCTCCCAGGGTGCATTGCGGGCCTTTTTCGGGGCTCAGAAAGCTGGAGCAAAAATTAAAGAGGTCTGGTAGAACACCTGGAGGAGTCAGCTTTTGTTTCCCACTTCACTGTTACAACAGATCGCAGCCCTCACACAGAGAATTCCAACAAGTCCTGTGTTTTGACAAGCCTTCACTCAGGCAGTTTTAATGATCTGTCATGATGGAGCTGTCGGATTGTGAATGTGGGTCTGGGCTGAGAGGAATGGGAACCCAAGGTACACAGCTTGTGCAGTAAAAGTGTGTACAGCATGATCCACACATGCCTTTTCTATGTGTCAATCTCCTGTTTTTCTGTATATAGACTTTTCCATGTGTACACATATTCCACGGTATGCTGAATGTAAGTTTAATTACAGTAACTTCCTGTAAATACTGGGTTTTTATCACAGTAAGAATCACAGTACCATAAATGCAATCAGAATTGCTGTTCAGTTTTCAGTTTCAGTTTAAACAAGTCGAAATTTGCCCGGCCTAAAAGGATAGTTCACCCAAAAATAAAATTGAGTTACAATTTATTGTACTCACCCTCATGCAGAAAAAAAGTTGACCATTGACTTGGTATATATATAT
>JAUMHQ010000078.1:14847020-14904951 GCA_032361165.1 Enteromius paludinosus | reverse complement strand
GTTATGTCCATGTACTGAACTGTTATTATTCAACCATGCCAAGCTAAATTCAGTTTTCCATTCTATGGCACCTTTAATGTTTCTTTATTTGTGAAATAAAAGCTGTAAAAGGATCACAGAATCAAGTAGTTGTAATCCTAGTTTGTTTCTTTTACACATTTATCATTTACAAATTATGAAATATAAAAAATATTTATACAGGCTTTATATCAGCCACCCTGCTCTAAAAACAAGAAAAGTCACTCAATATCAGTCGGTAACGAATTTTAAACAGCCAAAAATAAAATAAAAAAGATTAAATGGAAATTACATATAATACTACTACTAATAATAGTGCAGTACATAAACGGATAAATGGCCAAAAAAAAAAACTCATTTAAAAGTGCATGGTTTGTTCAGCTGTCATTATGTCATTATACAATGCTGTATTTCTAAATCACTCAGAATCAAGCATTATTAAGTTATTTCATTTAGAAAACACACGATAAAACGATTTTTACCTGTAATTTGGAGATGTGCTGTTGTAAGCAGGCATACACATGAGATGGCCGCAGTTCAGAGATGTTTGCATTGCTGACATTGGCACTGACGCTCAACACTTTATCACCCACTTTCAACTGGAAAACAAGAGAACATGTTTTATTGCCGTTTTCTTTCGACCAGCATCTCTACAAAAAAACAAAAAACAGATGACTCAACCAGTCTAGGGGACTTATTGATGTGGTCAGTTTACTTAGTGTTTACGACAGGGATTTGGGGCAGGTGTCAGTTGGTCAGACAGGAAGTAAAACCCAGCATAGACAAGCAACATCAGCCACACCAGCTCAGATCATCAAACAGTCTCAGGCTGGTGAGGATTCATTCAGCAGCGATATGAGAATAAACGCATGCATTCGCTTTTATTGCATGTTGTTTCCTACTATTAATAAATCAGGACATGGGTGACCTTGGTACTTTTAAAATCTACAGGTCTTACAATACTCAAATGATCCACTACAATAACGGTTATGTGAGATTGTGATACCATCCCGGTGTTCCCAGCCCTGTTTGAAAGCGCGTGCATCTTATTCATTCAAACCTTTGCGCCAAGCTCAGCGAAGGACTGGATAATAGAGCCAATGCAGTCTCTGAATACATCCCGGTGCGCTCCATGGTGAGAAATCTCGCTGCCGCGCTGCTCCTGTTTACTTCCAGCACACGCGTCGCGTCTGTCTCCGTCCGCCGCCATCATACTTCCGCTTCTGACGGCAGCGCTGATTGGACTAACGCGCTCCTGTATAACATGACCTCACTTCCTTTAGGAGCGTGGTTCCAAAATCTGCTTAAGAAAGGCAATTTTACTTGCATTTTAAAAGTTTTCAAAATATATATTTAACATTAATTCTTATGTTCAGTATCTATATTGAGTTTCGTTTTTATTATGCCACATTTCCGTTTTAAAAAAGCAAGAAAAAAAATGCACCATGTTTTTTTGGTACTGTATGTAATATGATAATATTTTTATTTTTTATCTTGAAGTACTATATGTCTATACTTCGTACCCTTTTATACTGAAGGCTATGAAGCTATAATAATGATATGATGATGCTTTATTTTACTGTGACATTGTTAGATGTTCCATTTACTTTTAATGGTAACACTAATTTAGTCCTAACTTTGTAAGTGCATGTTATTATTTTACTCAATACACTTTAGAATAGAGTAGACTATAAACATAACCCTTTCTGTGCCAAATATTCTAGAACATATTATGTGACATATGTTTAAAGACAGCAGTTTTCTGGCTATCACTCATAGTATAGGCCTACCTTTTCTATAGTGTTTCATGTAGTCAAGGATTGGTTTGTTTGGAGTCATAAGAACGTCACTCTTCTTGTTAATTACTTCCCCTGTCAATCAAACCAGTGTCAACTCAGTTGAGCTTGTATACTGTGGCCCAAAAAATGTGACCTTTAAGACAAACTGAAGGGTTTTGACATTGGTTCGGTATCCATCATATTCAGCGTCAGACGTTTCACTCTTTAGGGGATATTTGTCAGATTGTGCTCACCACTCAAAAGTTTTTCTTCCAGGGAGAGTTTTGAAAGGCAGGCTGCCCGTTTATAGCAATACTGACTGTCAAACAATAGTGTAAGGGCAATAGGGATGGGAAGCTGCTCACAATGGCGCTCTTTTCTGTCCCGAGAAAGTGTGGGAAAATCTCCCTCGTCTATTCATACATTTTTTCTTCTTTTTTTTCCATATAATGAGGAGACTGATGAACGCAACAACTGAGAAAAAGAACAATTACCATCAATGACAAAGCACAAGTGCTCGGTGCTGAACCCTGTAATGTCTTCTGGAAGGGTTAATCATTTTAGGAAGGGTTTTGGAGACAAACCTTTCAGCTCCAGTCCTTTCTGTGGCGCTCTTTAATTCCTCCAGTTGGAAGAGAACTGTAACACTTGACATCCTCTTACACTCTGGGCTGTTTGAGCATATTCCCACGCAGCAGGACACATGAAGAGAGGTGCCTCGGGTTGGCTACTGGGATAGACCAGGTTTTCAGTGTCTTATATTTTAGAAATAGCTTTCTACTGTAAATATGATGCAACATATTTTTGGTGGAAGTGGTGAGATTGACATATAACACACACACACACACAACTGGTCGAGTTTGGTATATTATGCTCAACAAATCAGTATTTATTTGGAAATATAATGGAAATATTTCAAAGTTATTGCAATTTAAACAAATTTTCTATTCTCATTTCCCGTAAATGCAGAACTGAATTTTCAGCATCATCATTACTCTAGTCTTCAGTGTCACATGGTCCTTCAGAAACCATAATATGCTGATTTGCTGCTCAAGTAACATTTAATATAAATGTTGAAAACAAAAACTGCTGCTTAAAATTTTAGAATGGAAATGGAAACATTAGCAGCATTTATTAAAAAAAATGTATCTGTTTGGTAGTCTTTTATAACACTTTACCACCTCCTTTAAAAATGTGTTGTGTAACATACATAATATAACAATATAATACAGCTAACATATTATGTTGTATATATTATATAAACAGATTTGTCAGCTGCCAGCAGACATCTGATTATCAGAAGGTTGCTTTTTTTCCTTCCATAGCCTTTGTTTTCAATAACCCTTTATGGATCATGATCCAAAACATTCACTTAATATACTTTACACTGTGAACAACACTGTTTGCATTGCTCTCAAGGCACTCAAAAAATGACCTTGTTGACATTCAAATAACAGCAAGTACTTTACAAGCCTACTACAACTAACAATTCTTCTACACTCTAAATATCTGAATGATTGTGTCAGTGTATTCAATGAGATAAGCGGCCCTCTGAGTCTCATTTACATCGGGAAAAACATGGGAAGTTTCTGATGTTGAGAGACCAAACATGCATATGAAGCTTTAGAAGATCATCCAAACATGATTTTTATGTCTTTTAGGGGAAAAAAAAAACAGAAGGCACAGTCATCGGTTTTCAGTTCAGGAAACAGTTTTGTTTTACCCAGCAACTGTGAGCAGAATGTGCAAGAGCAGATCTAACATAATTGTTTCACCTATATCCTGTTCAGCTGCATCTCTTAGTAAAAATGATTTTTCCGTTGTATCTCTCCCTTTCTTTCTCTCTGTTTTACCCTACAGTGTAAAGGAGCATATGAAAAAAAACCAAGGTCAATGGGGAGTCTGAAAGAACCTGAAAGAGAGAGGAAGAGGACCATTCAATTTAGAAATATCTAAGACATAGCCTACCTAATTTGTAACAGTGACCTCAGGTGCTTTCATCTATATCTGCTGCACAAATAGTGATCAGATTATAGAAAGGAAGCAAGCCCTGTAAGCTATGTTTCATTTCTTCAAAGCAACCTTAAGGTGGATTAGGTACACCACATCCGAATCTGCAAGAATGCATTCACAACATATTTCTGACATACAATGTCTGATGCTTCTATTAAGCAGCCTGTTTTGTGCATACTTTCTGCACAAGGTATTGATGTTTTTTCTTTAAATCATGGCGATACCGAAATGACACAAGAAGGCAACATTGTGAAATGCAGTGCTGTAAACTTAGGAAAAACATTTAAAAGGCATGCTTTTATACAAACTGACTTTGCATTGAATTCAGGTTATATATTTAACAGCTCTTTCTTTATCAGGGAATGGAACCATGACCTTGGTTTTGCATCATGCTCTAGTTTTGGAGCTGTATGAAAGACTAATAGAAATGAAAATGTAAATGACGCACTGTCCAGTTTGCTGAAGGTTGACTCGCATTAAAACTAACAGTTCTATATATATATATATATAAAAAAAATCTGCTTAAAAATGTGGCTTAGCCCACCATGTAAGAGATGAATTGGCTAAATATTATTGGGTTGATCTGGACATATTTGATATAAAAACGATTACCTTTGATATATATATATATATATATATATATATATATATAAAAGGATTTTTCCCACCCTTAAAGTCAAACAAACTTTTACTTATTTAATAAGCATCACTGCATTAGTATTTATTTTTCAGACTTTATCATAACAGACCTTTGTGCCATTTTCGGGTCACTATCAGTTGAGCGCTAATTTAAATTTTTTTCTAGTCTAGTTCAAACATCTACTTTGATTTACATTATAAGAAACATCTATAATTGGGGTGGTACCTTTTCAAAAGATACATTTTTGCACCTTTTAGGTACTAATATATACACTTTAGGTATTAATATGTACCTTTAGGGTACCAATCCGGACCATTTTGGTACAAAAGTGTACCTTTTGAAAAGGTACCACCCCAGTGATAGTTGTTGTACCTCTATTTTTGAGACTGTAGGGCAGGGGTGCCCAACCCTGCTCCTGGCGAATTGACTGTCCTGCAAAGTTTAGCTCCAACAACCCTGGTGTAGGGACTAATTCTATTAACTAGATGCTTATTGGCATGCCTTTACACATTGGCTGTTTATTAGTGCTTATAAAGCACATAATCTGCATGACACATTCTATATCCATTATGCTACATAATACCTAAAAAAAAAAGAAGGATGAAAGAAAAACAATGGATTTAATGGCATTTTCCTCTCGTGTAATGAGTCGATTCGGTAGAAGCATCTTAGCTGCATCGTCTTGAAGGGAACACACAGACAATTAGCAAACATTACAATTATTTAATCGCTAATGAAAGTCAACTGTACTTTTTAAGAGTTTAATTGAAAATCCATCTAATACGGTTGTGTCTTTTATTGATGGGGATTTGCTCCTGCAGCCTTGCTAAGTTTTCTGCCTCCTTGTCTCATAGCTCCCCCTCTGCCCGCGCTCACAGGAAGCTGCACCTGTCACCTGGGGGCCCCTGCCTGCACTCAGGATCAATTTACATAACCTCATTTAGCAGTTCACAAATCAGAGCCATTAAGAGCTGCTAACAGGAACCAAGGGTTCTAATTTAGCCTGCCTTTCACAGTGGGAAAATTGGGCAGCTCAGGCCTGCAAATAAAGACTCAGGTCTTGGCTTTGATTGTTGATTGTGATGGTAAATGTGCGGATGATTAGAGCAGATTTTCCCCTTTATTGATTTTCTGCCAAAACACAGCATGCCACGGTCCTGCACTAGGAAGCTAACTGGAATCGGGAGGGGTGGGGGCAAAAACTGGAAAACGGGGGCAGGGGTCTGCGTGATCACGTGGCAAAAAAGTCTTTGCACACCACCTCCGTAATACTGTATGTGGAATTGCAAGATGGCAAACACAAGGCTGTGAATGAGATGTTAATGAGGCACTTAAAAATATTAAGTTACATGTTGCCCCAGGTGACCGTTCATTGTGCACAATCGTTCATTGTGAGCGAATCACACTGAAACAACATCAATGAAGTTGGGCTTTATTACATATTATCATAATGTGCTTTATTAGACACACTGTACAGCCACACGAAGCTTTTCACAGCAAGTGTGGACGATTCTGTTCTCATGAAATAAATCTCTTTTATGAGAAAATTTTAAAAGACCCCACAGGCAAGTGT
The DNA here is from genome assembly GCA_032361165.1 of Enteromius paludinosus. Classification (NCBI taxonomy): domain Eukaryota; kingdom Metazoa; phylum Chordata; class Actinopteri; order Cypriniformes; family Cyprinidae; genus Enteromius; species Enteromius paludinosus. The sequence continues at coordinate 14,898,929 of JAUMHQ010000078.1, read as the reverse complement.
ATGAAATTGCAACTAAAAGATTACATTACTGCGTAAAAGCTGCAGTCTTCTGAAGATAGTGTGCATATTAGACTAATTAGACTGAGTTAAAGGGATCATCTAAATATTCTTCATTCACTCATTCTCTTGTGGTTCAAGTCTTTTCAGAACTGTTGTTTGGGCTCCAGTGACTTTCACTGTGTGCACATAACAATATTTCTTCAATATATATTAATTGTGTTCTGAAGAAGAAATAAAGTGATAAAGGTTTTGAACAGGTGATGGCACATCTATTAAAGTCAGACTAGGGCTGGGATATACTACAAAAACTACTCAATGAATGAAAAGTTGTTACAAATGTCCATCTTATCTGATGTTCTATTGACTGAATATCCTGTATCGTCTGAAATAAATGGAAATATCTTAACATACTTATGAACAAAAGCCTTCACATCTATGATATCTATGCTCTTTTCTATTCCAGTCTGATTGAAGTCATTCTAATTCATAAATGCATTTTGTTGCCACCATGAATCCACCCCATGCAGACTTTTTTTTTTTCCTGGAAAGAACAGCCGTGCAATCATGTGGATGATTTTAGCTTTAACCCCTTTCATTTACCATTCATCAGATAAACTTCAGCGTGTCACTATACATAGCTCGTGTCAAGTATGCTTACTCAAAATGGCTCTCAATCGGCAGTCGATTTGGCAAAGATCTTCTTATAATATGAAAGAGCTGATTCAAACTTACACGTGTTCACTGCCAAACTGGTGTATCTGAAGGTGTCTGAAGTGTTTGTTGTCTTAGCGGGCAGAGGAACTTCATTAGCCGAGTCAGGGAGCCCTTTCCATTCCTTGTTTTGGATACATATTTAAGCTGTGGTTTGGTGCCATGGGTACCATGCCAGCAGGGTGATGCAGAAATAAAAAAGCAATGTCATCCTCAATCAAGGTTGATGATATAGAGCAGAAGATCTAAACCGTGGCGCATTTTGAATGCCTCCCTTAATCTGATGCTTATTTCAGGTGTCACTAACAGGCTGGTGATATAAATCCGGTGTGTTTATTAAGGGAGACATGCCAAATTTGCACTAAGTGATTGATAACCTTTCTTTTTGCATTTGAAGTGAATGTGCTACCCGAATGTGCGCGCCCATTGAAAACTCGTGGTGTAGATACGCAAAAACTTTGGCGTGAATATGCTACTTAGACGCGTATTATACGTAGCCTAAGCAAAAACTGCATATCACATGCACGCTAACAAACTTCGTATCATATGCACGCGAAATCTGCGTATTATATGCACATCAAACACGTGCGTACTATTTATACGCATTTTCATCAGAGCTTATGTCAAGAAAAATTTAAGTATAAAACGACCAAGACCATTCTTGAGCTATCTTTGGCACGCATTTGATGTCTTCAAAATAAAAAAAGCCTGTTTGAAGGTCGCTTTTTGGGGGTTGGCCTAAAATGTTCTAAAATTAATAAGCCACATAATTGGAAATCTCCCCGTAGACGGTCGCCATTAAGCTATAATGCATTATGCTGTCATTCTCTGCCTTTGAAAATGATGGAGCAACAAACAACTGTTGTTGTCCCTGCGGCAGCATCCCGGTTAAATTAGCTTTAATGAACATGTAATTGCTGGGAATAGACTGAGCGGACCCGAAGCAAACAAGGTTTCTAATTGATTTGCATTTCTCTTTTTTGTGAGCAGTCGCTCATTGTCCGAGAGCGCTATTGATCGGCTACTGTGTATCGCCCCGCATGTGTTTCCCTTCATTAACTGATAACGGGTTACTGATGACTCCCATCCCGGCTCTAATGTGGCTTAACGCCTACTTTGTTCCCGTGTCATGTCGGAGGGCAGCCCGGAATAATGAGTAAGTGGGTGGGCTGTGTTTGGGGCTATCTGCTGGGGAGGCGTTTATTCTGCCGGGTGCAAGGAGATCACTGGAGGGGTTAAAAAAGCAGCACCTCTTAGGTCTGGATTACTTTTAACTGCTGCACAGCATGGGCCCGTCCTCCATTTTAACCAAGAACCTGAAGCGTTCGCTTGGACTCGGTCTTGGTTATACAGAGTTCACACTAAAACTGAAGTTGAAACAAATCCGAATTCAGTGACACCTGCGTTTTGTTTTATGGGGCGACCAGGTGGGCAAAGTCAACAATTGTAGGTTGCCGCACACCACAAAAAATGGTTGCACAAAAATGTCGGCTATAGCAATAGTCCAAATAGTATATGAAATCAATAGTAGCCTTAATAAATCGTTTTCACTGTATGCAACCTATTTGCATCCTTTTTAAATGCTTTATAGAGAATAGCTACAATATAACGAGCGGCAAATAAAAATTCCCTGAAATTACAAAAGCAAGTTGACTTGGGGGAGTGTCAGTGCGTCTTTGAGACTGGTAAAATAGGCCTGAATGTATGTGATTTGTATTGTGCATATATAGCTTTCCCCGGAAACCAGTCACAGAAATTCTAATCGCCACAAACGTTTACCCTGATTTTCTTTGCCATAGAATTGTAAATTGAGCATAGAAATGATAAATGATACACCATACGTGCAATTGGCTGCGTAATACAATGGTCACACAACGGCGAGCCGCTGCGCTCACAGAGAGAATTGCATGTTAGCTAATTGTTAATTTGGGCGACTCGCGCTGGCTAATTATGGCGGCACCGCCAAGCCATTTGCATGATGGACTTGCCACCTGCCTCGAAGCATGACAGCCCGCAGCCTGGGCAAACTATATAATTACTGAACAGTGGTGGGGCAATTTTTGACTGCAGTCCCTTTGTGTGACATGAATTCTTCCTAATGACATATTTTATAAAGGGGCAAATAGCATCCCTCCTTCCGGTTCTGCAGAAAAAACCCATCATCTCAACAGGTCTTAACGTTTAAGCCACTGCACTCCCGTACAGGCCGATTCTTCACACTTCTGGAGTGTACTCATTATGTTCCTCAAACTCCAAGCTCGGTCGTATTTAGGCCTGCGTTACAGCATGCGATGGTAATCGCTTGAAAGTCTTATTAAGGATGCACTATTAAGTAACGGTAATATTTTGCGCACCGTTACAGCTGCATGCGTTTTAACATTCTCCAGAAACACATTTTCGAGTCGTTTTTATACATTGTTTGACCGGACGCAATGGGACGAAAGCGAAACGGTTCATAAAAACGATAGGCTATAGAAATGGGCTTGTTTTACTCATTTATTATAGCCAGCATTCCAGATGTATAGCCTATTGAGTAACACAGTCATTTATTGCTTACTTTTTAGGAAATAGAGTTTAGTAAGAACGCCTCTTATTTAGTTTTATTAATAAATTAGATAAATAGGCCCTTGCACCACGAAGACTGTAAAAAGTTAAGGGTTAATTCAGCCAGAAATGAAAACTTTCTCCCTTAAAAGTGAGGTTCGCTTATGTACATTGTCAAATGGATTCAGATTTCCGCCGCACAATATTTTCAAGCGATTAATATCAGATAAAACATGACATTTTTTACTGCATGCAATTCACCTGCATTATCGTTTTATGTTAATGTTGATATATATAGCCTATATAAATACTGAATTTCTCCACTCTCTCACTGCTGTTATTTTAATTACATTATGCAGATCGATTGCTGGGTCCTAAAAATGATGGCTGGGGATGACAGCAGGTTTATATCCGCTGTGTTAAATATTGATGCTGTTTTAATAGTTTTTGTTGTACCACGCTAAAGCAATCAGATAGTGTTTAAGTGACAAAAAGTTGATCAAAATAGCAGTGGGGTGAGGTGATTACATGTTATTTAGCGGGGGAGGAAGTGTTAACACGGTTAGTGATGGTTCGTTGATCACCAAAGGACTCCCGCTGGTACAGTACAAGACTGCGCTGGAGCGCCTCTTGTCTGCTCAGAATTTCATTATTGAGTCATGACCCGCGTGCTGCAGCACGAGCCACTCCGAAATTGCAGAACATTGAAATATTAAACATTATTCACAGAAGCTTTTTTTTTATTTCGGAAGACGTGTTACGCGCTCATTCGGTTTTCTCTCTCCGCGCACCACAAACTCTCACAGACGGGCCAAACCAGACAGGGCTGGATCTGATATGTCATAGAGTATACTTGATGCATTTAACCACTAAGCATAATGTGTGAATTCTTAAGTAAGAAGAGCGTTTATATTAGGCTACCTGACACACACATACACACACACACACACAAACTGCCTTAAAATATGGCTTCATATTCTTATTTGTAAGCAATAGTTTTTATTCGAATGCAGAAATATTTAATATCTTACAGAATGTCCTTAAGATTCTGCTAGAAAATCGAAATATAGTAAGTGATCAAACTGTCAATATCAATTTAATATCATTCCCTACAGATAACAAGAAAATATGTATTTTTTCAGAACATTTCTGAGGTGTAAATTTGACCATTTAAACTAGGATTCTAAAAGACGCTGCTATTACAAAAGTCATTTTCTTTGAGTAGAAGCAAAATAAAAATAATAAACAGTAAAGAAATGGGAAGGTATGAAAATGCAGTTTTTTATTCATTGGATGGGAAAGGCTCCATTCACATAAGGCTGAATGCGCTGCGTTTCACTGGTGCCACAATTACACTGAAAGGTCAAGTATTACTGCATCTTGTGTTCAGCGCTGCATGCTAAGTATTTCTTCTTGCAAATGACCCTCGTCTGCGTGCGCAGCACAATGGCCTCAAGAAGCAGATAAATGCTGGACAATTAAATATATTTTTGCTACTAGTTGACAATAAGATTTACTAAAGGGGGTGATTGCAGTTAATGTGTAATTGTGCCATTTGTCATGCACATACTCAGATGAAGCTGGTCTAAGAATAAGTGTTGGAAGTCGTACGCGAAAGCCAGCCTCGTTCATCATAATTTCTTTCTGTTACTTTGCTTTTACAAATCCTATTTTAGATGTTTTAAACGAGGAAGATGGGTATGTGTTCAAATGCTGGAGTTTTGTACAGCATTTCTGCCCATTTTAGAGAAGAGGCTTATTTTGTACTTTTTAAAGACTCAAGTAATTACAGTACGTTTTTGCCTGTACAGCCGTAAACGATCAAGTCTTTAGAATTTATGCCAAAGTCCATAAAGCGTCTTACAGTGCTTTTCCTGCTTTTGCAGTAGTTGCCTTTTCATTCCCCACATATCTTACGCTTTTGTGCGTCGAGGCTAGAGTTTGTATCATACTGAAACGGGGCGTTAGGTATTTAAAAAACAATCATGTTGTGTCACTTTTGGACCGTTCTCACCTGGCTTTGCTACGGACTGTAAGTAGCCCAGCTAAGCATTTATTGAACTACGTTTGTGGTTTTATTTCATACTTTTGTAATTTGTGTTTGAAAATGAAGTTGTTATTGTTTACGTATAGTTTGCATGTCATTACTGGCGGAAAAAACCTTCAGCACCCAGGACAGCTCCAGAGCAAATGACGTAACGCCAACTAAAAATACTACATAACGTGAACAAATCATTGCATAACCTTACTTTTCGAAAGTGTGTCTGAGACAGGTTTGTTTTGCGTGGCCATGTCTCAAGTGATTGAGCGTGGGTAAATAAAAGATGGTCGCTTGAGTAAAATCAATTGACATGATTATTGGTTATTAATGCAAGCATAAAGACGACACTTATCTGATTATACGGGAATATATTTCCTTCTACGCTTTAAAATTCTTAAGAATGTACATTATTATATGAAACATAGGAATAATTAAAAAAAATGCCTGATTATTTTTTTGTCCGAACTCTATCTGCAAGATTCAATACAAAAACGCTATAAATGCAGATGGTATATATCAACCCCTATCTCCAAAATACATAGTAGAATAAGCAGGGAACGAACCTCAGAAACCCTAACTCTAATATGATTGCGTTGAGATTGGGGTCTAATTGCAGGGAGGTGACTGGGACCTTTGCACCCAAAGCCTCGAGGACAGTCCGCAGTTGTGTAACGTGTGTTGAGTGAGAGTGATGAGAGCATACACGCTTCCAACAAGTCATTTTCAACAGCTACAAGCTCCACACAAAGACCACACACCGAGCCTCAGACATGTTAATGTAATCTGGAGTCTTTCAGAGGAGCTCTAACAAAACGAATCCCCGAAATCCTAATAGACTCTTTCGGCGCCGGTAGATTGCTGTGGAAAATGATTGAATTTGCACAACGGATAAAAGAGAAAATCTTCCTTGCCCATAAAATGAACATTTATTTCATGTATGTGGTTAATCAATTTATCCAGCCTTGCAAAGTACGCACGGTTACCGTCTAAATACTGAAGGTCACGTGACACTTTCAGTTTTCGCTCCTTGTAAATATATCATCTTGTCACGATAAACTGACTAACGTGCCTTTAAAGGAACGAATATTTACAATTCTTAAACCTTTTTCTCATTATAATATCACATTATTATATCTCAGTATTGTATTTCCAGACACTGTAGACATTGCTTAGAGTTTCAGGTGGAGGTTACATCTAATTGAGTATCAGTGCAAGTAAAAGAAGCATCTGTAGGCCTTCGAAAGTATAATTTCGGACATAATCGACAAAATGATCTGTTGATTTAACGACCCTTCACAGAAAAGAAGAGCGCCATTACAATCAGCGAGTCATTAAAACGCGCGCCCCACTGCCCGCTTATTGGCGCGAGAGCTTCACATAAATACCTTCATCAGTTGAAGGTTTACTACATGAAGAGGGTTTTATTTGCGATAAAAAGGTGCAAAACCCCAGGCGAGGACAGCAACAGGGGCCATACCAGGGATTTGGCCTAATGGCCTAGTTGTACAAGTTTTGCTTTGCATCAATAGTTCAATCAAGGCTACTTCATCGGTTGGAATTGTGCAGCCCATGAAAATATCAGGCTAAATAGTGCACGGTTTAGGCCTGCTATAGTTTCCCCCCACAAATAAAGGAGAGCTGTAAACATTAAAATCAATCGATGTACTACAACTCTGGGTTGACAAGCAAAGAGAAATGACTGAACACAGTTATCATCCATCACAACGCTGGGGTTAATCTCAGGCCCTAAAGATTTGAGAAATACTATTTTAGTCAATTTAGTAAAAAAAAAATAAAAAAATATATATATATATATATATATATATATTTTTTTTTTTTTTTTTTTCATTATTAGAGGAAGAGAACGGTGTGATTATGTCATAAAACAACATAGATATGAATGGTTTCGTATTTAAAAAAAGTAATTAAAATTATTTCAATAACAAAACATTTTGAATCTTACATTTTATGATTTCAATAAAATTGAAAATATTTTGCCATCACATAAACGATAATTATGTTTCCCAAATATGCATGCCGTAGACTTCCAATTGTGATCAATAAAAAAAAATTCAAAATAATTCAAAACTAGTCCAAATAGTGTTCAAAAAGAGTGTCATGGTCAAAAAATGAAAGGATAAATTATTTGGATGCTATAAATAAAAAAGAAAGAAAGAAAGAAAGGAAGGAAAAGTCAAAGACACTCGGCCTTTGAGTCCACAACCGATTATTGTGTGTAGTAAATAGTTTGTAGCTTTTTTGTTTCCCGTGTGTGGGCTATTTATTGAGATTTATTTTTATTAGAATTTGAACTGATCAAAAAGTTTAATGAAAACGTCTCTATAATATTTAATGTAATTATTTCTGTCTGTGGACAACATCTGTTTTTCTTGGCACTAGCAAGTCCCACATGCACAAAGAAAAACACGGCACGCACTTTGTATCTTTCGAGCAGGCACCTCACTCTCACCGCGCCCTCTGATGTTTACGGTCTTTATCAATGCGTAAACACGGTGGCATTTGATTTTTACCTCTGATCTTCACAAACACCGTATTGATGGACGGCGTTCTGATAAGTGTGTTTATTTCGTCTTGCAAAGTTATTTAGGAGAATGCTGCTGTTTGTACAGCGATGTGATTGATAAGTTAGCTTTTAGGAGCGTTTGTTTGATGTGAGTTTCTCTCAAGGAGTGGAGACCTCACCTGCACTGACTCATTCTCCTTCGACAAAGAACACGCTCCAAAAATAAACCTGTACCAAAACTTTTTTTTTTCACTCTTAGAAAAAAACTACGACGCATTAAATAAGTTTAACACAATTCGTTTGGGATCGAAAACAGATCGTTGGAATTCGATTTTACAATCAAATTGGTATGAAACATTTATATAAGCTAAGCATTTATAAAATATTCGATAATGGTTTCGTGCAAAAAATCACAAAACGTGTTTAATGTTACGCCTCAATAGATCCCGGGGTTTTACCTGACGCACAGATTGACTTGCATAAACATTTTTAGGGTAGCCTACCAATATTAGATTTTTGACTCCAGGGGTGTTGCGACACACAGAAAACTGCATAACTATTTGTAGAAATGAACACTTTACTATAAAGGCCTGTGATGCAGAAACCCAACTCCACAGACCTGTCACACTGAAGGCAGATCCAATACAAACAGTAGAAATGGTCGCTTTCAAACAAATCCTTCTAATGCGTCTTAAGAAAGCTTGTACAAATTTAATGGCTAATTCTGTGGAAGCTTAATGACTTTTAAACTAGTTTTCTTGAAGAAAAAAAAAGTGAAATTGGTCGGGTCCCACTTTTAGCACCGCCGAGTGATTGCTTCTTATACCAAAATTTAAAACAAACGTATTGTTAGGCTATTGTTATTATTGTCATAATTTATTAATATGATTGTATGACTGCGTTTAAGTCAAATATCTATATAAGTTACAAGAAAATTAAACGTACAAATAACAATGGAACTGAAAAACATGTGACCCTTAATATCGATAAAAACTTTGTACAATATACATATCGCTAAAAACTATGGAATCAGTCCAAACCTTTTACAGAAATATACAAGCTACGTTTACAGTGAAATCTAGAAGAAATCATGAAAGGTATTTAGCAGTCTAACTGTGAGGGGAGGTGTCTTCATTGTCGGGACATTTTTTTTAAATCCAACAGGATGACAGAATATTTGATTTTAGTGTTTAAATCAGTCTCCATTTAAAATCTAGCGTATATAAATAATTCCATCTTCTTAATGGTGTTTTGGCGCTCATCCTCAAAATAAAAGATTTGATACCTTTGACATTTGGCAATCCTCGTGTTGCTTGTAGCCTTGTCATGTCTCCCTCCAGAGAGGAGACAATGATTTCAGAGAGCGCAACCACTGTTCTCATGGTCTTTTTTTTTTTTTTTTTGGAGCAGGGTATACAGATTATCTGCATCCACCTGTCGTTTTGTTATTGTGTTATTGTCTGTTCCGATGTCACCACGTCCTGCCATAGAGCAGAGCGGAGCAGGGTAAGGCAGCTCCATACTCGGACCCGGAAGAGTTCAGGTGCGACAGGCCGGATACCTGGGTTTGGAGAGATGGGGGGCTTGCAGCATGTTGACCCAGATCTGGGGACTGACCGGCGCTGCCTACCTGCTGGCTTTGATGCTGGCCCATTGAAGAACTGTTATTGGACATAATCATGACGTTTCCCCCCTGGTGGTGGTGGGTTTGTACGCCAGTGTTGGGTGTATGGCTGCTGCCCTGGCATGGCTTTCCGTCTTTCACCAACACTGGCACGGCCACCCGCCGTGGAGACTGTTGCTGCTGCTGACAGGAGCCATTGTCTTGTTGCATTTGCTGCTGGGACACTTTGTCCTTGGCCTGCCTTTTCATTTTATATCGGTGGTTTTGAAACCAAATTTTAACTTGAGTCGGAGTCAAGTGAATCATGCTGGCCAGATGTTCCCTTTCCGGCGCGGAGAGGTACTTCTGCTGCTTGAACCGTCGCTCGAGCTCGTACACCTGCGCCTGGGAGAAGAGTACTCGTCTCTTCCTGCGAGGCGTGCTGGTCAGCGGACCCATGCCTTTGCCAACATCCGCCAGTGAACTCAGCGTGCTCATACTGCCCATATTCATGCCAGACGAGGAGCCCATGAAACGAGAGACTGCAAAAAGAACAGTCCTGTTTAGCTTTGCAATTTGACAACAACAGCAAACACAAACAGCTCAGGAACGGAACCATGTATGAAGACTGCTGAAAATACAAAAGCTCCTTAGCTCAGTGAGATACAACAAGATCAGCGAATATTGCCTTTGCGCGCAATTACGCAATCGTCTCTTTTTTTTAATTCTTGGTTTTGGACAAACGCCGAGGCTATTAATTGTTGCAGCTTGTTTGGGTTTAGATAAAACACTCTTGTGCGTTTAACGCGAGGCTGGCTTAACATAATTCTCCTCAATACTGTCAAAAGCTCCACGTTCACTTGGACATTTGGAGTTTTACAGAACATACAGCATGCATAAAAAAAAAATCACAGCTGGCATGTTTGACATATTTTAAAATATTCACAAACAGTTCTTGCAAATACGAAATAAAGGGTCAATCTCACGTACTTGTAGAGAAGCGTGGGTCGGGATTCGTTCCGTACCAGCTGGTGGCCGTCGTGGTCCCTCTCATGCCGTCTTGATAGGCCGGCAGGTCGCTCATGTTCCCCAAATTCCCGTTACAGTAGCCCCCCATGGCTGTATGTGACAGCTGGGAAACTCCAGCTGCAGTCATGTGGTAGGCAGCGGGTACTGTTCCATTGTGGCCCATGTGGTGCTGCTGCATCGCCGCTTGCGTGACTTGGGGTTGTCTGTACGAGGCAAGAGGAGCCCCCAAGTTGTTCCCCTCCATACTCACTTTTTTGTAGCTCTCTTCAAGAGGACTTAAGATATCGGATACAGAAAAAGGAGTCGTATGCTTAGGGCTCATCGACATTGTTCTGTGTTGGAAAGGGAGAAATTAGAAGGCAAGGCAATCTCTCCTTCTTTTTTTTGGCCAGCTCCTCTGTTCCTGTTGTTTCACCGTCGCTGCAGCAGGATGGAAACGTATGAGTGTGCACTGGAGTCCGCCTTAATTGGTTTGAGTGGGAGCTCGAAGCTGACTTTCGTTTGTTTTAGCTTGGTGCCAGGTTTAAGGCTTCCATCAGAGGCGGGGCATCAGCAGCCAGGGCAACAATACAAAGCAGCGCTATCATCTGTGCACCCACGCACAATTTCTATTACGCGGTCTTCCACTACCCATGCCTTCCCCCAACCCCGAAAACATTTAAGCATGCGGTAACACCTGTGCGTAAATTTAATTCGTCCACAGTTCATTTTCTGCGCGATGCTGTTTATTTCGCCGTGGCGAGGCTCGCGAGAACGCCAAGGAACACAGCAAAGGATGAAATATTGACAGTTGGAGTGATGTTTATAAGGGCCCCTTGATGTGGGCGCATATACGGACTTCAGACTTTGAGAACCACTCGGTTTCTGAAAAAAGCTCGAGTTGAACTACTGACTTTTAATGGCCACAAGAGGCTTCTGGTGATTGCAGGCGTGTTTGTATTATGCTCCATCGTACTCAAACATGCAAAGGGCCCTTGCGACGACTCAGGAACACTGACTGACAAATAAATAAATACATACGCGCGTGTTAAGAGGCCAAGTAAATGATTAAGCCCCTTTCCGTTTGATATTATTGGATATAGGCAGCGTCTCGTCCACATTCCCATCCACTCGGCTGAGACGCGCGGTACTGAGGAAAATGAACTCGGGAGGACGAGAGGCTCTCAGGTAAAGTTAACGACGCTGAAATAACCTGAGTACGTTCTGAAGTAACTCCGCGTAAGTTCAGTAAAGCATTGCTAACCAGTGCGCATCGTCCCGACGCCCTAGGACTTCCTCGGTATAACCGCACAGGAAAACACTTTTACAGAATCGAATCTGGATATCAGTAGACTGAACGAAATCGTTTTTTTTTTTTAGAGATTTGTTGTGCAAAAAAGAAACTATTATCACTTAATACTCTAAAACGACCCCAGCAATGATAACGATAATAATATTAATAATAATAATAATTATTACATAATTATAACAAAAATAAAAATTTAATTGTTAGCTTTTTGCAAAACAACGCGTTGTGCTACTCTCAATCTATGTTACAATAATGATAAGAGACTATTTTCCCCGTCGTCCGGCTTGGATAAATGAATGCGTGGCATTAATATAAACTTACTTACAGTAACACCAATTTAACGTATTAAAACAATGACTTGAAATGCAGGAAATTCTCATTGGGGTACGATCCACTAGTTGTAGACTGAAATATTTGGTGTAAACTTTAGTTCATTTGCATTCATTCAGAGTCTTAAACAGCTAAAGAAAACGTAACAGCAAGTATATATTTTATTATTTGGTCTTTATAGCGGCCAGGTATTACAAAGACTCTGTTTATGGTTTAGGACTAATTTATTATTTCGATCTGCAATAGAGTTCAGGCTAAAAAACAATGTTTCTTTTTAAAGATACCGTGCTATTTATTTCCCGGGTACCTAGCTCTCGTCTCACAAATGCCACTAAAATTAGCCGTAGACTGATTATAAAATTAGTGTGAATATAAAATCAGGGTACACAAATTCTGACGCATTTTTATTAGTAGTATTTATTTTCTTTTAAATTTACTGCGCATTTTAATGTTCGCTGCAAACTTCACCTTCAGAGAACTGCAACTTTCTTTATGTTACGTGTTTCTGTGCGATGTGATTGAACACTTAACGTGTCAATGTGAAATAAGCAGCTGCTCTGAAGAGCCAGGAACACACACACACACACAATTTCCCTATATTTAATTTATCCTACGGCTAATAAATCTAATAAAATGCAAACTGTACTGCACAATAATAACAACTAAGAAGACCAAAGGATGTATGCATAGCGCAGAATAACATAACATGTCATAAGCTATTAGGATAAGGACGAGCCAACAAACGTTTAAAAAGAGGGAATACAGCGTCTTCTGCTGGTCACTGAATATTTGACAAGACAATATTAGTTTTCTCAAATATCACAACAAATTAGGCTGGCGGCTTTTTACAGTTTCGGGAATAATCATTTCATTCCTAACATTACGGATGTTTGCATAACTAATATCCAGCGTTAACATCTTTGGCCAGCACTCCAACTTTACAGAACGCTTGTCACCTTTTTAAAGCAAAATGAAATTTGACCATCCTTAAACTAAGAAAACTATGCATTTCTTTAATTTGAAGTTAGCACAGGTGGGCGTAGTTTGTGCAGCAGTGATGATAATCGCGAGTGCAATTATAACAATTAGTGTCGAAACTATGGGGCGCCCAGCGTTGCTTTCAAGGTGTTCGGCCTACTTGATCCAGTTTACAAAAGGCTCTCTTAATTATCTTAATCAGGCTCACTCCCCTCTACTGGAGTACGGCTATCATGGCCAATTAACGGCAATTAGTAGTATGCTTTGTCTTGTTTTTAAATATCTTTTTCTATTGACAATCCGGACAATTATTTTCAGTGCTACCTGGGTGGCAAATGTTTTCAATATGCATATATGCTTATAAATACTATATAAAACATAATGCCATAATTTATCCAAATGCGTTATATTATATTATATTATTTTATATTATGTGATATTATATTATATTAAAGGATCTTATTTTTACTCGTGTTTTATTGGACGTTTGTTTATTGTTGAACGGGAGTGATGTTGATGCTCATCAGGTGCAGTAAATATTGACAGCGGATTACTCGAACTTGAGACTCCACGGTGCTATTGTGACATCTAGTGGAGAGTAGCAACCATGCCGTTTGTAGAGGGCCAGCTTTTGGCAGAGGTGCATGGGGATATTCGTTTATCTCTGAGCGCTATCAGGTCAAATCCACCACAGGAAGCTGTTAACCTCAAGGTGGCAGAGTGGCACTGCTTACAGCCAGGCAACCGAAGCTGTGGACATCACATACTGATAATGTCACGCCTCTTCCTGTGAAATCTGACAGACCAACGGAGGGCATAAAAACGCATTCGTAATGACGTGTAAAGTGTATTATTTAATCCGGCACAGAGTCGTCTCTAAAAAGATTTTTTTTTTTTTTTTTTTTTTTTATAGCAAAATGATAATGCAGGTTTACTTTATTTACCCCGTCTTGACAAATATAAACAGAATATCAAACAAAAACGGCCAGATTATATATTAAGGCCTATAATTTTTATACATTTTATCTGGTTTGGTCAATGTAGTTTTTGTAGTTACATTTTCATTCAACTTTTTCTCGGTGTATTTGAAAAGCTAAAGATTAATCGAAGCACGTGGTTTTAATCTTGAATCAAGAAACAAATACGTAGACGTACTTTAAAGAAAAACACAACTTCATTAGCACAGTTTGGTGCGCTTTATGTTACTACCAAGTCAGCCAGGTCTCATAAAAATGCGTATTAATAGTACGCCAAACTGCTGATGGTACTGATGCGCAAAAATGGACGTTATATGAACGCATGTGATATGAAATTTGTTGGTGTGCATATACGTGTGCATCTACCTCACAACCCTAAACCTACCCATCGCGCAGCATATACACGCCAAAGTTAACTTTTGCGCATCTATACCACGAGTTTTAGTTCTTATTTGGCGTACTATTTATTCATGAGATCGGGTAGACCATGCTGTTGTGGCTAGGTCTCGCCATAAACCAGAGGAGACCTCTAAAAGCCTGTCTTTGTCACTCCCAAAACCCAGCGACTTTTAAAACTCCATTGTCTTGTTAAAGCCCATAAATTTGTCACCCGGGACTGATTAAACATCACGAGAATTGAGACGCTGCGGATTTTGTCTAGGTCCCTTTGGGAACCACACAATGGTCCTTTCAGAGGACGACACAAAAAAGTGTTTTAGGGAAGATGTAGAGAAGAGAGCGCTGCGGTCAGTCCCCTCCATATGTAGTACAAGGTGGCCTGAGAGAGGGGACAAAAGGCCAGGTGACAAGGATGATACTAACCGGGTCGCTGAATTAATTGGGACATGCTCGGGATTGAGAAAGCAAGAGAAATCACGCCTCTTTCACTAATGTTACCACAATGATCGCACTGTTTTAAAATATGGAGCAGCCTGCAAAGTCAAAGTGCCATTTGTGACACACTGCTGATTCATTTATTTTCGGGTGTGCTGGGGTAACAATTTTGAGAACATTTCTTATTTGGTCACCAAGGCTTCAACCAAAGATTAAAAACGAACTAAAAGGCTTTGGATGTTGTGTAATATTGAAAAATTTGACCACTGTGCAACCTGCATGTCATGTTCAGTGTTTACCTACTTTGTTGAGTCTTAAATAAGGTTTCTTTCTTTAAGCTGGTTATTTGGTCTTCTCTGTTGGGTGAAAGTGGACGTCTTAACATTACAAAAGCCACTCATCTCTTGCTGTGCGCTAATTCTCGTACTCTTTTTGAGTTCAGTCTGAGATCTTTTGTACAAACAGTATGTAACAATCGAAGGGATTAACAAAAAAAAATTAAACATTGAAAAAATCCTAAAGCTTAAGGAGAAGTTAAAATTTTTAAAGCATTAATATTTAAAATGAGAGATTTTAAGCATTTAGTATAATGTGTAAAAACCAACAATAATTTGAACAATTCAAACTATAAATCGACAGAATTGTTTTTTTTTATTCTCACTTTTTTTTTTTTTTGTAATACACAGAATAAAAAACGAAAACGCGTAACTCTTTAAGGTGAATCAACTGCATCAAATTATGACACTACATTATGCACAGTATAAAACATTTTATCTCACTGATATATAAACTTTTGGTTTAGAACAAACACAAACGGGTACACTATCTAGGCAATTATAAACAACATTAATTAATACAAAACTCTTACAAATGCAACTAAATAGAACATATAATATGTGCAAACAGCATTTATTTATTTAGCATCTTATCTTATCAACGCCGAAACTTTCTACTTGAATAGACCTAACATTTTATTTAATTACAAACAACTTGAATCAAGAGGAATCCATGCGCTGTCCTGTGGGGTAAGTCCCAAAATAGTTCGAGTGGTCCTAAGTGAATCTCACCAAACACAGAAGTGGTGACGGGAGGCCGCTGTGCTGGTAAAGTGCTGGTATGTGGGGAAAAGCGCAAAGGGCGTTTGTTGCAAAGACTGGAAACCTTGAACGCTGAAGGGTGAGGATGGTACTGTTGGTGGAACGATGCAGCTTCCTTTTTCTGCATCGATAGCGCAGTTCTGATACGGTTTGCCATCTCGGACCAAAATGGGCACCACGACTCTGCGCAGCACTGGAGGCTGACTGAGGTCCTGAGCGCACTCTATCCGCGCTCTCTTCATCTTGTATCTGTGGTTTTGGAACCAGATCTTCACTTGCGTGGGCGTGAGGCGTAGCAGGTGCGCGAGCTGCTCTCGTTCTGGAGCGGACAGGTACCGCTGCTGACGAAAGCGTCTCTCCAGCTCATACGTCTGAGCCTTGGAGAACAACACGCGACGCTTCTTCCGCTTTTCGTGGTCTGTATCCACTGATAGCACGTCTGGCCCGGTGGAGTCTGGTGAAGCCTCAAGGTTGCTCTCGTCTGACGCTAAAGAAAAAAACACCATAAGCCTGAAGAAAAATACATGTGTAGCTATGCATGTTCTTTACAGTTACTAAATGTAATGCATAACTTAATTGGTGAATCGAATGTCCGTGATATGGACCTTTAAAAAATTATAAAAGTTTTTAGAACTTACAGATATGTCCTCTCTCGGTTTCAGCCCAGGACGAGTAAGGTGAGACAGAAAAGGAGTCCAGTGGAGAATGGTGCGCGATGCTCTCGGTGTCATTTTCCGGCAAATCCAAAATACTTCTCACAGTGAAACTGAACTTGTTAGAAATAGCCATTTGTAGCGCTGGTTTGCTGTTAGTTCCAGGACTGGTACTCGATCTTGAAGAGCTATCCTCGGTGGCGCGGTGCTGAAGTGATCTGCGCGATCTCAAGACGCGCATCCAAGTGACAATGTGTACACTGATGTCGCGGTGTTTATATAAACAGCACTTGGTGGCTGCTTTGAGGCCTCTCCTCCTTATGGGTTCTAAGTACCTCAATGACTCGTGTACTTAAATCCCTGTAATAGTAGGTGTGAACTCGGCAAAGAATAGCCCGTTACTTTCACAATGATGGAGGGTAGCACTCTTCATCATTACCGATTCGTCAGAATTCGTCAAAAGTGGGAAACAGATAATGGTAATTGTTGAGGCTGAATCACGTCTTGGGTGGCAAGTGACAACAAGAGCCCTCCCTTCTTTTCCCCCGCTCAAATAACATATCGGATATTTGCATACAAAGTGATCCATTAGCGTCGCAGAGTTGGTTTTCCTAATTCGTTTATTGGGGTATTGTCGTTTATTGCAGGTGTTATTGGACAAACACGGGTTAAATGTGCACTCTCTCAGTACAGTGGGGTGATAGTTATTACATGGTAATTAAAGAAATTCATATTCGTGGCTAATAAAAAAAATGGCTTGCCCTAGTACAACGTTAAAAAGTTTTTTGTTTTTTTTTTATTCTTACAGCTAGCCTATATCCGACATTGCACTTACCATTGATGTTTTTACTATTTTATTTAGGTAATTTCTTCCTAACGAGCGAGTAAATTGAAAAAACTAAGAATGTCTATTTGGGAAAAGACCCAGACATCAAAGGGACCGTAATTTTTCTTATGGACTATTGCTTACTCCTGCACCTCACCAGTAAGTGCACTAGGCATATCATTGGGTTCTGATGATTCCCGAGACTGCCTAGCCTTAGTGCGCTCTGGATGGCTGCATAGACCCTCCCAAACAGAGTGGGTATCCGTTCTCGTCTAGTCGTCCTGGGTGGTCGGACGAAAAAAGGAACACAAATACATGCCAACCAGCGACCGGGAACAAAAGAGGGAAATGTAGCCCCGCGTCCGAGACCCGTTGGAAGCATTTGTTCCAGTCAAGATTTTGCATTTGTTCAGTCCTGAAATAATGCTTGATTGACGCCCCCGCACAATGTCCTTTAACTTTCTCAAATAAATCCGTGCTTGTTTCTTGTTGTCATGGTTTTGAATAGAGCCGAACGGGATCTACTGCTACACGTCTAGCTGCTCACGTCTATACTGAATTATTAGTTATGCGTTTTCAAACGGAATTAAAAGACTTTTCGTTTCCATGAAACTTCAAGCTGTCCCCGATTAATCAAAATCTTTTAAAATAACTTTTATCGTATAAAATAAACATTTCTTCAATTGTAAAAAGTCTCTATTTAGAATTTTCTTAAATCGATGGTAGAGATAAAGACGAGACTCGGAATGACAGATTATAGGTTATTATTAGGTTAATGGTAAATTTTGTTATGTGAGGCTTGGTTCTAATGAGCGTTTGACGATTCGTAACCAACAAGCTGCATGCACGTATCGATGTTAACCTGTATAAAGTGAGTTCAAATGTTTGCCAAGCTCTTGGAATTTAGGAGCACACTCTCCAAGAATAAATAAAGCCCCGTGTAGGCACACAGTTTAGTTTCTAATGACCTCTCGTATCTCCTTAATCTATTAGACACCCACAGATACAAGTGCGCTCGAGGAAAAGTGTGCACTCTCAAATACCCAAGAGCTCTTCACTGTCAAATATTTACCCTTGTTGTTTGACTTCTCAAGCCCAAGGAGTCAGACAACAGGAATTAGAGAATAATCTACAGAAATAAACATTTCCGTGTGAAAAGCAACCAACAAAAATCTAGATTTGATCACATTTACATATGGCTGGGGGCTAACTGCAAATTGCAATAATTCAATTCGGATCATATAATTAAGATATAGGTTTAAACAAACACCTACAGTGCTCTCCACTAATATTGGCACCCTTGGTACATCTGGGCAAAGGTGGCTGTGAAAATAAATCTGCATTGTTTGTCCTTTTGATCTTTTGTTCAAAAAAAATTACAAAATTCTTACCCATCACTGAAGTAAAACAATTGAGATGGGGAGAAAATCTCTACGGAATAAATATTTTTCTCCAATACTTGTCGGCCCCAATTATTGGCATCCCTAGATTTTTTTTTTTATATATATATCTGAAGTATATTCCCATTCATATTCACAATTTTGAGCACTCCAGTTTGATTATGAACATGAACATATCCAGCCCTGGCTTCCCAAAATGTCAATTTCCACCATCAGGGAAATAATGAAGAATTTCCAATCAACATACAATGTTAGGAAGCTGCCTGGAGGACGACGTGTGTCTCTATCCTCCTAATACACGGAGAGGAGTAGAGTTTGAGTTGCTAAAGACTCTTCAAGTATTACAGCTGGACAATTGCAGAAAATAGTTGAGTCTCAGCATCAGAAAACCTTTAAAAAATAGTCAAACAGCTCCTACATCAGATCATTAGAATTCTGGCTTCTATAATCAGATGAAATTAAACAATTAGTTTTTTAGCAGCAATCACTCGAGATGGGTTTGGTGAACACAAGGATAAAGAGGACTCCGTGTACAATGACGTATACTGTCCTGGACATCTTGTTTAGTCACATGGCATCATGGATTCTATCAAATACCAACAGATGACGAGAACTGACTGACTCTGTTAGAAACCTCATTATGGGCCATGGTTGGGTCTTCCACTGGGACATCAAAATTAAATTGCCATGGCTGTCCCAGTCCTCTGGTCTGAACCCTGCAGAAAATGAGTGAGGTGAACTAAAGTGGAGAACCAACATGGAGCCGGTAATCTAAAGGGTCTGGAGTGATTCTGCATAAAGGAATGGTCTCTTTTCTCTTATCAGATGTTCTCCAAACTCTTCAGGCATCACAGGAGAAAACTCTTGGGAAAAGGACGTATAGCAATAATTGGGTGTCAATAATTGTGGCTAACATGTATTGGAGAAAAACATTTATTTCATCATGAGTTTTTCTCCCCGTTTTCATTTGTTTTACTTCAATGATAGGTTTGAATTTTGTGATTTTTTTAAATGAAAGATCAAAGGGATAAACAATGCAGATTTTTTTTCACAGCCACCTTTGCTTCCAAGGGTGCCAATATTAGTGGAGGGCCCTGTAACCGTAACAATCTGTACATCTTTGAGCATTAACGTCCTGTTATTGTTTTGTTGCTCACAATGCATTTTAAAAACATAGGTCTACTGCATCTGTCTTTACAGAAGTTAAAACACATAGTTTAAACATATGAATATTACTAGTTAAACAGGTGTAATTTTAAGTGTCAGTGCAGAAATAGACTGTTAAACTAACATCATGCCATGTTAACAGTATAGTTAACCCAAAAATAAAATGTTATTCCAAACCTGTATGACTTAGTTTCCACTGTAGAACACAGATATTTTCTGAAATGACCAATACAAGGAAAATTAGTATTAGCAAAACCAACACACTGTCACATAAAAAAAGACACTAGGTTTGCAACAACATGATGGTAGATGATGACAGAATTTTTCATCAGTTTAAGCCACATTCAAATAACCTATATGAACTAGTTACATTAAGACAAAAAGCCATGAGATCTTGAAGGTCTTCTTTGATTTGGAACAGTCTCAAATAAGCTCCATTTTGCCATTTAATTATATTTAATTGTGGATTAAATAGGATCACTTTGGCACACAAATTATATCTTACACTTTATACATCTAAAATTCAGTACCCCATTTATTCGCATTTAAAAATGCATAATTTATCAAATTTATTCCGAACATCACAGGGACATTTTCTTTCCCAAACCATCAGTGGGTATGAACTAATCAAGAGCATTGCTACTGGAGCGGTCAGATGCAAATAGTGTTGAACTAAAACCGAATCTTTTGAAAAAGTTGGAAAAATGCTGTATTGTTGTGCAGTTGAACGTCAAACAACTAGACTGAATAGGCCTAAAAACATTGATAAATTATCCTGATCCACACAGTGCTTGTCCCCTTGCTATCTTTCTCTAGTTTTTGAAAAAAGTGAGTTCAGATTGTTGGCTGAGGAGTTGAATCTGGTGTGTTTTGAGGGAGACAGTGCAGGCCTGCAGTTTTGAAAACCATCAGAGACTGTTCTTAAATTTGAAATACATAACAAATTACATGCATGCACAGTTTTTAAATCGCCTTTTTGGAAACTTTTTGACTGAACACGACATTGCATAAACGTGGTTTCATTCGCACTTTCGTGTTATGAAATGATAAAGGCTACAGCCAGCGCCGGTGTCTTTGTGGATGCAACTCAATAGCACGAGCTGGAGCGCGCGTCAGAAAACTAAACAAAAGCACTTCTTGTCAAGAAAAAGAAAAAGTGCAGCTGTGAGTGTTGTGACCAACCCTGGCACTGCCCTTGCTTAATTGCGTGAGTATATATATGAGTGCATAAAAACAAAGTAGCATTTTACATTTGCAGTTTACAGCAAATATCGGCTGTTGCGTTAAACATATATACAGGCTATATATTAAATATCAGCTAGGCTACTACAAGAACTGTATTAAGATTGATAGAGATATTTGAATTACTCAAGCGTGAACAACACTTTCTTAAACACAGCGCTTGACTGAGAAAAGGCATTCCATTTAAAAATGAATCTTGTCTCCATTCGTCTGACCTTTCACATCATCAGGAAAGAAAAGGAGGACATGCAGTTAACAGACAGTGGGCGGTCCGTGGGCGTGTCGTCTGGTACCGACACTAACTGGTAATCATAGCATAGCAAAGATTATGTGACCGGTTATAAAAAAAAAAAAAAAAGGCGAGACATGATACGTCTTATCCGAACTTTCTGTTTTAATAGAAAGTAATATAATTATTTTATAAAATATTTTTTTTTAATAATAATTTAGGTTCAACTTAGAAAACCCAGCTATTCATTGCACGTCACTTACAATGATTTTCATATCGGCCTATGATCTGTGTGCGACAAAAAATCGAATTCCTTCAACATTAAAACTTTTTAGATATCTTCGCTGTTATAAAATATTATTATACTATACATAAATATTAAATAGTATATTAAATATGTTTAATCGTAATTTACCAGACTGAACTGCAAAAAAACAAAAACAAAAAAGTTTGAGAATAAGACTGCATAATGCCAGAACCTACTTGTTTATTAGTTACCCATAAATTTGCATAAAAAAACAACAACCAGACAATGCAGGCAACTTTTACGGGTTTTTGGTTTAGTTTTATTATTTTGTAAGAAGAATCGCCTTTTGGGGGTGCTCCAGGACCAAAGACTGGGAAAGATGGATTTTCTGTGTGCATCAAACACAGTATGACAGTATGACGTACAATAACGTTTCCTGTTCAACCCTGTGGTAAGGCACGACGAGTTTTCAGTTTTACGCGTTTGCCTGTTTGCTTGCATGGAGGCCTATACCGCGAGCAGGCTGGCCTGTACATGCTTGTGTTTTCCGAAATGTATGTGTTTTATAAGAGTGAACATTTTCAGGTGGACTAGTTAACTAAGTGACCCATTGCTTGTCCTCAAATAAGTATAGCACAAAACATCTGAAATCTCTAAGCGGTCTGCTTGACAGTGTTTTGAACTCTTTCTGCTACTTAAATCAACACAATTTTAGTTCCACTGGCTCTGTTTATTTGTGAAGTTGCACTATAAACCATGCACGATAAACACGTTTCGTATGCAATGATAAACAGCAAACGGTAAAGGTAAAAATGTAGGCCTCTCGTCCTGTGCGCAGGACCAGCACGCTTTTTCTCATGCACGCAATAACGAAAAGTGTACAGCAGAGGGAGCTACTTCCCCATCATTGTCTCACTCTGGAGACATGAAGTGGAACCGCATTAAAGGCTAAGACAGCAATAGTTTCCCTATATGCGACAATAAGGCTCAATGAAGTAGAAACTGAAGCATGCTACCTGATTTTTTTTTCTTTTGAACAATGTCAAAATTACACCATCACGCCTCTGAAAAACTCATTCAAAATCATATTGTAATATATAAGCTTCATGATCTCTATAATGTTATACAAACGTAAAAAGACGAGATGTAAATGAAAATAAAAAATAAATACATTATAAAAACATTTTTTTACATTTTACTGTGGGCTAGACCTATAAAACATTTTCAGCATTTCAGCTGAATTATGCCTGTGTCCATCTATCGTGATTAAACATAAGTATTAAAAATCTAGAATGAAAAGTTTCGTCTAATTTTTGTGGATGAACTAGGCTGGAATGTAATGTTTAATGCTAATCTAACACAGGTGGAGAAACTAAAAGCTGTCGATGTGATCGATGCTTAAACCTATCGTAAATATTGTTGGTTTTGTCCCTCTAAATCCCCATCGTTACCCTGCAGAAGTCCTCATTACGGCCGGATTTGAGTTACAGGAGCAGTCAACCCTTTAGAGGTGTTAACTGGCAAAGCAGTTTAATGGTGTCAATTCCATTTGGTAGATAAAAGTTATGGTTATCAGTTGATCCTTTTAAATTGTGAATAATAACTGTTGAGTAATGCTAATTAATCTTTAAAAATAATTTATGCGTTACACGTTTAAACGATTTTTACTCCGTAACAACTTGGTTTAATGTATCTTATTCAAAATTATTCTTATCGTTATTATAGTTGTTATCATCATTATTATTTTTTTTGTCATTAACTCCCACTAAAGCGACCAGTTTTATTTTACGATGTTATCCATGCTCGTGCTGTCTTGAAAGTGACCACAGAACAAACTGGGGCCCCGTTTGTTATCAGCCTACGGTTGGCCCAACAGATAACTTTTTTTCCCCCAAATTTTTGTTTTCGTGATAGACCCAAAAGCCTCTTGTCTTCATAGGCAATTGAAATTACACATTAAAATACATACCATTGTATGCGGTAAACATACGAGATGTTTTATGAATGACACGAATTAGAATGACGCTGTAATAACTTTAGTGAAGATAGGCTACGTCATAATCAGCATAAGATGGATTGAGTAGGTTTTTTTTAAAGAAAGCTTGAACCAAACAAATCTAAACCTAAAAAAAAAACATTAAACCAATTAATTATCTGTTTAACTATAGAACTTCCCTAATAAATTATGCTTACATATATTAATTCAGATGCAATTACATATATATACATATATTAGAATTCGCGCCAATTATATATCAATCAATAAATCAAATTATCCTATATATTTTGCTTTTATCAAAGAAAACCTTCTTCATATAGTATACACTTCCAGAACACGAAATATTACGATATTTTTGACATTACTCACTTCAATCAAGCGAACAAACTCGTCTTTTGGCCCAAATATCAAGCTACATTGTATCAATGCAACAAAATACATTCCGCTTAAAATGCATGATTAGGAATGACTTAAAAATATGTACGCTTATCTAATAAACATAGCCTACAATCAAATTTTGATAAATGCAATCACTAAAATATTGCAGGTTGTTTTGTGCACCCTTATATTTATATCTATATCCCATCACAATCGCCAGAAGGCCAAGCAGTTGTAATGGCTCTATGACAAATGCTTGTCAAATGACCATGCAAAACCATGGCCATTTTTTGCCTCGGTGAAATAGTAGGCTATGTAATATTTCTGTGATGCTATTTTCACCACACACCCGAGTTAATGTTCCAGGCAAGAACAACCGAGACGGGTGTATAAATAAAGAAAAGTTACCGCTGCGAATGTTTCTTTAGAGGTGGGTAAACACTTGCTGTCTCCAATTGTATCTAATGATACACATAACAATTACATTGGTCTAAAAAGTGGATGACACCGACTCGAACCACTTTCCGTTCCGTTTTTATGAATGAGAAGCCAGAAGATGAATGTCCAAGACCGTATCAAGCCCACATGTAAGTTCAAAACAATGGCTCTTCTCGATTATTTTATTAGCTGTACCGTAAATGGTACTCTGCATGCTCGTTGCAGGATCACGAAGTCACGTTTTAGGAATATCTTCTCATCATGGCCCCCCACAGTCGGAAACATATTGACTGATGGCATCGGCTCTCCACTAAAGAACGCAGAGAAAACGAGATGATTGAAATCACTGCCACATTCAGTGCTCTCTCCATTTCTGGTCCTGAAATTCTTGAAGCGTGCTTATTAAAACGAGATTAACTAGTCTTAATGTACCAAGTCATTACTATCGGAGAGTCGGATGCCTTCAAGAGTAATGAGCTGGTGGCAGCTGAGATGTGTGTAATGAGTCAAAATAAACTTCTGACTTCCACTTCTCGGACCATGTGTCATGTGTGCGACCAGTCATTAAGATGAAGCGTATCATGTGAACGTGGCTTCTTTTTATTATACAGAGTCGTTAAATTCACTATTTTTGTTGAACAATAATAATACAATTATTAATTATAAATTATTATATTTTTTTTAGTATATTTTTGCCCTGATTATGAAATTGATTGTTATAAATTATTAATTTTATTATGTTTATTATTATTAATAATAATTTAAACCGTGTTTTTTTTTCTGTTGACCACACAAGCGGGTTTTTATTACCATGTATAATAATATTTAATAAGAATATTAGTTTTAGAAATGGAAATGCCCGAAAAAATTTTCCCGCAACTATGACAGGATGATAGAATGCTCTTGATAAAATTAGGAGCTGTGAGCTGCACTGCTTTTCCGAACGAAAAAGAGTTCGAGCTGTGTCTGAAATGAGCACAAAGGATTCTTCATAAATTTGGGGTGCGTCATAGAGAAATGTAACTCATTATTTGTAGGAAAAATATTCCAGATGATTTAATCTAGCCTATAAAACATTCATCGTCCTAGAAATACTGAGAACCGCATAGAAACATGTATGTTATTTTATTTATTAATGAAGCGTGCTGGTGAGAAGCGTTGATCAGAGTCCTGAAATCTTTTGACTTGAACTGAAATGCTGTGAGAATCTCACGTTAGCACACCTAAAGAGTTCACCAAAATTAATTTCATTCAATCATCCTCATGTCGTTCCAAACCTGCCTGACTTTATTTCTTAGGCGGAAAACTAAATAATATATTAATATTAATTTTATATATATATACATATATATATATAGAGAGAGAGAGAGAGAGAGAGAGAGAGAGAGAGAGAGGGGAACATCTCAGTGTTTTGTTTGTCCACAAAAATAAACGTCAATGTTACCAAAACTCTTTGATTACCAACATTCTTAAAAGTATCTTCTTTTGTGTTCCGCAGGAGAAAAAAAATATAAAAATCAAACAATTTTGGAACGACTTGAAGACGAGCATGACATAACTTTCTTTTTTGGGGTGAACAATCTTCAAAAGAAAGACACAGAACGTCATAGATATAAATATTATTATTCTGAGCAGTCTGTGCATCTCAAGCTGAAAGTAAACTCTCATCCAAGGCACCCGCTTCATCAGCTCCATTCCAACATAGCAACCGGCGACAATCAAGCAATCGCTTACCGCTTACTCATCATATTCATGTTAATAATTTACAAATAAGAACTGATGCCTGAAATTACGCGTTTATATAATTACAAATAGGCTTCCTAACATGCAATGCAAAGGTGCGCTTTCGTAGTAGCTACAGTAGTCTATATAAAAATGATAAGTAAAAAGAATAAAGCTAAAATAATTTTTAATGGGTTAATAGCGTTTTTAAACTGAGTCTTATCAGGTGTCTCGTGCAAATATGTCATCTAAATCTCTCATTATTAAAAACAGCATTAAATCATAAAGGAATATCCCTTTTTAATTACGTCATATACGTATTTCCTTTAAAACCCTGCATTAGATTTTGAATATGCTGCCATTGCTAATATCGCGAAATACTATGTTCAAGATTCAACTTTGTTTTCAGAATTAATTCGTGGACTATTTCCAAGAAGTTCACGGTGTGTTGGGAAGCCACCGCAGAGTCTAATATCATGTGGGTCTCTCCCACGCAAAGTCTGAAAGTGTGGCAGAAGCATCAGTCTTCACACGTCATTAACGCACCCATCTTTCAGTGGTCGACAGTGCGCGCGATTTATGCTCTCCTTCTGCTTTTACAGCAAAACGCGACCGAAAACATTAAATACAGCGAGTGAACTAAACCTGCATTAAAACGCTTTCAGATATCCCAACAGTTAATCTGGAGAATATCGTATTTTCCCACTCCACTCCACCTAAACACAGCATGCTATCAGCTTTAATCCACTTTCTTTTGGAGTTGCCTACTCCAAATTTGTTTAGTCCTCTCGCCTGGCCGAAGCCACAAACAAGCCAAGCCTATGGTGTTTACTTTGGAGGCAGTTCTTCAGAAAGTAAGAGTCTGATTTGAATAATGCAAATGTTTTGGATCCCCCTCATATATTCATTGGAAACTCTAGTTATTTGAGGGGATTTAAAACAAATAGGAATCGTTTCGGTGAGCAGCGACACACAGGAGATGCATGGGCCTTAAAAACCAGCCCAGATGAAAACATATTTCTGTGGTGTAGAGACATGCTTAGAGAGCGTCAAGAAGCAACGCTATTTAATTACGTTTTGCAAATGCAGATAAATGCTCGTTTTTATCCACACGGAGTTTGTGACACGGATACAAAAAAGAAAAAAAAAATAGTTAGCTTCAGTTAGAAAAGATTGAAATACTCTAAACAGTATCAGAAAACCAAACGATGAGAAAGGAAACCATAAAGGGTCTCAAGTCTCTTGAGTAAACAGGAAGCAACAACAATAACACAAATAATATCCCGCTATCTTTGCCGGCTGTCACCGTATTCAAACAGGCCTGAGCCTTTCTACACCTGACAACTTTAAAAGGGTTTTCAAATCCTGCAGGCCTCAGCATAAAACATATAGTAAAAAATATATTTAATAATGTGTATATGCCAACTAAAAAAAATAATGGGCTTCACATTTTTTTTTATCATAAAGTTATTTTTACATATAGTCTGTGTGCCAACCAACCGAAAACACGTGGTCATTTAAACTGTAAATTAATTTATTTCTTAATTTATTTCTTTTTTTACATTCCCAGTTTGTTAGTAATGTTAATGATTGGCTCACATTCTGTTGGTATCCTCGGCATCAAACGTACATCTATGCTTTTTACTCCTTTGCAAAGACCGTGATTGCTTTGCCAATGAAAATAAAAGCATAAAAGAATCTTGCTTATGGCCTTCATATTTTTCAAATCTTCATATTTTCGCGTACTACTCTGTGGCAGAAAATGCGATTTTTGAGTTGATGCAAAACATGATTTTAATGTTAAGAATCAGCAATCTCTGGGTAAATGTTAAATAAAGCTAAAAAACAAAAGCAGAACGACTTTTGGGACTGCTTCATGGTTACTTGTTTAGCCCTTATTTTTCTTCTTCAGATCGAAAACAGCACGGATTTTGGAACTAAGCTATAGGACAAAATTATAAATTTATGAAGATGTCGTTTGTAATCATTATTACTCCAGCCACTTAATAAATCCGACGCGTATTAAGAGCAATTTCAATGACATCAGGATAAATCACAGGGCCCCTGTTTAAAAAAATACTGCCCTCCAAAATTCCCCCTTGTTTTAAGTCGACGAAATAATTAGAATTTATGCTTATGAAACAAAAAGACAGTGCAATGTTTCAAACACTTACCATCCTTAGATCTGTCTAAAAAGAAAACCAGCATTCGGGTAACCCTGTCCACTAGTTCAAAAGCGAGAGGCGAATCTTGCGCCAGTGCGAGCGCCTGTCATGTCAAACTAGTCAGCCAATAGAAAAAGAACATGGAAGAAACGCGCGGTTTGATTGGCTGGCAGCACCTCGCTCTGGAGACATGTGTAAAGGGCCAGCCCATCATTTTCTGGGATTGAAATGTAAGCCTGTGCTCTCTGCCATCAGGAAACAGAAGGCGAATTTTCCTCTCTAGCAACTAATCGGTATCGCATCCGTCTCGGACGCTTAATTTTCATCCGCATCGGCTTCGGTGCAATAAAAAGCAGCTAAACTGGACTCGGAACAGGTCAGAAAAGGACAGCACAGTGAAGTTTCTTTTTTCATCGGGAGGCTAAACGCAATGGGTAAGATCCATATTTCATGTTTTCCCACATGGGAACGGCTATGCAGAAACACTTTTTTTGGGGAAAGGGGTTAGACAATTTAGTAACGTGTGAACCAGGTCTCGAATCAAACTTTTTTAAATCGACTGATGCTTTGACGGTCATTTCGGGAAACAGAATGGCACTTCGCCGCAAATGAGCTTCATCGCGCCCAAAAACTTGCTATACTGAACGTGCAATTTGGTTTATTATGTCCTACGTGTTAAAGAATGTAGTACGTTTGTGCTTTTTTTCCGTTTAAAGGATTTGCAGAGTGACTTGTTGAGTTTGTTCCACTCAATGCAATAAACTGAAACACAGAACTGGACATAAACTGCAATCTTCGATTCAGTGCAAATATAAACATCCGACAGAGATTAGACTAATCTTACCGAAACATTTATGCATAAGTTTTTTTATTTCAGACGCGGTTCAGGGCCTGGTAAAAATCTGATGTTTTATGCAATCCTTTTTTTCTTCATATATCTGCATCACTAGAGCCAGCCTTTGGGGAGGTGAACCAGCTAGGCGGTGTTTTTGTGAACGGAAGACCCCTACCCAATGCCATCCGGCTCAGGATAGTAGAGCTGGCACAGCTGGGCATCAGGCCTTGCGACATCAGCAGGCAGCTCCGCGTCTCTCACGGATGTGTGAGCAAGATTTTGGCTCGGTACAACGAAACCGGCTCAATTCTTCCCGGCGCAATTGGCGGCAGTAAACCCAGGGTCACGACCCCGACCGTGGTCAAGCACATTAGGACTTACAAGCAACGGGACCCCGGCATTTTCGCCTGGGAGATTCGAGACAGACTGCTCGCGGACGGTGTGTGTGATAAATTCAATCTGCCCTCTGTCAGCTCGATTAGCAGGATTCTCCGCAACAAGATCGGAAATCTGTCTCAACAGAACCAGTACGAGTCGAGCAAACAGGCCTCTCATCATCAGCCTCAACCCACCCTACCTTACAACCACCTGTACTCCTATCCAACTCCGATCGGAGCCACTGGGACTAAAGTACCAACTCCGCCTGGCATGCCCACTCTTCCTGGACACATGGCAATGCATAGGATATGGCCTTCCTCTCATTCTGTTACAGATATTCTGGGCATTCGATCAATAACGGAGCAGCAAAGTAAGCATCCTCTCAGTTTTTGGTAAAAGAAAGTCCTTGTCCATGTGAGTGCGTGTGGGGGCATGCGAAAACTCAATGTTCTCAGGCCTGTCAAAAGTGTGTGTGTGTGTGTGTGTGTGTGTGTGATAGTGCGCAACAGAGAAAAAACTTAAAATGGACGTTTTGTCTGTGATAGAAGTGCCAGAACATAAGTTTATCTAGCTATCAAAAACGAATTTTATTTGATTTGATATATATCATGTATCGGAGGGTCCCAAAAAAAAAAAAAAAAAAAAAAAAGTAAAAGTAAAAAAGCATACTTTTTTTTTTTACAGCGAGGTGTGATTATACAAACGGAGCAACAGCGTGCTGGGATTTGTGCAGAAGCCCCACTTTTGCATTAAAACAGATGGTTTAAGTTGTTTAGTAATAATTAGGCAGTGGATGTGGAAAATTTTGGAAGACTCGGCGCAGCAGAGCAAAAATAAAATGAGGTGTTCATAGTAAGCAGTGTGTTACAAGGCTAGGCCAACATTCACCTCTCAAACTCCTCACAAAACAGTTTAGGTTTACTTGCAAAAGCACTGCAATGATGCGCTTTTTCAGTAACCATCTTAATCAGCGCGTTAGGCCTACCGAAAGCATTTTACAATGAATGGCACCTTTTTTTTACGCAATAGTTTGATATTAAAGAAATCTAAGGGATCTCGATTTCATGGAAACTGAATCAGATCGGTTTGTCTGGATCTATGTGGTGTGTTCGTGCAGTAAAGTGTGAAGGCCGCAGCCTGTCCTGTTTAACTGTATTTTCAAGGGCAATGTTGACAATAATGTTTCAAACGCAGAACAGGATTTCGCCTTTATAAATCATTAACGCGTTTCTAAATTATTAGCAGATGTTTAGGGAAGCTTTCGAAAACCTAAATAAAGTATGATGTTGGCTACACTCAATAAGGTGTCGCGTGCAACCGTTTCACCACGACATTAGTCAAGCAAACATCGAAAAACATCCACAAACACATACTTTCAAGGACGGTTTGACGGGAAGAATGCGTGCCGCGAACTTTTGGACAGTTTGTTATCATTCAGAGTTCGGTTTCAACCAATAGCCTCTCTCTCTCTCTCTCTCTCTCTCTCTCTCTCTGTCGTACACACACAGACAGACACCGAGTAATGGTTGGTCGTGCTCAGACATCATCTGGTCTTCATGCGAAGTATATGCATTTTAATTAAATTTGGTCTATGTAACTGTAGATTTGTTTACCCTAATCGGCCTTTTTAAAACTAAATTGATGTCGTACTATTGGTTTGCACTAAAATATGGCATCGTTATCACGTATTCCTGTTCATACGTTGTGAAACGATACAAAGACACACACAGATTCCGTGAAAGCAGGGGGAAAAAATCTACTTTGTGGCCCTCTCGGGTTACAACACTGGTGGGCTTGCTTCCCCAATTTCAAACTTTAGGAACCGTGTATAATATAATATCCATCAGGCACAAAGGGGAAACGGTTAAAGTAAATCTAATTTGTCCTCCCAGGAAGAATGTTCCGAAGGGCTCCATGACACTGTAAGCTTCATCTGATGAATTAACGACATAAATCCAAATGTGGAGATATTCCTCGTCTTCGATGCAAAACGAAAGATCGCGTAAAGGCCTATGCGACATATAAGTGAATCATATATTTTCTTTATTTAAATTTAAAACAAGCTAACATTACGTCATCACGATCATAACTTTGAATACGAAAAACGTGTTTAAGCTTTTATACGGAACAGACTGCACACGCTGTTAATATTTATGCATGCACGTGACACACTTTACGGTGAGTTTGAGATGGTTGGCAGTGCAGCAGACTTTACTGAATAAGTTCTTCTTGTGGCAGTTCTGCTCCCCACGCTTGTCCTGTCTGACTTCAGTCTTCCCTGTCTCTGTTTTGCCCCCCAGTTAGTGACAGTCCGTCCTTTCCCAGCGCCAAACTAGAAGAATGGAGAGCTATTAACAGGAGTAATTTTTCACCAGCGAATTCTCCACTAGTCAATGGTGTGGATAAGCCTCACTTAGAACCTGAAGCAAAATACACACAGGTAAAGAAGCCTCCTATGTTAACAGTAAAACCAATCAAATCCAATCTTAAATGAGCAGGGGGGTGGGGGGGAGGAGGAGAAATCAAACCTGATTCAGCAAATTAATACTCGAAATTCCATAACTTTTTTTTTCCTCTCTCAATTCCGTGTATGAATGTGTGTGCGCGTAATAGAGTATGCGAGTGTGTTTCTTTGGCGTGGGCGGGCGCATGAGGCCTTGTGCAGAGTGTGGGTCACTGGGTTTCATTTTCTTAGCAGTATTTACAAATTAAATGTAGTATCACACATTTTAATTTTAATAAAATGAACGACACTGTTTAGCCTACTTGTGTCTGTTTTCGCACAGCTGTTGTGTGTAATACTGCGGAGCTTTTGTACGGTGCAAGGTTTATGCGTGCAATACTCCCGAATCAAAATGTATTCATATTCTTTAATGCTTTTCTGAGAGCGTAATACTGAGTGTGTGACAAATACATTTGCAATAAACATTTTGATACAATATTTTGCATAGGCTAGTTTTTAAAGATTTAACATTTATCCTGTTCTTTTCTGATTAAGCCACTTGGATTACTTGAATTATACGTTTACTTTATAGACGTTTATTCTACTACATAGTCAAGATATGATTTTTCCTGGGATTTAACGAATTGTTTTTCTTGTGAAAATTAATTTGTGGAGATCAATGATTTACGGCTTCTATATAACCCGTGTTTACACAAAATCAGCCGAAGTAAAATAGAACAACGAGGTTAAATACTATTAGAGTTGTTTTTTAATCAATTAGCTTATGATTAATTATTATAAAGTTCAGTTTTAAAATGCTAAATATTTTGTGTAGCCTACGGCTTATCGAAGTCTTATCAGGTAATTATTAATATTCATTAAATGTTTAAACATTTGCTTTAAATAGCCGAAAATCATTTTAAATATAATAGCCTAAACAATAAATAAATATTAAAAGTGTTTCTTATAAATATTAAAGACGCTTCTTACTCAATGCATATGCATTCCATTATTTTTTAATAAACTTGTACTTCTAACGTTATTACTTTTTTTTTTTCCTATTCGCCCATTCTTGTATTCACCAGAAACTTTTGGATTTCTAAACCCCTTACCTGTTTTACATTAGAGCAATATTCGGACAGATTCTGCCATCATTAACAAGATTGGTATTATTAATATGCTATTATGGAAACTCTTTTGGCTCGTGGCTGGTTGTTCTGCGTTTTTATATTTTCATCTGCACCAGTGTCCGGCTGCTCGTGCGCTTGGATGAGAGGGGAGAGTGCGCGCGGAGAAAGCGCGTGCCATCCGGTGCAGACGCTCGAATTATTTATTCGCGCACAGCTAGGCAGCAACAAACAGATTGACTAATCGTTTGTTGTGGGTCTTAAGAGATTTATGTGTCGTGGAATACGAAAGAATAAATCTTTGCTACTGATGCTGAAACATTGTTTTGGCGTAAATTACGCGTGTACTGATTGAAACCTAAAAAAATTCAGAGCGTAGTTTGCTTGAGAAATGAAGATTGTAACCTTCGGATAGATGATGAATAGCACTGACTACCGAATGTTTGAGCCTGTCATCTTGGATAAATGATCAGATATCACGAGTCAGGCTGGATTACGCAATAAATAGATACATCACTGTGGCTTAAAGAACATATTTGTATCTGTCAGGAAGCCCGATTACTTGAAACCAAAAAATATGAATAAAAACCAAGACATTCACACGATTCTAATGAAAATAGGTTAGGTTATGCGTCTTTTATAACTGAACCAAACCAATACATTTCGTTTTCATTGAATGTGCAACGTGTAGGCTGTTAATAAATATTAAATTCATTATTAGCTTTATTGGGAAATCTTTTATTTAAATATTAAATACTGTATTTAGCTATCTAAACCTTAAAGCATAAAGTGATATGAGTATATATAATTTGAATCCTCCAGAAACAGCGTGATGACATGCTTCATTAACAAACACAATGGATACAAACGTCATTTAGAGGTTAAAATATGACTTACATTAAGATTCCTTTATTTAGTGTTATAATATTGTCTATTCTATGATGTCGGGGGAAAAAGGTCATTGAGAAACTGATTATCTGTTCAGTATAGAAACATACCTAAAATACAGCTAACGATTGAAATTAATGAATTTAAAATAAGTGGTCGATTGTTATTCTAGTCAACTCCTAAATGATACGGCACGAATATCTATTTGGAAATATATTACCACGCATATGTATTGCAATGCACAACAACTCAGAAGTGCCGGTGCAAAATATAGCCTAAGCATAAATACGTAATTATCTAACATTTTGAGAATAAAATATATGCTGTTCGCGCAGTGGTTTACAGCTGATGAATTCCGACGATTGGATTTTGAGCTTGGTAAATCATAACACATTGTTAACGATGTGTAAAAAGTACATCAGATCATTGGAGTAATATACAAGGTAATATAACAACCGCCTAAAAATGTCCATATAGGCCTGTATGTCACATACTTAACGCTGTTATAGGCTATATACACATTTCCTTGAAAAACAAACTCCTTGTGAATTCTTAGTACGAGTTTTTATGTCAAGTGTGTCCGTAACATCTGCTATCGCCTTAGTTATTAGTTCGTGCATGACTTGAATCATTCAAGTTAAAGCCTGGCAGAAAATTGCTATTTTCTATGCCGTTTAAGCATTGAATTAAAATCTGAATGAATACCAACTATATGTATGCTAGTGCTTCTGCTATGGGTCAAGTGTGCCATAAAGAGTAAATTATAAGCAACACCTAACTCTGCAACAAAGAAGATTTCATCCTTTCCAGTAGTCAGAGACCACCCCGGCTCAGAATTTCTTCCTTCATGTAGAAAAGCCTTGGTGAATTCCTCTCATCCTGAACTGATATTGACATTCTGCCAAAGGGTTACAGACATTCCTGCACTTGCATCTCCCTCCACACAGTATTTCCGTCTAATCTTAATACCCCCAGCTTTATCTCAGAGAAAGTCTCCCTTTCTGTTTTTAACATTCACCCGTCGCTATCTCAGCCTCGCTATCGTGATATCTTCAAGTCTTACGCTCACTGCTCTCTGTTTTCAGACGCCGAATGGATTGCCCACAGTGAACAGTTATGTCACAGCACCCAGCATCCATCCTTACCACCCTCCCACCCAAGTGTCACCCTACATGGGGTACAGCGGCACCACGTCGGCCTATGTGACCGGCCCCACATGGCAGCCGCCCAGTGGCAGTGCTCTCTCTCCCCACAGCTGTGACATCACCAGCCCTCTGGCCTTCAAGAGCTCGGCTGCCATGCGAGACTCCGTCCATTCGCTCGCCGCCTCGGCCCTGTGACTGTACTAGGAGCACGGGGCGGGGGCGGTGGTGTTTGGAGAACAGAAAGGCAACAGCAGAGATCGAGAGAGATGGGGCAAAACACAACACCTTGGACCTTTTCATCCTGGCGCTCTCTCTAAATGGACCGATCTTTATCGCTTTACAATATTTATAAAAGACTCGTCGGATGAGCCATCTGAATGCCCACATTCTCTTGCTCCATATCAGCATCTCTCACTTGCACAGGACAAAAGAGCAAGAGTGAGGATATGCAAAGGCCGTCCCGTCCGATCCGATCCGAGCAGAGGATTTATCAGTAAAGAACATCAGCAATGGTTTGCAGTGCACTTGGTCTGATAGTGGTGGGCATTCCTCATGAAACTGCGTCATCACTAGCCCCGAGTTCAGTTTTGGTGCTTCTGTGAATATGTTTTTTTTTTTTTTATGTTTCCAAGAAAATAATTGAATAAGCAAATCTCATGTAAAACAATTGACCAGTTTGCATTTAAATGTTTTTTCAGGGTGTTAACAATTGCTGATGTTTAGATGTTCTGCTTTTTTTTTAATGTTTTTGATAAAAAACGCATTTTTGTCTTTTTGGATACCAGTTTCACTTCACTAATACTGTAATGCCAGAGCTCTTGGGAAAAGTTATTACATTTATTTATTAGATTGTAAGGTACGTTGAATGAAGTGCAATTGAAACGGCACCAGGGAGAAGAGGCATTATGTGGGACATTGACGCACATTCTGACAACAGGAGCACTCATTCATGCAACATTAATGATCAGTGAAGCTGCACACCTACAGACATTGCACAATGAAATTGAATGTATCTTATTAAAAGAGACATGTGTAAAAACAGTTTAAAATCATTTTATTTCAGTATTCATTTATTTCCTTTCAATCTGAATAAAAATTTATAATGACATTTCCACTACTATACCACCACTACTAATAATAATACTGATACTATAAATATTAATAATTTCTATTATTACTGCTACTTAAAAAAGTGTATTACATTTAGTGGAAGTGTAAAAAAAATAAGTGCACTAATTATAATAGCTGTAAACAATAATAATTTATTTTTTATGTATTATTCGTTTATTATATATGCTTTTAGAATAATCTCTGCTATTAAATGAAATCAAAGATTCCACCCTCACTCTATTAAAAAACAATAAGTTAAACAATTGCTATTAATTAAGTACATGAATGTCATTAATAGAAAGACTACATTTTAGCAGTCCTAGTTTTTCTGACACTTGAATGCTGAGGGTGAGCAGCCAGATAAGAAGTCTAGTGTCTGATGTGATCAATTTACTAGCATTCTGTATATTATATTTATATATTAGTGCTGGGAAATGGCTAATCATGATTAATCACATCCAGAATAAAGGTATTTGTTTATATATGTGTGTGTATGTACTGTAAGTATTTATAATGTATATATAAAAACACACACAGCATATATTTTTTAAAATATTTACATGTATATATTTATATTCATATAATTTATATATAACTATAATTTAATATATAAGCCTTTTTTTCCCCCCACATTTTTCTTAAATACATACATATATCTGTATGTATATTTATTTAAACCTAAGAAACACACACACATATATAATGTACACAAAAACGTACATTTTTGTATACAATTAATCATGATTAATTGTTGCCAAACACTAATATACATACTAAAAATAAATACAATGCATGATGAATAGACAAAAATGCCTTAATTTACTTGTTTTTTAATTAGAATTTATGCAATCCACATAGAATTCATTTGAAGTTCTATATACACACACAAAAAATAAAATATTATACACACACACACACACACACACACACATGCAGCAACATGAATGCACAAACACATTAGCAAGGCCTTTCAACTCAGGTTTTACATGAATGGCCACACATTCCTGAGCTCTCCTGCCTCTGAGCTTTCTCTAAAGTCAGGGCTGATGTGAAACAATAAAGCTATGAGAGAAAGGAAAAGCCTATATCACTGTGGACTGCATGTCATAATGGGGCGAAGCATCCCCACTGTTTAAAACCCCCACTGCCTCCTTTTCTGGTGGTCCAAAACAGCATAAAAATGAAAGACATAGCATTGAACTCCACGCAATGTTTAAAACACGACAAACACAACAAAATACATTGACATTCAGAAATCCCAACCTCCACAAACACACCACCTCCATGCCAAAATTTCCCAAACACACGCTCTCTGTCCCTAACGTTATGATATATACGCAGATCCCCACATGTTGCAGCGCAAACAGTCCTTCTGGCAGGCACTGCTGCTGATTTGACTTGGAAAACACTTTCACCCCAACCCCGTGGTCACGGACCGTTGCTTCGGGATCGAGGTGCTGTTTTGAACACATATAAACCACCAAAAAGGCAGAGACCAAACCACCACACATAGGAGGGCATCACATGTCACAATGCACCAGACAAACTCCCCAGACCCTATTCTATTCAAATAAACAGCTTTGAATGCTATTTCCCTACTCTGACGGCCTTGATACGGACGTTGGCTTTGCTGACAATACAAATGCATTGACTGGACACACATATCACAGTCGTTCATTTAATAAAAGGTCCGAAAGAAACCCTCTCAAAACAAAGGCGAACTGACAAAGAACACAGCAAGGACGGCCTATTTGAGAAAAGCCATGAAGCAACTGGGAGTTTGACACGCATAATAACGTACAGTCACAAAAGTGGTAAAACGTGGCGATTAATCTAATTGAAAAGTTTTTGAAATAACACAGAAATAGTGTATTTTTTCAAGGCGGTGCAGCACACTTACAGTCCTGACAGGAGGAAGCATGACAAACACCTTAATCTTAAAGCCACCATTGAAACGGAGGAAAGTGAAAACACACTTGCTCACGCGCCCACATCTGTTTGGAATTAATGCCTATGGAAAGTCAAGTCAAATGTCACATGGTTATCTTTAGCTGACTGTGTGCAATCAGGCTGAAGACAGGAGCACGGAGCACCGTAACACTGCACAGGGGCTGTGGGTGGACCGGGCCGAGGTGCTAGCTTGATTTTAAAGGCCGTCTGACCATAAGCAGACTGTTTTCCCTCGTGTTACTAGAACACGCTCAAAAGGTAAGCGTCGGTTTTTGCTGCCATAGCGAAACCTCGCAATCTGAAGAAGCGCTGAGGAAAAAGTTCAAACAAGAGAGAAAGGGATTATATAACAAAAAGGTTAAATTATCTGATACAATGCTTCAAATGACTTGGAAGAAAGCTCTTTTAAGCATTTAGCGGAAAACTATGAGCGCAGTCTGAAAATGTGTCTGGTGTCGTTAGTCTTCGGTGTTGTAACTCAGAGAATCTTTAAAAGGCCGTTGAAAGGACTGACAGCGTACAACCAATCAAGAGCTGGAGCGGAGGATGAGAGCCTGAGGTGCAACTCAGATTGACATGTGTATAGACGATGAGTGTAACAATTGCCTTCACTGTCTTCAAGTCAACGGAGAGACACAAAACATGACCTTTAAAGAGAAGGAGGGAAATGTAGTCAGGGAGGTATTCAAAGGATGTTGCATTGCTTTAACTGACTAGTTATCTTTAAGCAACACAGAGGTAGGCTGTGTGAATAATACGCAACTCAACTAAGCCACAGCGCTTCATATTTTTATTATGACAGCATTGAGAGGCCGTCCTGATTGTTTAGATTTTATTTGCATTTTTCTGTTTTGTTATTTTGAGTTGTGCTGAGCTATGATGAATCAGCCTGCAGGCCAGGAGAGATGAGTGAAAGCGAGCGTCTTGGCTCGTGATGATATGATGACATACCAGACTGAAGTATGAAAAAAGAGAGAAAGAGAGAGAGAGAACCAGGTGATACATCATTGTTAGTGACTGCCATCACAGATATTCCTTTCCTGCTGTAATCTGTTATGACCAATAACAAGGAATTATAAGTAACTAACCAGTAAATCACAGTCAATTAACTTAAGCCTCGACATTCTGATGCTTTAAATGTTGAACAACAGCATTGTTTCAAAAGCAAGCCAACAGTTATGGAAAAAACTAAGATTAAGTTCTGAAATGCTATGTAATCAGCTCAAAAACTTTGATTAAATATTTGTTTTCATCCAGAAATCAGCTAGAAAGGTTATGAAAACTCGCTGGTAAAAAGGTTGGATTTTGTTTTGTTTTGAGTTTTATTTAAAGGCACCAACATCAATTTCACAGATTTATTGTAGTTAAGAAGCATTTATTACCAAAATACTGCTGTTACATGAATACTTGTAACCACATTTTGTGGTTCAATTGCGGTTTTATAATTTTTGTATATCAAAAAAATGTCCATAGTTCAATTAGCGCTTATGTCTAACTTTACCAGTATGATTTTGCATCTGATTTTTCAAGCATATCAAGGGTGTTTTGAATTTGATATACCGTTGACACGGCTTTCGAGAAGTGGGACCTTGAGAGCTTTGAATAGCTTCACCATGGAAAATAACATGACGGATTTACAGCCATATCTTATAAAGTCAAAGTCCTAAGGAAGCCATCCAGAAGACAGCAGACGCATCCCTCAGGCATACAGTAATTCAGTCTTAGTTAGGTTAAAAATGAGGTGCTGCTTCTGTTTGGTATTTTCAGTGACGGTGTGTGGAGCTGCTGCGGTTACGATTACATATGCAGGCATGTGGACAGGTAACTCTCAGATCTTAGTAGTGTTCTGCTAAATATAAACGAGATTTGGAATGCCAAAATCCAGGGAGCGACTGTGCTGTTGCAAAGCATCTGTGGTGGAGAGTCTACATGTCACACGTCTGAGGAGCTGTGATTCTGAATGTGGTTGGTAGTGTTCATTGTTGAGGAACAATCATGGCATTGTGTTTAATCGACCTGAGGAGGGAGTTTGACGGTGATGAGCGGATGATCACCAGTTCTTCAGCAGCCAGCCGGATACGTATTCATAAACCAACAGCATTACTGCGCCGCCTATATTCAGAAACAACAGTTAAAGGGAATGGATCATTGTGAGATGATAAAGAATAGCATACATCAAAAATGTTATTCTGTCATCATATATTCATCCTTGTTCAAACATTTATCCTGCAGAACACAAAAGAAGGTGTTTTGAGGAAGAACCAGAACCAGTTAATATTGTCCTTTTAGTGGTTGGACAAAAAATAACTGGGACGTTTCTTAAAATATCTTCTTTTTTGTTCCTCAGAAGAAAAGAAAGCGAGTTAATTATGAGAGAAGTTTAATTGGTGAACTATCCCTTTAACATAGGAAAACTATGTCCATTATTTATGTTACCTGGTCCAAGTCTCATTATCTTGGGAATCAGTCCTTTGTATAAGGCAAGATATCTGCAAAAAGGAAAACACACATAAACATCAGTTACATTTATTATAAATTATTATTTTTTAACTTTTGTGGGATACAAAAAAGAGAAAATGTAAAAAAATAAATAATGAAAAAAAAAAGAACTTAACAAAAGCAGTCTATTCTACTTATGCACTCTAGTCAAAGTCATTTGATTTGTATGAGTAATGGACTAAAATGTAAATTGATATTCAAATGTCAATAACACTTAATAGGCTTAACTTTGGGCTTTCATTCACACCGACCAACACACATACATACAGTGAATATCATCCAACGCAGCAAAAAGAAGGTCAACCAACCGTACTTGATTAAGGCATGAGAACTAACTTCACTGGTCTGGTATGGGAAGCTCAAACAAGTTGTCATTCCCTTAAGTAAGCTCGACTGATTGAAGTCTCAACGGTTTGGTGAAATGGGCTTTCAATAGGACAGAAATCTCAGGTTTCAGTAAAAAAACATAAAAACTTCTGCTTTGAAGATGATGAGGGTGAATAAATGACATCCCTTTAATATTTGATTGCATTCCAAGTCTTCTGAAGCCACATGATACATTTGTGCAGATTAGTCTTATTGATACATTTATAATTCATTAATTTTATTTTTAGAGCTTGAAAGTTCACTTCTTTGTATGGAAAAGAGCAGCATTAACATGCTTTAAAATTATTTTGTGTTTAACTGAAGAAATGTATACAGGTTCTAAAGGAAAAATGGGTGAATAAATAACAGATTATTCTTTGTTCTTTTTTGTGACTGATCTATCCCTTTAAGGCAATTCATCTCTCTCTCTCTCAGGCCCGGTCTGTCTGTGCTGATGCTGGAACAGGTATAGGGCACTAATAACTGGTATAGTTGCGTACCTGCCCTAATGTGTTCAAGCTGATTTCTGGCAGTGGGCCTGGCGGTCTCCCTGTCCCAGCCTCTGTCCTCTGCCTGTGCTGGTGTTAATAAGGCTTGAGCCACTTCCTCTCTGCCCCGCTGTCTGATTAGACTGACCCGCTGAGCGCCGTGCGCCTCGTTAGGACCTGCTTAACGACGTCTCCCATAGGGACCACTAATTAGCCAGGACTGTGTCGTGTTAGAGGGCTGGACAGGATGGGGTACCCTCTCAGCACCCCTAAAACTAAAACAGCTTCAGTGTCTCTCTCTTTAACTCACTCACACACCCTGCCTTGCCCAAGATCAGGCCTCAATTCTTTGCCTCTAATAACAAACGAGTTTGCCGTTCCCTTTGTACAGAGTGAATGGGGCCAATCAAGGCCCTGAAGGGCCATAAAACTACTGATTCTCTCTCACAGCTTCCCATGAGGCCTGTCAATTTAGATGGAGAGAGAGAGACAGAAAGACGCTATGGGAACTATTAGTCTCCACTAAGAAACAACAGCCCGCGTCAGAATCGACACAGTGTTTACACAACGAATGTACACAAGTTATATTAACATGCCACGCTGGTTGCATATAAGAGTTTCCATTAAATGCCATTTTTGTGCATAAGGTCTTATTCTCATTTGTCATAGTGTATTAAAACTTTTTTTTTCACACTTTTAAAGGCGAGACAAGAGGGTTAACAAGGGGCGGAGTTAATCAATTGCAAAGGAAACTAACAAGACACAAACACAAGGTAAGCAAGGAGCAGCTGAAGACAAACTTTCATAATAAAAGTCCACATAACACTAAACAAGGGAACCATAGAGGCAAAACATGAGAGAGCCCCCAGAGAGTGGTGGAGCAGAAAAGGAGCAGGGGGAGGGACAGAGGGCCAAGTCCTTGGGGAAGTGAGGAACTGAAGTCAAGGGCTGAGCGGGCAGAGCCTCGACCTTCCAGGGAGGAGCAAGGACCCACCAGGGCGGGGCAGGCGTAAGGGACACCCCCCAGGGCGTCCCTTATGCCAGGGGACAGAGCAGGCTGCGAGGTCGCAGGTGGTCTCCTTAGACAGGACGGGCAGGTCGAGAGTTCGAGGACGAGAGTTTGAGGATGGCCTCCATGGCTGGAGCAGGGCAGCACGAGAGTTTGAGGAAGGCCTCCGTGGCCGGAGCAGGGCAGGACAAGAGTTCGAGGACTGCCCCCGTGGCCAGAACAGGGCAGCACGAGAGTTTGTGGAAGGACCCCGTGGCCGGAACAGGGCCGGACGAGAGTTTGAGGATGGCCTCCATGGCTGGAACAGAGCAGTACCAAAGGTCACAGATGGCCCTTTTGGCTGAAACAGGGAAGGATGGGAGTTCAATGACCTCTGTGGCCGAGACTAGACAGGATGAGGATTTGGCGATGGTCTCCGTTGCCATGTCGGGGCAGGAGAAAGACGCAGAAACAGCTTTCACAGCTGTGGCACGGTGAAACGAGGGTTCAAGGGAGTAAACGGACAGTCCCGGGGGTTGTGCAGCCAAAAGCAGAACCTCCATAGAACCTATTGCTGGAGCAGACATCTTGACGCCACTGGTGGAACCTCTGTGGACTTTACAACGTCAGCCAACACCTCTGGGGTCAGTGCAGCCACCGGTGGGACCCCCAGAGGATTCAAAGCTTGAGCCAAAACCTCTGGAGGTTGTGCAGCCAACGGGGGAACTTCCAGAGGATCTATGGCCTGAGCCGACTCTACTAGCAATTCTGGGGAGGACCTGGAAACATCTACAGGGGAATGAAGTTTCTGACGCGGGCTTGTGGATAGATGCGGCCTCTGGAGCACAGTGTGCAGCCCACACACTCAAAAGGGCGATGGCCATGACTGGAAGGACCGAGGAGAAGAAGCACAGTCTCTGTGATGGCCTGCGCTGGGACCCTAGGGAGACCGGCTGCTCTCACTGACACCAGTGGTGTGTCCACCGAGCTGTACACCGACCTCAACGGTCCTCGGAAAGCCCTGGTATCTCCAAATGCCGCTTCCTCGATGCTAGGGAACACTGGAGCAGCATCCGAAGTGGCTGGGGACTGTGGCTTTATAACCCAGGTGGTTGAGGTTTCTTCTGTGGCAATCATCTGGTGTAGTGGGTCCGGGATAGCGGCCATCTTGTGCAGTGGCTCTGGGTTGGTGGCCATCTTGTGCTGTGGCCGTGGCTCTGGAGTGGCAGCCATCTTGGGCTGTGGCTCTGGATTGGCGGCCATCCTGTGCAGCTGCTGGGACTCTGTATTGGCGGGCATCTTGGGCTGTGGCTCTGGGTTGCGGACCATCTTGTGCAGTGGTGCTGGGTTGGCAGCCCTTTTGGACTGTGGCTCTGGAGTGTCCGCCATTTTGAACACTGAAGCGACGCCAAAATCGCATTTCTCTTCAGCACTCCCCACTGTAAATGAAGAGCCCACGCATAACAGGACAAAGTCTATAAACTCTGTGAGTGATGATCAGGGTGCCTCACGGATCAGCCGCGATCTAAGTGGCTGACTCACGCCCTCACAGAAAAAGTCAATCAATACATAGTCCGGGAGGTCAGCATGAATAGCGAGCTCTAAATATTCCTGCACATAATCCTCGAGCGACTGAGAGCCTTAATTGAGTACTAGCAGATTTCTAGCTATGTCCATACCTGGACAGTGTCTGGAAGAAAACCTGCTGGATCCTGTGGTGGCTGCGTATTCTGTGACGAAGGAGATGGAGACGTGCGGATCCATGTGCAGGGGTTTATTAAGAAACATGGTCAGACAGGTGGGGTTGAGAGAACAGCAAACAGGAGTAACAGAGGGTCGGTCGATTGGCAAACAATAGTCCAAACGGGGCAAAACTAGAACAATAGTCCAAGGCAAGTCGGAGGTCGGTACACTAAAAATCAGGCAGACAATAAACACAAGGGGGAAACCGCTTAGTACGAGGAACACACTCATTACTCAGCGATAAGACTCACAAACATGAACACTTTTAAAGGCTGGACAAGAGGGTTAACGAGGGGCGGAGCTAATCAATTGCCAAAGAAACTAACAAGACACAAACACAAGGGAAGCAAGGCGCAGTTGGAGACAAACGTTCATAATAAAAGTCCACATAACACTAAACGAGGGAACCATAGACGCACAATATAACACATGGTGTATTAATCGCATTAATTTATTTT
Organism: Enteromius paludinosus; assembly: GCA_032361165.1. NCBI lineage: Eukaryota > Metazoa > Chordata > Actinopteri > Cypriniformes > Cyprinidae > Enteromius > Enteromius paludinosus. The sequence continues at coordinate 14,854,089 of JAUMHQ010000078.1, read as the reverse complement.
TGTATACTTTATTAACAGACTTTATAGTAGCCCCTCATCTTTTTTATTTCATGGTTCAATAAAATAAAAATAAGTAAGTACATAAGTAGGTAATTAAATAAATCTGTTTTATATTTAAAAACAAAAAAGCTCATTACAGAATTTGTGTATTTAAGTCATTTTAAAAACAAGTTTTAGGACATGATGTGATGATGGTAAAACAACCATCCAGTTTATGGATCCAGATCAAACATCCACTAAAATGTTAGGTTTATGTAATTCAAATAGATCTAGACAAAAGAAGTGACACTAAATACTCATTTTTATGATTCCAGCATATAGCTCAGAGGAGGAAAACATAATTACACTGAGATTTAGAGGGTGTTTAAATATGCTGATTGTCAAAACTTGCCCTCTTGTCCCCTGTGGGCAGAGGATAAAAATAAAATGTTGTATAACATTTCTAGCAGGTGACTCTTATGGCAGTTCATGGTTGGTTTATAATGCCTCTTGTCGGGTGTAATTTTGACACCTGTAGTGGTTGGGTGATGGCCTTACCCCTCCTCGCGGCACACAACAGCCATGGTCTGAAAGCAGCTGCGGTACTTGACCTCCCCTGGAACGGGCTGAGGACCCTGGATACGGCTTTTGGCGACATCGAAAGGAATGTTCACACAGGACGAGACTGTTCCTGACACCAAACCGATAGCAAACTTCCTCATGAATTCCAGTCGAGGGTCCTGGTATGCATACAGACAAAGAAATTACATACAGCAAGGGAATTACAGCTTTGCTTTTGTAAGGGAACCTTTTGGAGCTTGCTTTTAAGATGACTAATGATGATAAACACACATTTTCTGCATGTAAAGGGCACAAACAATTCTTTAATGTTTGCTGAAGATATTAAAGGAATATTCTGTAAAGTTAAAATAAATTTGTGAAATAAAATTTGTAATGTAAATTCTGTCCCTTATAAAAAACATTTAAATGAAAGAATATATATATACATACATACAATTATTATTATGTTTACTTTATATAAATATATATATATATATACATATAGACACACACATATATATATACTGTACACATTTTTGGAAAGTAATATATGCGTGTAAATTTATTTATATATACACTGTATATACAGTATATGTGAGTGTGTGTATGTGTGTGTGTGTATATAAAAACATAAATATACCTACATATAGCATTTAAAAGCAGCAATACAATTGGGCATTATTTTGTACATAAAAGGTTATTAAGTCATTTTATTCACACTAAAATGTCTAAATAAATAGCTGAAATAAGTGCTGTAGCTGGACTATTCTTTTAAATGATAAAACAATAGCAGTTTAATGATAAGTTTTACAGTCATTCATCTTGTCTATAGTCATTGAGCTGTATTATTCAAAATTCTGAGATAACACTCTAGTTGATATGAAAATGCAAATGAACGCATATAAAGACAATGTAAGCAGATAAAGGAGCTAATAAGAAGGAGAGATATGAAAATGCGGATGGAAAAAGTATAAGCGAGTGATCGAGCTAAAGAGGACTAAAGAAAGAAGTAAAAAGAAAGGGGGCATAGAGTCAAGGATGTAATGGCAAAGCTGGAATAAAACCTCAGATCATTTTATGGTAGCCGGGCACAGATTAGAGTTTCATGAGAAGAGCAAGGCTTTGCTATTGGCTGAAGTGGGTAACGTGACCAAGGGCAAACTTTGGGAGAGGATTTATAAACAGAGTTCATGCAGGCAGACTGGGAGGCATATGGGGACAATTTGGGTAATTGGGCTGCGACTCGACACTGGTGTATTACTGTACAAAAAGAAGCCCGAACCAGTGCAGCTCTGACATCTAATTGGCCAGGAGATTTTTTACAAATGACAGCAGCCCAGCAGCGACACGCAACATCGACAGCTAAACCTGAACATCGCACTGTAGGGGAGGAGCGTCGATGTGTAACAACAGCGCCCCGCCTTATGTATAGTTTCCACATGAAACACTCCCTTCAACGCCATTACTTTTGCAGCACACTTTATCAATGTTCTCAGAAAAGAGCTTCACAGCGAATGCTCCTAAAATCTTGAAGTCTGCGCAGGATTTGATGCCCCTGGAGACACTTTAAAAAGAAACCAGTCAAGTAGATGCGCCACTTTAATAGATAGTCAAATCAGAGATGGTGAGCTCTGCCCTTTTGCATGATTGAGCGCAGGGGGTTTCTGGCTTCTCAGACGATCTTAGCACCAGATGAAGGGGGAATACTAATCTTCAGTAGGACTTCAACTGTAACCCCCCCCCCCAACAAATACCTCAGTCTGCTTCCAATTAGTTCATTTGAGTAAATCTAATGCTCCAGTTTATACATGTGGAGCAGGCGTATGGTAACGTTTCCATTAAACAAAATTAACTTTTGTTTGGGAGTTGAGCCCTGCCGGATGTGTAATCTGAACCTTTGAGGATGTGATGGAGAGCAAACAGGGAAGGTATTAGTGAGGTTTATCTTAGCAGCTCCTCTCCTCCTCCCTCTCCTTTTCTCTCTCTCTCTCTCTCTCTGCTGATGTGCATGACTGATCCTTCCTTTAATTTGCTAGGCGACATATTCGTTCTGAGATGAACAATACTGTACAATCCCTGTAGTTTTCAACCTATGACAGTGTGAAAGAAAAATGTGGACCTTTATGCACGAAATATAAAAAAGGAAATTATTTTCGTATACATTTAGCATACAATTCATTAAAAAAATCTACATTGCTGTTTAGACGGTCTTCAAACTTTTCAGTATAGATCGTGCCATGTAAAAAACATTTGATCCTAAATGAGAAAAAGTCATAAGAAATACAATTTCAATTTAAAGAAATAGGTAGTTTAACCAATTTTCATACGAATGAAAAGTGTAGTGTGACCATTTATTAATACGTTGTTTATGTATGCGACAACTTCTATCCAAACAGGACTTTTGAATGTTGTATGAATTTGTGTACAGCACATATTTCTTCTAATAGTAAAATATGATTTATACAGACCTGCATTTATCTTTATCATGTTAAAAATGTATTTTCATAGTCAGAAACAAAGTATGCTTTTGAAGGTATTTTTTAAAAAGTCTTGGACCCCATTGACTTTCAGTGTATTGATAAAAACAATCAAAATATTCTTCAAACGGTCTTTTGAAATGCATGGAACAAAGAATGCCTTACAGGTTTGGAACTGGATGAACTTCAAATTTTTTTGTTTACCTGACTGGCAGGTATGGCATCTTTAACGTTGAAGTAGAAACCAAAGTAGATCATGTTGAAAACACCATGCCGTCCTAGTGTGGAGGTCAGGCCCTTATTAAGCCCACGTAGACCGTAGCCGTCTGTGTTTATAATTGTTCTGGCCTGTGCAAATGTAGACGGTTGCTGCATGGAGAAAAACAGAAAGCAACAACATTAGGGCCCTCAACACGAATGACTAAGACGTTTGTGACAAGACAAAGGCAAAAACAATACCAAGACGACAATTAACAGCTGTAGTCTCTTACCACTTTGAATGAATCCCTGTTGGCCTGTAGGCTCACTTTCACTACTTCAAATGGATTTACAACCAGAGCCTCGGTTAACCCTGACCCCAGGCCAGCCACAGAGAGAGCCTGGCATATTGAAGCAGGCAGAATTACATTACGAGAGAACATGACGCCACATGACAAACGAGAAAGACACAGAGACTATAAAGAAAGTCGCTTTGTGTTTAATTCAGAACAGACTGTATTTTTTAGATGACCAGTCAACACTTAAGGTATGTCACACAAATCCCATAACTCAAAGGAACAATGCTACTGTGACACTTAGCCTTTTAGAAACGTGTTTGTCCAGACGCAGAGCTTGACTTTAACCCACAAATGAATGAATGAAACTGCCACCGTCAATCATTATCAGGGGTTAGAAAGGAAACGCAGACAGGAATCAAAGATGAATGAACCGGCTCAGACAAAATGACTGGGACAAAGATAAATTACTTCATGTGTTGCAATAACAACTCAACTCAACTGTATGTCAGAGAAAAAGCTTTCATATTTTCATATTAGCTGAACAGAAAAGCATTGACCCTATAGTTCACCAAATTAACAGCAGTGTTCATGTTAGCATAGTTTTTTAGTCCTGGTTTGTCTTTTGATGAAGAATGTAATTTCAATTTGGTTAATGCTATACCATGCTGTATTAATTTGTTTTGCATTTGACACTGACTACAATATCTGAATGCAGTGTCACACTGAATCACAAATGTACATTATTCTGTTTAAATATGTAGCAAACATTATCAATGCTTTAGAGGTTGAATTTTTTTGTAAAGCCTCTTATGCTCACCAGGGTTGTTTTAATGAAAAAATAATACAAATAAACAACAACAAATAATTCAAAAAAAAAAAAAAAACTCCAACAACAAGACCCTGGACCACAAAACCATTCTTAAGTCGCTGGGGTATATTGTAGAAGTAGCCAAATATATATATATACATATATATATACACACATATACATATATATATATATATATATATATATAAAATGATTAGGATATTAAGTAAAGATAATTTTCATGAAGATATGATGTAAATTTCCTACCATAAATATATTAAAACTTAATTTCTGATTAGTAATATGCATTACTAAGAAAATCATTTGGACAACTTTAAAGGTGATTTTCTTTTTTGCTGTTTTTCAAAAAGCTGTATCTTGGCCAAATATTGTCCTATCCTAACAAACCATACATCAATAGAAAGATTATTTATTCAGCTTTCAGTGAATAAATATCTCATTTGATATTGATATTGTAATTATTATTATTTTTATTGTTTTTTAAAAAGTGATTTACTCCTGTGATGATAATCGTATTATGAATAACATACTTTATTATTATGACTACATTCATAAAAAAACAAAATATGTATGTATATGTATATAAATAAATATAATATTATTACACACGTACGTTATATTATATATATATATGTGTATAATATTATATTATAAATGTACACTGACTGCCCTCCAAAAGTTTGGAAACACCCCTGGCAAAGTGTGGTTTTGGATGATATCAGCTTAAATCCTTATACTGTACATTAAAGTAACTTTACATTAAATTGAAAGCCAGCAATAATAATCTTAATTTTGATTACATAATAATGGCAATGCATACATGCCAAAGTTGAGCTAACATGAGAGTAACTGGACTGTGATGTCTGTAAGAAGTGTCCAACCAGTGTGAATCATCTTTGGGCAATCCTCCAGGAGGCTTGGAGTAATATATCAAGTCAATGTTTAAATAAACTGACAGCTCGGTTGCCCAGATTATGCATGGCTGCTAACGATGGATATTCTGATGAATCCAAAATATAACTGTTTATGTAATAAAATATGTTTGTGTTGTCCCTTATCAGTGCAAAAATGATCACAAATTAAAAAGGTTTCATGCCAATATTGTTTCCAAACTTTTGGATGGCAGTGTATCTTTACTTCTTAATCAACAATAAAAAAAGACATTAACCAACAAACATTTGCTTCAGTAATTCTGTAAAAGATTAACTCCGTTAAACAGACTAATACAATATGTGGTACATTTTTATTCTTATGATTAGTGGCTCTTCATTTAAGTACTTGACCCGTATGTCTGCAGGCTTTAGGCCTACTTGAAGAGTGACAAAGGAGATCTTTGAGCGTGTTTGCATAAGGTGAGCTGGGGATAGTCCACACCCACACCCTCGATTAATACGAAATTGCGTGTGTGACGATTACACTCGCACATTTTGCCTTTTTGTGTGTGCGTGTATGCGTAGCCATGTATACAAGCTTGTGCACACACCGCAAGACAGTGTGAGAGCCTCATTACTCATTTTCTGTCTGAAAACCGGACATCTCCTTGACCGTGTTTGCAGAGCCAGCCATCCGCTCTTTCATTTTTTATTTGTCATATTACTGCATGTCTTCATCAATCACTCGGAGAGGTTTCAGCCGAGGGGCGGAGCCACAGCTCAATGGCTCTGTTGAATTCACTCGCAGACGATCTCACTCACACACTCCATGCATCAATCTTCCCAGTGCCTGTGGGCTCTGTGTGGATTGACATCTCTAGCTAGGGTGGGCGGAGACAGGTGTGATTGATCAGGCAGGTGAATGTTTTGCCTCTTCTTGGCTGTTCGACGAAGCTGTGGATGCGAGAGCCGCCGCCGGGCTCAGCCATCAACCCTGCTTCCACATTGATAGACTGCTGTCAAAGTAATGGGCTATCTTTCACATGCCTCGCTGCGCAGCATTCGTCTCGATTACACTTGGTTCCCGCTGCCAGCACGCCATGTAATGAGGAGAGTGCTTCGCTTGACTGTGAATGTGATTGTGTGTATAGTATCAGTGACTGTGTGTGTGTGCTTGTATCAGATGACTTACCAGGCCGGATGATAAAGGAGTAAAGCTCAACAGCTTCTTGTACTGCTCAAAGGTAAAAAACTGCAAAGAAGATCAGAAAAACCTGTCAGGAAGTGTTTTCAGACGCAACATGCATTCACATACATGCACACAGACAAGATGAATGCTCACACCCTAAGCAAACAACTCGACTGTAGTGAATGAGAACACTCAAGCTGTCAACATCTCTGAGCAAACACAAAAACACACGGGCGACTAGGACGTATATTTCTTTATATCAGTGAAGGTAATAAAACATCCAGAAAGACTGATGGAGGCCTGTTAGGTAGGTTTAAATCAACAGCATCATGAATTCATGGATCAGTGTTAAATGAATAGAAAATTCTGTCATCGTTTACTCAACCTCATGTCGTTACAAATCCGTGTGATTTACTCAGTGCTAAACAAAAGGAATTGTGAAAAATGTTCAAGCTACTCTTTTCATATAAAGTGTGTGAGGACACACCATGATACAAAATACGCCATAAAACTTCCTAAGTTATACAATAGTTTTGTGTGATGAACAGAACAGAATTTAAATGATTGGTCCCACTTTATATTAAGTGTCCCTAGTACCTGTGTACTTACATAGTAACTAGATGCGTATCTAGTATGTAACCACAGTGTAAGTACACATTGCTACA
>JAUMHQ010000078.1:14826926-14845571 GCA_032361165.1 Enteromius paludinosus | reverse complement strand
ACACATTTGTACTTACACACACCATTCTGAGGGTTGTTACATGTGTGTAGTTACAGAAATATTACAGCTGTAGATACAATGTACCGGTGTGTACTTACACTGTGGTTACATACTAGATGGTTACTATGGAAGTACACAGGTATTAGGGACACTTAATATAAAGTGGGGCCAAATTATTATTAACAGAAAATCTAGCATAACATATAATTATAAAATAAAAAGGTAACATAAAAGAACGTATTACTACTCGAAGGAACTAATATGTACAGGCTAAAAACTGTACAGTGTGTTGCCCCAGTGATGAGCTGAACATTTCAGCACTGTAAAGTTAATAACAATAAAACAGAGTAGCAATATTTTTCCCTGAACAGGTTAATCTAGTCCACTTTGCATTATTCCGTGAATAATCACTGAGTTAATGACCTTTTTAAATTTTGGGCTGTTTGACACAAAACTATAGTACATGAAGAACGTTTAATATCCATAGAACCATTCGCTAACACTTTACTTTCATCTTGTATGTATAATGAATTATAAAGTAGTTTTAATAGATTAATTATGCTCTGTAATGCACCCTATAATGCATTGTACAGTCTCATGAATAATTGTAACCACAATCAATTCATTATAACACAAATAAATTCATTGTTAGACTACTCGTTTTATATTTGGTTATAATTATTTACAACAAGATATCATGTGATACAGCACACATTATAAATGATTATAATAGCCTTTAATAAAGGCTTCAAATAAAGTGTTAACAACCTTTCCATTACACAGAAAGTTCTTTACAATGGAAAAAGTTTTTCTTTTGAAACGTAGAAGCTCCAGGTCCCATTCACTGAAAGAAAGTTACCAGTGTATTATTCAAAATTCTCTTTTTGTGTTTTGTTTTTGAGTTGAATGACAAGAGAATGATTACACGATGACAGAATTTTCAGGTGAACAAATCCTTTATGGCAAACTGTTAAAGCATGTCAAGTCTACCGATCCAAAGCTTTCCAATAATGGAACGAAACCCCTTCCAGATGTTTTTTAGATTGGAAAAGTGAGACATTAATGTGCTCGCTCTCCTTTCAGACACCCATTTGGAGGTGCCCATAACCAACGGCCTAAAGCCACAAAGGGTGCTCATCTAAACTCAGTAGTGTATATATGTACTGTTTATACATGATACTAAAGTGAGGCCGGTAGCAATCTTTGGCCATGTAGGTCAATATTGGGAGTTCTCAAAAGCAAACACATGTGGCATGACGACAAACATAGAGAGGGGATGAGTGTTTTTGATCCTTCTGGCTAGAGCCGGTATGTTGAGGATATACGTATGTGGTCTGCGTGTATGTTTACACTCGAAGGCCAGGTTGCAAAGATCAGAGTGTGTATGGTTTAAGTGATGAGTTTAAGCTCAGAGTCGAATGTGGTTCCTGTTACCTTCACTGCTCTCTTTGGGGTCTCGGCCAAAATGGGGGGAAGGATTCCCTTGTAGAAGCCGTACACCCTGTCGAGGAAAAGACGTCACTCATTGGGTTTGGGACATATGATAAATGGACAAACAACATTTAAATGTATGCCGTAATGAAACCAAAGTTTAGTAGGCATCTCATAATAAATTTGACTCAATACAGAATAACAGTTGAGCATGGTAAACATGAAGCTAAGCCTTCTGGGCAATTTGCACCAATATGTACTGTAGCTATTAATGTGCTAACTTTCTTAATACCTGATTTTAGAATCATTGCAAAAAATAAATAAATAAGAATTTGAAACTGCAACACCGTAGAAAACCCAAACTATAATCTGATTATATTTTCTCAAATTTTACAAATGCTATTGCGTTGACTGCATTCTTTAAGCTTAACAACATGGTTACTGGAGTAAGTAAATAAACATATTGATACAAAAAAAAATGAATTGAAAAAAAAAGCAATTCTAAAGATTGCGCACCTAGTTTTACACTAGTTTTACCTAGTTTTATCACTGTTGCAAGTAGCAGTGTAATGTACTGCACTGTAGCAAGTGAAAATGCTGAAGTAGTGCATCAATCAATCAATCATACATTTTCCCCAGTCCATTGAATAAGTGCATTTTAGACATTTTATCTTAAAATCTGAATCTACAATCTGAGATTAAACTAGCAACAAGATTAAAGGTAAATAACTAACTTGTATTTATTTGTTTCTTTGCCCATTTCTGTGCAAATACTGATAGATAGATATCCAGAATGATATCTGTCGATGCTGATACTGATCGTTTCATAGTCAACAACAGCGCTATTATTTTCAATTCATCTGTTTGTTAACTAATGAACTGTTTACATTGGATAAATTTCCTGAGAAGGCACCATGAAGTAAAATATTGTTCACAAGCTATTTTATTGGCATCTTTCCGCAATTGAAACCTTTTTTCAATTTTCAACAGACCTTCTGATGCTGATTTAGGTCCATTTTGTGCTATAACTTGCATTAAAGTGGAAAAGAATTGCACTTTATGCTGCAGCGTTCTGTCTCGTCACATTTAAGAGTATCTAAATGGCATTCATTGTTTGAATTTCACGAATTAACAGAATTTGAAAGATGAGACTTTAGTAGTAATAAAGGCTTGTCACAAATTGTGTTTGGAGTATAGAAAAACCATGGATCTGGCAACCCTTGATTGAACTATGGATGACTCATAGGGTCAAATGCTTAAAGGCGCTATTTTTAAACTGTCAATGTATGTTTGTCACATTAATTTTGACAGTGCCAAATTGAACACAATAATTCATTTTTTCAGACACAGTATGAACTGCAGTCTGACATGTTTTTCTAGCACATTTTGATAGACAGGATATAATTGGCCTTTATCATCAGCTGATTTTGAAAATACCCATTATTAGCTGATAAATCAGTGCATCTCTAATATATATATATATATATGGCTTAATCCTTATTTGTGAAATATTTCAAACTGGCTGAAGTAATTCACCAAATATCTTAAGTCTAAAACACAGAAGGCGTGACTAATTTCGTGACGCAACTATTTCCCATCTTCATGGTGATACACATCAGAATGCAGAAACCTTTGCTGGGTGAATACTGTGGAAATCCACCCCCATTACAATGCATTGAGCTCAACTACGGTTGTAATGCACTACTGTTTCCAGGGTACTGTTTCCAAACCAGAACAGGTTAAACTGGTCTAAACACACAAACAAGCACTTACAAATGAAAAACAAAAGCCCACAATCAAAAGGAACTACACTTTTAGGTGTTCAGTGTCTAAAAAGATTAAGACAGCCAAATCATTTCTTGGCATTAGTGTCAAAACGGGTGAGATTCTTTAGCTTCTGCTATATAATTATAAATAATGACTTCTTTAGAAACTGTCACACTATTGCAGGAGAAAACAGCTTTAAGGGATACTTATCAAATTATAGAGTTATAAGTGCAAATAGACATAGACAGTAACTCCTGACAGGTATCTGTATGATAAGCAAATGAATACAGACAGTCTTTGTCTTCCAACAGCATGATCACTAATATCTTTTCTCATTTGAATATATTAGAAAGCTGAAATGTTAATCTTGATATCACCATATACTTGTATCAAGGCTATACTTGCATAACTGTCGTGATGTGGGTTTAACGTTGTAACGGCATAAATTGTATCTCAAACAGAAAATGATCCTAATGTGTTGGCCTACCATGCTGTATCTCAATAGAAACTTTTTTATTTTTTGGGACAGCTCTGTATTTTCTTTGATGTTGAATATCATACAGGATCTCTTGGACATTCACAGCCTGCTTAAGCAGAAAGCAACCAAAATAAGTGTCCGCATTTTGAGATTCCAGTCTGATCAATGCTTCAGCACGTTCTTACCACCCCTAAACGCAGACATGTGCACTTTGAGAAGCAGACATTGTTTGGAGAGCGCATGTACTTTTTCTGAAGCTGAAACCTGACTCTGTTATGCTTTCTGTCAATCTGAAAGTCAGGACAAGCCTGAGCAAGGGAAACACCTGAGCTTTTCTTCTCGCTCCTCATTCTCTCATACAAAAACTCTGCAGTATGGTAAAGAGCTAACATTTACCTAGAATTGTGTGTGCAGTTTCGGTATTGTAGTAATACGTCAAAAAGAAAAGGTCTGACATTGGATTTATTGTAGTGCGATACAATTGGTTAGTAGGGACGACGATAAATATTGATGCTTGAAATCATCAGGTCATCTGGCCTATTTTTTTTCAAGACTTCTAATAAAAAAGAATTCAAGATATGATTTTATTCTTTGAATTTCACATAATGTCCATTTTAAGAATTAAAGTCAAGGAAGAGGATTACTCGGTTTCATTCGTTTATCTATAGTAAATAGATTATATAGATTATCAACAAATGGTATTTAAAATGTTCAATGAATTATCTCAAGGGTATAAAAAAAGAAAAAGGAAAGAATAACCTAATATGATTAACCAGTGATCAAAGTGATCAAAATTAAACTGCTATCAATAGCAATATTTTGGCAAAACAATACAGTTTAGATTGTTAACATTAATAACAGATATCATAGACTAACAATAAACAATACTTTCACAGCATTTATTAACAGGTTATTGTTCATTTCTGCATATACATTTTTACCTTTCTGGGTAAATTAAAGTATAAATATACATAAACACATAAACCAATTACTATAATGTGATTAGACACTGTTAATTTATCAGACAGCATTAATCTACACTACTTTGTCAAAAGTTTGGTGGAAGCAAGATTTTTTGTTGTTGTTGCTGTTGATTTGCTTAAAAGAAATGTATACTTTTTTGTAATGATGCATTAATTAAATGTGATAGTAAAGATTTACTATTTCTCAATAAAATAGTATTAAATCGCAGTTTATATTTATAATTTAATATTTAATTCTTTAATTGTAATTTGGTGAGATGCATGAGAGACTCGCTGACTCCAAACCCTTGAACGTTAGTATAAATGAATAAATGCTTTAAAAATTGTTGTTCAGTGTTGGATTCATTAATTGTAAAACCTTAACGCAAAATATTTGAATTATTTCCTGAGAACAAAAAGGCTTTTAACTGCCATTACAAAAAGTACCACAAGTCAATTTATTGTTTTTTAATGCAAGAGCATTGCTTTGTCCGTTCTTGGAAAGCTTAGTGAGGAAGGTTCTCCCCACCAAAACCATCATTAGGAAAAGTAAACGACAGGATTTTCATTTTTAGCTGAACTATTCCTTCAACACGAACAGCCTTACTGATAACGAAGCCTTCAGATATGCGTATAAGAGAGTTGCTGCATCCCGAGAGGGGTCGGGTAAGAATGAAACAGATTTCTCCATATCAGTTCTAGCACGTATTGATATTGAACACACGTGTGTGGACAAGGTGGACAGAGTAGCGTGACAGTTGCATGTGAACTTCTGTCGTTGTATTGTGAAAACATGCCCGAGCAGTCAACAGAGATGTTCTCGGCTGATTTAGTTGGGGTGTAAATATTTTCGTTTCTGTGAACAGAGATGAGGCGATTAGCGAGCAAAGTTGCCCACGCCATGACCGCCCCTCCAAAACCTCTGACCCACGGTTAATTACTACCACACATCTCATGGGATGACAAACAATCTTGATTTCACCAGCATCACGATGTGTCAGATGTCACAAGCCTCACTTGTCAGGTAAAACGGCAACAGAGAGGCATTGTGTCGAACGAAAGTGTCAGGCAGAGTGGGCCCGACGTGCAGGGCTTTTGTCTGGCGAAATGGAAGCCCCCCTCCTGACGTGGCGCATGCAAACGCCGGCCGCATGTTTCCCGGGTGTGGTCAGTCTAAGAAACATCAGGTGGTGAGATAAAGCTCCAATTTGTTACACACGCACTTAGGACCCCATTTGACTACGGCTGGTTTGACTATGCCTGAATGCCAATTTGACTCTAAATGTAAGCATGCAGTTGGCCCTCATAAGCAAATGCTCACACATTTAGGTACGTGTGGGTCCAGCAGCTGGAGTTTGTATAGGTGTGATTTGTCTTTGATTTGCATCAAACCCCATTTCTCCCATTCAACTCATGGCCACATCCTTCGACATAACAAAAGCAGAGGAAGGAAATGATACATTAACCAAATTGGATAATGAGGCAAAATGTTTGATCCCTGTTATGGGGCTGACCGTCAATGAATCACGGGGAAACGTATATAGAGTATTTACATTTGGGCCTTTGTCTGCTGGAAGTGAGCGTACAGTTGTGATCTTACGTGGTGGACCGGGTGACTTTGAGCTATTCCTGTTCTATCCCTTGTCAACAACCTGAATGCTTGATCTGCAAATATTGTCATTTGCCTCTTGAGGCTTTAACCTTGACTTTGGTTCGGGGCGGCACAACGGCTCCAGGCTCATAAATCAAGGAGTGGGGAGATGAGAAGCAGGGACGTTTCTTGAGATTTGGCCTGAAATCAAACATGACAGGCAGAGCAAAACAACACCAAGCCATCAGCTAATAGCCTCCAGTGATTAATGCAGAAAAGCAGCTCAGAAACCGATCTGATATTTGCATTTGAACCAGCATAAATAAAATGTAACGTTTATTTATATAATCATTTATGGTAACACTTTATTTTAAGGACCAATTCTTACTGTTAACTAGTTGCTTGTTAGCTGTTTATTAGTACTAATAAAGCACATATTAATGACTTATTCTGTGTGACAGATCACTTAATCCTATCCAGTACCTAAAATTAACTTATACATTACATGTTTACTGTAGGTCTAATCCAATGGCTGTCACTAATTTCAGGGTATGCAACTTAAAACCGTAAAAGATAAATATGGAATTAACTACGCACATATATATATTCACTATAGGAAAAAATGAGAATGTAAAGCAATATAAGCCTTCCTTTTTTGTGTTTACAGGAAACATACGGTCATACAATATTGTGTATTCCTGTCGTCTAAACACAGTCAGAAACTTCAAAGAATCCACCGTAAGATTATTCAAGATTATTCTTATGCATTTCAGTATGAACTGTATTACTGTATAGAAATCCAGAAATTCCAATAAATCATTGCATGCTTAGATGCAAAGAAAAGGTTCGTCATTGTAGAATTCTATATTCAGCCGTTTTCAATAAAAATTAATGGTTCTTTACCTCCAAATCAGCATATTCAGGATATATATCAGCACACTGGATCATGTGACACTGAAGACTGGAGTAATGGCTGCTGAAATTTAAGCTTTGACATTACAGGAATAAATTAAAACTATTTAGATAGACAGAATGATAGGTTAAACAATATAATGATGGATAAAGCAGTAGAAGGATATTCCTTTATTTGGTATAATTTGGACCTACTTTGTCCAGTCCAAATAATACGATTTTGAATGTATTTTGGAGCCTTAGCAACTTACCTGCCGCTTGAAGTAGCAACAAAAACTTCTATAAATCACATACTGTTAAATAATTATGCACAATCAAGCTATTTATATATGTGATCTAAAACTATTAGTGCTTTCTTTCTATGATGATTCACACATGCTACATCATGACGCAAGTGAGTGTTCATACCATTTCAAACAGACTCGGAGCCAAATTCACAGATGGATCTCCAGCTCTGAACTAATTGGTGTGTGGAAGCCGACGAGCTCGGGTTTCTACCGCACAGAGGGGAGGACCGAAGCAAAATATGGACCGAGAGCAAAAGTGCAATGCTGGCCCATACAGCAAGAGCATGTTTATTTTCAATAATAATTTCACAACAGTAACTTCCACCACCGTTTGTGTAAATTAAAACTAAGTGGTTCAGCCTGGGGCTGATCATGCAACCGGCTACTGTGTGGTGATCCCAGCCACAGCACAAACAGTTGGAGGGTGATAATTGGTTTAGAAGAAAGAAGAGGCGTAATCTGCACGGGAGGCCTTTGGGATGCTGCCGATGACAGCTCCTTGGAGAGGGAAAAGTACGATGGATCTCTGCGTCAGCGTCACCTGGGGCCACATGCGCGCATATATTCTCACACCTTGCTCGGGATCAGCTTTAGATTCACTGTAAAGCTGTCATCTTGCCATAAACAGAGATTTCTTTCAAGTCTGCACACTGTCTGGGATCCGGCACGTGCCTCATGTTGTGTGGCGGAGGGAGGGGAGGAAAGACTGAAAGGAGAGCAAATCATTTGGGGAGGAAAAAAAAGAAGAGGAGGAGGGAGACAGAAACAGATAAATCTCTGCCTCAAGCATATTACGCCATATGTGTGATTTCCTACGAGAAGAGGCAGTTAACATGATGACACACACTGAGCATGCCACTGCTTAATATAAACCTATGACTTCACTGGCTTGTTTGAGATTGACACACTGCGTATTCTAGAGCAGGTGGGCTTAAAGTTTGTGATTTTTGTACACCGGGTTTAGTACTTTTCCAAAGCTCAAAACATTCCCTGTCACCAGGTGTATGTTGTTCCCATGCACAAAGCAGGCATGTGTGCCTAGTATACACTGAATACATGAAAACAGCAGATGGGAAGTACTGAAAGAAAACATTGCAAACCTGGAGTGTCATTCACACTTCTGACCAAAAACTGAATTATAACTGGAAAAATGTCAAATTAAGTTACAAATTAAAGTAAAGCTGCATTTCTAAACATTGAAAATGGATGGCGATGAAGGACAGGGTAAAGGTTAGAAACCTAAACAAAAACTCTAGCACCAGACACTTCCATATTAAATTACATGAATTACAAAGATCCTAAAAGTGTTTATTTTTGGTGTCTGATATGTCCAGTAGATTACATACATATTTTTAAATGGTAAATGACATTATTGAGAAATTTTGATGGAATGGCAATACAACACAGTATGGATGGATTGACTGACAAATGGATAAACAAATGGACGATGGAGAGACAGACAGACATTTATACTGTAACTTACCCCTCATTGCGAATTATAGTTCTGAAACAGTCTCCAAGTCCTTTATAGCTATTTGGGTCAGACCTCCCTTTCTGGATTTGAAACCTGAAACATGAAATGATGCCAACTGGTCACAACAAAACAAGTCATTTACAAACCTTGATTCAGAAAAATGTAACTAATATTAAAATAATTTCTCTATTCCATTGGTTATAATCACTATAATCAAAAATATGTACCATGTTAATATACTAATCAAAATACTGGTATAATATAATGAAAAACTAATAAAAATAAATCTTATTGTTTGTATTTACCGTATTAAAAGGAGCCTAATACCAAAGTTAAATAAAAAAATATATATAATAGCATTATATATAGATATATATATACTGTACACACACACACACACACACACATTTTGAAAAGAGCATTAAAACAAATTAGAAAGAAAAATCATGATCTTACAGACAATTTATCTCATAACATGTTTTACATTATTCTCCCTCTAGACAAATTCATTTCATGCATGTAATTGCTACATTTCACATTTGGGGAGAAAGCCAAATAACAAGAAAAACAATGAGAATTCATAAATTCTGGAAAACGTCACTGCCATTCATACATTAAGCTCAACATTCTTTCGCTTAGATGAGTGAGAGATCATAGAGCATGACCACCATATGCTATCAATTATCTGTGTGCGAGAAATGTGGGACACTGGCTAATCTGTGCAAAGTGTCGACACAAGTTTTAGACGTCTGTCAAAACCCTCTTCTCTCCCACCTTCTGTTCTTTCCGAGGCCGTGCTGACTTTCTCGGTCCCTTTAGCACAGCGGAGAACTCAAACATTTACTTAACCCATCCTTACCAATTAGCTTCGCTTCTCCTATAGCCACAGACCTTGTAGCTGCTAACTTTGTCGCTTACACGCTAGTAACCTGCAGGTAACAGTTCTTCAGTTCCATGTAAATTTTTTAATACGATACAAATGGTCAAGAGATGTTTTTGTAGCAACAAGCATGCTAGTAACTCCCTAATAAAGCGCAAACTGAACCGTGTAAATGTTTAACATGGTACCAGCACAGAGTTTGGAGAAAGGGATTTACTGGTTCATCCCCCCCACCACCAACCAACCAACACACACACACAAACACACATGCCCCAAGGCTCATGCTATATAGCTGTTTTAGCAAAAAGAAATGGCCAGAGCAACTGTAAGACCTTTGGTACTTTGACACCACACGCTATGATTTGTTTATTGGCGGACATGCCAGGACAATTTACAGGAGTTCAGGCTGGGTATCTTTTTGGGCACACAGAGACGATAAAATAAAACAACCTTTGGCCTCCAAGCGTGAATAGATGAACTCAGGGTGGAAGACACAGAATAAGAAAGATTCTCCTCATATGGCTTTGACTGCCATGTCAAGAGGTCAGCAGTAAGTCATCCAGGCCGGTGCCTGATGGGGCCGTAAAAGTGGCCTGGGTCCATCGGATGAGAGGGTTTACCGAGGTGAGCAGCCTTTCATATCGGCAACAGATTAACATCTTAGAGGGGTGTCCCCAGCATCCAATTTTGTAGATTCCCAAAAAGCTTGTAACCCGTGCCTAAGAACCAGTTAAAAAAGCATCATAAACGAACGTCCAACACCATATTAAAGAGAAAGAAGAAAAGAGGGACTCTGAAACAGCAGGCAGTCAAGTGAGGGGGGATGTAGGGATGGGGGCGTGCAAAAGGATGGGGCACCGAACCAAAAGATTTAAGACCAGTGGAGCTTGTAAACAAATTTAAATCCAGCCTAATTAAAGGCACATGAGAGGGTCAAGGATAGAAGATGGTCTTGTCCCACCAATACCAGAGTTTCTATTTTCTGTAGTACACTGGGATGGTCTAACCCGCTGAAGCCCAGAGGTGGACTGTCCGCTTTTAGCTGCCTGACTCCACTGCTGACCTTGGGGTCACCTCATTTCCTCATGCCCCTTACCTACCCTGTCATAAAAGCCTTGGACCAAACGTCACAGCCCGGGGAATGGAAGATAATGGGGAAGATTTGGCAGCAAAAGATCTTCAAGAGTTTCAAAAAGTGTCACCAGGCTTCCCTTGCTTACTAAGAGAAGTTGAGAAAAGAAAAGAAGCTTATGTTAAGGTGAACCTTTTGTTTTCACACAAGTCCTCTAGCCAGACGATCAGGAGTGAAACCTTTAAACAGTTTTGGAGAAAGATTTTTACTCTTGAGAAGAGTTGACGGCTGATTCAGTTGGCCTTGGAGCCAAGCTCCCGGTAGTAAAGTCAACAAACAGAGGAACTGCGAAAAGCCCAAAGGCTTTGTTAAAAGATCCAGCTCTCAGAATCCCTCTCAAAGTAAACCCAGAAAGAAAAGATATACTTACAGGTGACGATATATGTGAGTTCATCAAAATCCTCCAACGACCTTCTGTACTCTGTTTTTATAGGACCAGAGCGCCATCCTGGATAGCCAGGTGAAGGTAAGGCCAACGTGGAGCTTCTACCGGTGAAATGAGCACCGGGGGTAAATAACCCTACCATCTCCACCTGACCCCAAACTCCCTGTAAAATGGCGAACTCTCAGTGCTCCGACAGGAAAGAAAATGAGAATAAAGAGAAGGGAAACACCTCCTCTTTGTATTTTTATAGACAGAAGTGAAGTGTTTCAGGTCCAGGCCGATTGTTAGGGCCTTGTCCCCTTTCAGACCCTGTATGTAATGGGCCAGCACCAGGTCCGACAGGGGGGGCTGTGCCGCGCTGGAAGACGGGCTTGATGGGTTGCGGCCTAATAATGATGGTGTTAAAAAAATAGCCCTGTGGGAAGGGCGGGAGGTTACTGGGTTGATCAAAAGGCTCGAGTTTGATGGGTTTGCCTTTAAAGGGGCAGGCCAAACTTTTAAAAAGGTCTCTTAAATTTGCCTTGTTAAACGAAGGGTATTCCCCCAAAGAATGGAGCGTGGAGTGGGAACTGCATTATTCATTTATGAGTATAATATCAACCCCATGATAAACAAGGTCCTATGAGCTAAAAACCATCCTGCAAATGCGACATTTATACATTTTCTATTACTTCCTTTTTCCTTTTTATAACTGAAACTGTGTGACTGTAGTTGTGACAGGAAATTTTTTTTAAACGGCTGGCATTTGATATTGGCCATCTATGTTTCCAGTCTGGTACAATGATAACCAAATATTGCATGGTATAAGTAAAGGCAAAAAAAAATGCTGGAAAATTACTAATTTGCAAATGTATTGGCTTCAATGTGTTTTTTTTTCAACTGTAAGAAGTAAAACAAATATCACTATGGCTGAATTATTTCAACTGAATTATTTACCAATGTTTTTGGTCATGGCATTTCAATTATTCAGTCTTTAATTCTTAGTCATGCTAATATGTTTTCCATTTGCTGCCTCTGAACCGACGACACTTTCATCAAGAGCTGAAATGAAGGCAAATTTAGAGAAAAGCGAAACACGCGCGTGAGCAAGGTTTCTTTTACACACAATCAGTGGTGCATAAGAGAATCCAGAAGGCAGCATTAAAAGGAAATCTATTTTTTACAGCCAGACAGTTAATTTTAATGAGCAGGATCATAAAGATGGCAGACGTCCATTGCAATGCTACATGAGGTTAAACCTCTCTAACCTAAATGCTCCAATATGGAAGAGGACCAATCGACCCTCTGTGATCATGCTAATCATGAATATCAACTAATGCTCTGTGACTGCATTAATCGGACAGTACGCAAGCAAAACACCATTGATACTTGAGTAGCGTGGTGTATATTAATGTAAAACCAGTCAAACGCAATGCTTTTGTAAAACCACATGGAAATTTCTCTCTTAAAACTGTCTTGATTCAGTGCAGACATACATAGCTGCTTTCCTCTGTTCTTTTGGCTTTTCAGGCTAATACCGCTGGGCCCGTGGCTGGAGTTGGCCAATAAAGCTGAGCCTTTGGAGGGAAGGAGATAAAGCAGAAGAGAAGATGAAGATGGGGTAAAGGGGAAGTGATAAAGTCATGGCGCTTGTGACACCGCATGCTTCTAGGTCTTGGTCTGGGTTAGGAAAGCTTGGGTTTCAGTGGCACCACAGGCCAACCTGACCCACTGTGACTGGGGTAATGAAGCTGGGACAAGGAATGACATCCTCAAGATGGCCAGTTTGACATCCCACAAAAACGCTGCTTCTGATTTATATCTCAGGTTTCCAGACTCTGTCTGACGTCTTGTAAAAACGTTGTCTCTCACTTTGCTAAGACATTCCAAACACTTATAAGAAACAACAATTACTAAGAAAAGGGTTATCGGAAGACTACACTGAAGTTTTACATAAACATGCAGCTTTCGTGTTCAACCAACCCCAATTTGACCCTTTTCTTACCCTTAATGCAGTTTAAATCTGGTAGTTTTAACAGATGAAGCAGAATGGGTTTGTAAAGCTGAACTATTAGTAATTGAACACACCTCTTAAAATGCAACACGTGAAAAATTACAAAACCTCTAAAGTGGCGGTGAATAATTAAAAAAATTAAAGCAGCATATGATGTAACAACTATGCATGCATGCAGCTACTTAAAATGTGAACACTTTTTAAAACACTTTACAATGAGGGTACATTCATGGCTATTTGTTAATTTATTGTCAAAAATACAATTTATTAATCTATCAATTAATTATTATTGCTATTATTATGTGTATGTAGCATAATGTACAGTGTAAATATGAAAGAATTGTGTCGTGTTTTTAAGTTTGAAGTTGTAACCCTAACCCTAATTCACACAACTTTTACATTGTCTGAAAGTGTTTTTCTTAAGTTACATTAACGCAATATTAATTCATATAAATCTTTTTTAAAGATTTCAAAAAAACTGTTCGGAACTAGAAAAATCCGATTCCGGATAATCCCTCTCAGTCCAGTTTAGTTATGGCTGCTTTGAAGTAAGGAAATGGCTGGCTGAGGATGGTGGAGGCTCCTTAAGACAGCATGAGACTGGCACTTATTACACAGACGGTCAGGACAGTGCAGTGAGCGGTCATCAATACTGCACTCTCTGCTTCTTCAGCAACAGAAACCGGACTCTCTGAATTACAACTCTACATTTGCACCTCTCACCCCCTGCCTGGTAGGAACACGGCCGCAGCAAAACAAAACTCTGAAGGAGTGGGTCACAGATGCTTTGAGGCGTCTGACAGACACAGGAGACAAATGAGTTTTCATCAGGCACTTTACTGCGTCTCTAAAACGGCTCATTTCAGCACACTGGGACATTTTTGCTTTATTTAGTATGTTTGTAACATAATGCATTTAGGTGTTTGTGACAACTCCTTCAAGCAGACCTGTTTAATACCAGGTCATAATGTGCAATGGCAGTCACATCAGCAGGAGATCACACCGCTGGTACCTGATCACATCAGCTGTACACCTCTAGAATCTGAAAAAAATATCTTATCTGTGCAAAGAAATGTGACGGATTTTTTGGGCTCGATATGAATATGTTCTCTCATCAGTTGCTCATGTCAATTTCTTTCGTCTGCAGAAACCAAAAGAAGAAATCCTGAAGAATGTTTCAGTATAATCAAATCCAAAGGGATCCAAAGCAACACTGAATGCCACCTTCGATTAAAGAGTCTTCATTTGTGCTCCACAGGAGAAAAAAAAGCCATAAAGGTTTGTTTCTATGGTTGAAACGTGATACGCTAACAAAATGGAAATGTGTTTAATATAGACATACCATATCTAAGCACCAGATGCGTTACAGCAGTTTTACTCTCATAATTATTATTATTACTAACAGTAGAGCACCAACATTACCAACGCACAGTAATATTCATATGTCACGCTATCATACTCCTATTCAACCATTGTTCCATTCCAGGAAAGTGAAAACATCCCTTACATATTTAAACCCACAAACGAACAGCGAGCGAATTCGTTAAGGTATGTAAACTTTTCTCTGATGAAAATTCGTTTCATGCTCAGAGTGAGTAGTTTTGGTGCCAAGGTTTCATTCTTTTTACCTAAACACACATTTAATGTAATTTAGCAAGGAATGGGCTTAAGTGGTTTGTATTATAAGACACCAGAACTTTTGATATGATTTCAGTCTGTAGTAAAACTAATTATTACTGTAACTACTATTATTGCGTACACCTGATGTTCTATGATCTGCGTTAAGCTTAGCAGTCAATATTATACTCTGTACAAAAAAATGTCAGTGGTAAGCCACTAATATAAAAGCTTTTTAATTCCCTTTCTAAACCACAAATAGCAGTGCCTTGAGTTATTTTGGACTGGCTTTAGATTTCCCTTTATAATGAAACATGCCACAACCAATGTTCTGCTGACTTCTTTCACTGGAATTGTGAGTATTTACTGTCCGACCGCTGATGTGATTGTGAGTCTTGGCTTCCTTTAAGCACAGATAGCCACAGTCGGATACCTGTGTGCAGTTTACACCATCAGAGCCGTCAGCCAGGGCAGGATTAAGAGATCACTGTAGCACAGCTGAGCGACATGCTGCTTTACTGGGCCGGATCGGCTCTTAGTCCGCTGAGCTTTGAGCCCTGCTGTTTAAGGGCTGGTTGAGGGATTCCTTCAAGAGTGCACCAGGGTTCAGCCACCAGCTGGGGGTGGAAGACAGTGGGCTCCTCTCTCAGCGTCACCGTTCCTGGGGACAGGACGTCATCTGTCACTGCCCTCGTCAAACATTACTATCCCTTCCCAGTAAGGCTTACTTTTCAAGCGTGCTGGGATCTGATGAAGGTTGTGTTGTCACAGTGACTCTCATAAGGAGGTATCTCCAGGTTGTTTTAATTATTAGAGGTGGAGTAACATAGATAAGTGTGTAGATTGATATGGTAGATCACTCATCATGGATAGACACAATGTCAGGATCAATGCTGGTGCTTTATTTCATGGAGATATAAGTTTCATTTATATGTATTACAATTGTTATTTTTGAATTGTAATGTAACATTAACAGCATGTAAGTATTTAAACGGAACCTATTTACCAGTTTATACACACATAAAACCCCCAAATTGTATAATTTATTTTAAAAATAAAAGATAATATACACTTTCTTTTAAATGTTTGAAACTGTATGTTTAAATGTTTAAATGTCTCAAAAGTTGTCCTCTCCTCAAAATCTTAAAAAAAATGTTTTTATATGTAATATATTAAATATATATATATATATATATGTGTGTATTTAATTTTCTTTTTAGTTTACATAATACATGTGTGTGTACTATTTATTAGGTGTATAAATATACAACCGATGCATGTATAAATTTAAGATATATATGTTTTGTATATATACTAAATATATTTATATCTAATATAAATTATATTTCTAAAACGTACATATTTTCTAATTATATACTGTATGCGTGTTTTTATAAATACATAATAAATACATACACTACAAACATATTATATTAACAAAAACCTTTATTCTGGATGAGATTAATTTTATATAATATTACATTATACAATTAATAATACATTTAATTCATAATGCTACCATTGTATGGAAAATTAAAACAGGAAAAGTCTGAAAAGTCTTCTCAAGATGTTCATAAATAAAATGATAAAATATAATACATTTTATGTTTAATTGCTGATTTATGAATGCACTTGTAAATAATACACTCATTAGGGTCAAATAATGAACAATTCAAATGGGTCTATTCAAATATAGTTATTTGCTCAAACACAAATGCATACTACATACATATTATATGTGCGCACTTGCAAAAAGCTACTTTTTTTAATAGAGCTATTTATATTCTATGCGGCCGACAAACAAACCAATTTAGAGCAATACACACATGAACGAACATTTTATTTTTCTATACCTTTCTCCTCATTTAAAAAAAAAGAACAACAACGGTGACTGTAGGAGGGGCTTAGGGCGTGTTTGGGGTGGGGTGAGGCAACGTAACCGGATCCCTTCAACAAGAGCAATGCAAGCTCATTCCTGGTCTCTAATGAGTGCAGCAGGGCGGCCGGCATGATGATCAGAGTCAGATGGGGTGCCCCGAGCAGCCGCCCCCTGCCGAAAGTGCCGCCTGACACCCTTTGTTACCTCCAAGTGAGCTGAGACCAGCCCATGAACCATGTAACTAGGTGGTTTCCAGGTTAATGAAAAGCTGTAACTCCAGTCTCACTGTCTCCTTAGAAGTCTAACTAACCCCCGAAACCCCCTACTCTCACCCTAGCAAGCCCCCTTTGAAAAAAAGGCAACATTCCAACCCAGAAATGAGCACCGTTGAACGCAAATGAATATAAGTGGCACATAGACCTGCTCTGATCTGAATATATGGCTGCGACTTATGACGGTCAGAGGTGGAGAGACCCATAATTTTACGTTCAGCTGGAAGTGCTTGATCCTGAATATAAACAAGTATGAAGAATGGTAGTGAGACTTTAAAGTAAACATTGATTTAACCTTACAAACAATCACGGCCTTGAAATATATCCTCTTAATGTTCTCCTAATCTGCTTCCAGATGTTTGTTTGCGAGTTTGTGTGTGTGTCTGAGATCGACGGCCCCCTCAGTCGTCTAAATCCTGTCTCCGCCTCTTCATGGCTCCAGCACCCTCATTTGCACAGGGTAAATATGTATTCCCAAGTATACATTTTGTCAGGTTCCCCTCAGAAAAAAGCCTTTGATTCAACTAAGGCGGCTCGTTGAAGAGAGCAAGGGGGTGAAAACCCCCCCCAAAAAACAGTTCACTCCAGTTGGCATCTAATTTGGAGCAGCGGACATTAAAGCGGCAGCCAGTCACTAATAAGAGCCATTCCTGCAGCTAGCATTGGAGAGGAGGTGTGCTGGGCATTCGTGCTTCAGCAGCTCTCTGAGACCTATGCTAATAGATTTCAGCTCTACTAACCCTTCATTCTGCCAATTAGCCTGCTTTAGTGTGACTGAAAACCCAAGAGAGAGAAAAAAAGAGGGAGAAAGAAAGTGGTACACAAGTAATACGGCAACTAGATTTTTGCACTTTCTTCAGATAGTTGAGTAGCTGTCATCTGTTGCAAACTCATCGCCACTATAAAAAGTTTACAAAACCATTTAAGCGCTGAAGTCTTTACTTTATCTGCCAGGCAGATGAACCGACAGACAGAATGATTCTCAGAACGATAGATTGAAAGATGATAGATACAACGATAGAACGATAGATAGATAGGCATGCAATGCTGCTCTGGAAAGAGCAAAATCTTCATTTTATGCAAATATAATATTGTCTAATACAAGGACTTGGTTCAGTACTGTTAAGAAACTGTTGAAGCCGCACAATACTGTTTCATTTTCTCCCATTCAATGTGTCTTTTATTCTAACCTTTTAAACTATAACACTGACCGTACATCATGAATTACTTAATCCTGTCTAGCGCTTATTAAAACAGACATAATCATGTTTGTTATACAAGTAGTTTCTCTAACTTTGAGCTGCCCTCAGTTGATCATATTACTAAGCTGATCCTGAAGTCTAAGACTTCCACCTGTTTACTCGATCCCTTATCTATTGTTTTAGTTAAGTCTTGCAGCCATTCAGTTTCCTCCATGATTACAGCTAGTGCGCGTTCTTCACTATCAACTGCTACTGTTCCTTCATTATTAAAAAATGGCCTCTATCACACCAGTTCTTAAAAGACTGATGCTGATCCTAATGGTTTAAATAATTACAGGCCTATTTCCAATCTCCCTTTTAAAGGGATAGTTCACCCAAAAATT
>JAUMHQ010000078.1:14762273-14802240 GCA_032361165.1 Enteromius paludinosus | reverse complement strand
GATCGCGATCGGGACATCCCTAGTTATTACAGTTAACTATGCGAAGTGATATGGAACTGTAAAGCGGTCAAGAGAGCAGCCTGGAACTACGTTCGCTGTGCGTTTCCCTGAAAATAATTGCACACCTCAGAACGTTCGTCATCCAATCAGATTCAAGCATTCAACGGCCCCATAGTATAATATGATTTATTGCACCATATGAGAGCTTTAGGATTTAATTTAGAAATCATAATAATAATAATAAAAACATGATCACAATTAAAATAAATGATATACTGTTCTTGTTGCCTGCAAAACTGTAAAACATTGGTGGTGCGCTGCTGCATGTTCACAAAAAATTTAATTCTGTGTTGTGAAAAGTCTCAGTGAAGTGGCAGTGGGCAGCTGGCCGGTCCCCAGGAGAAAGGGAGAACAGAGCGGCCCTCTCTGCTCGGTCACCTGAGCTCATTATGCTGAAAGCGCTCGCCGGGCAAACAGACACACGGGCTGATGTGAGGAAATGGCAGTGTGATTAATGTGGCCTAAATTGAGCCGCGTTCGTTGTGCCCCCGTCCCAGTTAAACCAGTCGCTGGCCATCAGCCTCAAACCGCCACACTGTACCCCTGAATCACACACACCTGCCCACATCAAGCAGCACACACATGACGTGGACCCATGTGACAGCCTACAGCTTTACGTCCATAATGAATGCGTCAGACACGGGAGAGCCCGAGAAATAAAAAGCACATTTCACAAGATGATTAAAGGAGGAAAGCTTTTGTTTTCTTTGTGCAAATGAAATGATAGACATATCAAAGGTTGCAGAGTGCTATATAATGCCATCTAGCATAGCACAGAGTCTGCGGAGACACACACACTTATACATATACACACACATAAAGAGAGTTTCCCAAGGAAACACAGCTGAAAAAGCCAGTGAGAGAGAAAAAGAGCGAGAGAGGAGAGAGAGCGAGAGAGAGCGAGAGAGAGCGAGCGAGAGAGAGCGAGAGCGAGAGAGAGCGAGAGAGAGAGAGAGAGAGAGAGAGAGAGAGAGAGAGAGACAGAGAGCGAGAGAGAGAGAGAGAGAGAGAGAGAGAGAGAGAGAGAGAGAGAGAGAGAAAGGCCCCCGGTACCTGCCTATATAGCCTCCTCTCTCCAAATGTTTATTTTGGACCAGACTGGTGGCCAACTGGTTGCAATTGACCCTCTACAGGGACGAGTTAGTGAGCGAACATGAAACTTTTCCTTTTGGGAGCGAGAAGGAGGGGAAAGCCACACACATACTGCAGGCTCAGACACGCAAGCACACATGCAAATGAGGAAACCGACCCCAACAAACAAAATGTACACACACACACATAAAAAAAGTTTGCTAAATAAAATAACTGAGAAAAATGAAAACGTTAAAATACCAAAAATGCAACTCTGTATACAGGAATGCAGATCATTTTAATAAACATGGACTGTTTACAAATGAAAAATGATTGCGCATTCTAATAAAGTGGAAATGCACAGGGAAAATCATTAGAAGTTATCGCCATCCCAAGTAGCCTGTTTTGCCTGTGTGCCATTACACTAGAGAGTCCACTACCAGGAGAGAACATAAAATCCACACGCAGTAAACGGCACTGGATGTAGTGAAATCGAAGTAACCTGCAGTAAACACGTAGTCCTGTCAGACATTTAACACAACATTTAAAACACTAGCAGGCAATGAAAGATCGGGGTGTTTTGAATTAGCTGAATCACTTAGAGTTGGTCAAATCAAACAGGAATATTCTGATCATACACTGTAGTTTAAACAATATAATAAATATACAATTAAAATTTTTGGACACATTTTATAACTACGAAAAGTCGAGATAACATTTTTATTTTTATAAAAAAAAAATTTCATTTACATGAAGAGAAAACATAGTGAAGTAATATTGTAGTATTATAGTGCTATTTAAATATTAATATATTTAAATGTATTGTTTTATTATCATTATAAGATGCAAATAATGCATGTTTTTCAATATGATGATAATACAAAGATACCATATTTTATATTGTTTGAAATAATTCAGTCACTTACGTGTGAAATATTACTAACTAAAAAGTCTATTTTATAATACAGCTCTAATATCTATTTGTAATATAACATCAAATGTAAGTTAGATTATACATTTTCTGCATCGTTGCTCCAATCTTCAGTGTCACATGACTATTAAGAAATCAAGAAATTTGCTATATGATTTTAAGGGAGTCTAATTTTTCCAGATTCTTTGACGAAAAAAAAACAACAACCTTACTGACATGTCATGCTGGACAAAATATCATGGCTGTGAATTAAGAATTCATTCCTTATTTTCTTTTCAACAGTGGTCACATTGGCCATGATTAAATCAATTGGTACAAATTATTAAATACAGGGAACAAATGAGTAAATTCTGGCCATGAATTAACAAATTGTGGAAACAAGTTATTAGTTCATGTCAACAATTTATAATTTTTTATCCCACATTTTGTGTGGGGCTCAACAGTTCCACATTTGAATGTTTGTGCTTGTGTGTGTGTGTGTGTATTATCATTTTTAACATGCTGCTGGTTGTTATAATTAGCTAAACCTATTTTTAAATGTCAGATAGATTTGTGTCCATTACTAGAGTGACGTGTAACATCAAGAGGGAGTGTTTTGCGCATGAATGACCAGAATTAGAGTCTCTGCCCCCGAGCTCAGCCACCCAATACCCACAGCAGAGCTTACAGTCAGAGAAACAGAGGGAGAAGAGAGAGACGCTGAGAGCAGGCCTGGCCCTGTAGACTAAATAAAAGCTCTTAATCCTCATAAACTGCTCCATATGAGCATTACATCCCTGACTCCACACGGGACTCCTCAGGAATGGAACTCATTTTAGGGTTAAAACATTACCAGCGCTGCTCTTCTCCCATCCCGGTAATGAGCTTGCTGCCCTTCACCTCCCCCCACCCACCCTGATGACAGAATACGCTTGGGATGACAAATGCCCAGGAGCATGTAAATGTTGGGGTTGGAAAATGCCGAAATTGTGGCTGTGTATATACGTGTGTGGACTCCAGTATATCAGTGTCATGGCTCTACCTTTGTCTTGACAGCAGGGAAAGCAGCATTTGCCATATAGAGTAGGGATGTCATCATTTAATCACTCACTCGAAGTCTTTCCAAAACCAGATTTTCTGCTTCCATGAAACACAAAGGCGATTTCAGGCTTTCATTCACGTTCATGTTCAACTATTTACTATATAATCGACGTAAATAGGGACAAAGGTTTAGGGTTGGTAAGAATTTTTACCAATTTTCTTGCTATCAAAGGACTAGTTAGCCCAAAAAAACGAACATTCCGTCATCATTTACTCACCCTCAAGTAGTTCTTTGTTCGGCCGACCACAAAGATATTTTGAAAAAGGCTGTTTTGGGTCACCATTGACTTCCAGAGTAGGGAAAAATACCGTGGGTCAACGGTGACCGAAATAGCCAGGTTACAAACTCTTTAAAAATATATGTTCGGCAGAACAAAAAATGTATTACAGGTTTGGAACTACTTGGGGGTAAGTAAATGATTGGGCAGGATTAGGGATATAGAATATAGTCATGCAGAAAATCTGCTTTATGAGTACTAATAAACAGTCAATATGATAATAACAAGCAACTAGTTTATCATGAGAATTGAGTCTGAAATACTATGATAAATGAAAGTGTTCTATTTTTTATATTTTAAAACTGAATTTCTTCTTGTGATGCAAAGCTGAATTACTTGTCACAAGATCACAAGAAATCGTTCTAATATGCTGCTTAAAAAAATCCTATTAATATCAGTGTTGAAAAGTGTGGTGCTGCTAAATATTTTTGTGCAAACCGTGATAGTTAAGTATTGTTTGTATTCGACAGCTTTTATCTGAAATAGATAGAGCATACCATAGTGTTTGATCAGTTTCATTCATCCTTGCTAAAGAAAATAAAAAAAATCTATTTCAAGTAAGGCCTATTAAATGGTTTCAGAAGACTTAAAATATAATCGATAGTCGTCATACGGAGTTGGTTTGTTTTTTTCTCATAGAAAAAAAATACAAATAAAAATAAATAAATCTTTAGAGTTCCATAAAAGAAAGCATCACGAGGAAGTAAATACTTACAGATTTTTACATTTTGAGAAAGCTATTCCTGTACATTTCAGTTATTCCTCACAAAACTGTCATAAAGTACATTCATGCTGCTTCTGTGGTACTTTGGCAAAGTTTTATTCACTTTTCAAGAGGTACAGTACACACACCGATAAACATCTCCTTCTATGTGTCTAAACTAACTCTTTAAGTCCACTGGTTTATATGATAAACCAAGTATAAGCTGGTTATAAATCCACCTGAGCAAGAGGCAGCAGGACGATTCAGGTTTGCAAGTGACTGCAGGGCTCTCATTCATCACAGCTGTCACGTGAAGCCCAACACAAACGAATGAACGCGAGGGAGGCGGATGTGTGTGCCCAAGCCGGCCCGCTTTGGGAACCAAGCAATGAGCAGAGAAGTGCCAGGACCGACCACACGAGCACCACGCTCGGCCTCAACTGACAGACCGCTGCACACGTTCAAGTTTGTATGAAAAAGCGATTTCGAGAGAGAACGAGAAGCAGACAGAATGAGTGACTAACAGGACGAGAAATGCAGACGGCGTGTGTGAAGCGTTCAGGTAAGTCCGTCAGACACAGGAAATGTATTAACATTGACCACAGTTTACTCTGTTAACCACACTGCGGCCCTGTGGGACATGCCTGCAGGGCAGCGTCTGTTTACATATACAAAAAACACACAGCCCAGAACACTGCCCAACTTTTCGTACATTTATTACCGTCAGATTTTATTCATATAAACATCCATACAAGATCAATTAACGCCCCGATAAACCGCTGGCGTGCCTGTGGCGGGTCGTAAACAATTATTTGTGGATCATGGCTGTCAAATATATGCTCTGTGCGAGTTAATATTTTAGAGAGAGGCTACAGTGAGCCCCCTGAAGGATTCAAGCCTATGCAAACATCATTGAGCACAGGCACATTCCTCTGCTGAGGGTACAGTCTGAGCCACTGTATGAGGTCTGGTTTATTTACACATCAGGATAGGTAGTTCTCACCATCAATAACTTTATGACAGGAGTCAACAAAAAACTGTGCCATCTGTGTGTTATGAGTCACTATGCTCTCCACACAACTGATATGCTTATCTGGAAACTAGATTATTTGATAGATCAGACTGTTTATTTAAAAGTCATTTTAATTAAAAATGGAAATCTGAATAGTTTTTCCCATCAATAGTTATGTACTTAAATAGGGGAAAAAAATTATAATAAATTGTAATTTATATACATACATTTTATAAACTATACTGAATAAAATCAGAAAAATTTTCAGTAAAAAATAAATAAATTACAACCGTGTAAAAAAAAAAAAAGGTACATTTACATTTAAATACCATAATTTCATTGATAAGAACAAAAAAACAAACTATGAAACGGTTATTTCAACAACAACAACAACAACAACAATGTAAAGCATGTATTTCTGGAAATGTCAATTTACGGTTATTCACGGTAAATCATACTTTCTTTTTCCACTTCCAAAAACAGTATAATACTGTAAAATTACATGTAATGTCCAACATAGTTTTTCATTGTATATAGTAGGGGATCTTACCATTTTAACAGGTTTTTAATGTAGTGTTTTTACAGCCTTTTACTCTGAAATTTACAGTTATTTTAACAGTGTCTAACACTTCAGTCAGTAAGATATAATATAAAAATCATTTCACAATAAAAACTATATTTTAGGCAAGGATTTATAACTGATCAAATGTGACCAAGACATTTAAAGTTTGGCAAAATATGAAAGAATTCTATTTCAAATACATATTGATCTTTTGTTCTGTCCACCATATGTATCACAGTTTTCACAAAATATTACGTTTTTTTACGTTTAATAAGATTTATTTTTCACGAGCAGCAAATCAGCATATTATTCTTCAGGATCATGTTACACAGAAAACTGGAGTAATGATGCTAAAATTTAGCTTTGCAATAATAGCAGTTTTAAAATGTATTTAATAAATTGATTAGAACTTTTAAATGATAGTGATCATATTTCAGTTAAAGACATGATGAAAACTGCACCTACGGGACTTGTTATAATAAGCATTCAATTATAAATAATAATATAACTATATAATGTAATTTAAATTTTCAGTTTTCAAAGTTTTCAAAGGCACCTAAGTAAACTGTAAAAAGAAAGAAAGAAAGAAATTTCTGAAATCCCACAGAATTCAGTTGCCTGATATATGGGTACCAATATTCATTTGGAAATGTAAATAATATAATTAAGTTTTCCTGTTAATTTTGCACTAAACATACAGTATGCATGAGAAAATGTACATTTAAATACAGAGGTACCTTGCCATTTTACACATTGTACTGCCATTTCAAAATAAATATTGCTACCCATATGCTTCCATGATTCAGACATATTGACTCAACCAGTTATGTTTTTTCGTGGTGGAAAGGAAAAGCTCATTTCCATTTAGTGCCACTAGTTGTGCAGAAATGACTTGCTTCATCTTTAAGAGATCATTAAAACATTACAATACAGCAGTTCATAAAAATAACATAAAAAAATGGATAAAACCAAACACACAAAAAAACCACAAAGATGATGCTAATAAGATGAGTTGAGGCAAGATAACAAATGATACGGCTAACATCTGCTAATGCCCAGCAGGATGCCCTCCATCTGTGTTCTCTTGCCACCGTGACTCTGATATCTCTCTCTCTCTCTCTCTCTCTCTCTCTCTCTCTCAGGCTATAGCAGAAGCCCTCTCGCTCCCCCTGCTCTTTCTTCTCTTTCCAGGAACTATGTCTCTTCCATGGCTGGAAGGTTGTAATTTGTAACAGGCGACTCGGCGGGCTGAGAAGCCCTCCTCTTATCTGAACAAGGGATCACTAGCAAATCATATCAGAGAAGAGGCCTGTTTAAATATAGCCCTAATTACCACAATCATTTGTTGCTGTCTCTTTTTTTCCCCCCTTTCTCTTCCTTGCTTTTTAAAAAGCCAGCTCCCCTCGTTCTGAACATTTCCTCCTCCTCGTATCCAGTAAATCCTCGCTTATGGTGTGGGCTTGGGGGGGGGCTGACAGTTGCATGACAAGAAATGTTTCCCTTTGTAAGAGCTTACTTCCTCCTCGCGCAGTTTTAGCCTAATTGAAACGTTTCCTATTGGGCTCAATCAGGAGGGCAATTACCTAATTATTCGCTTATGCCTAACTTAGTCCTGTACGCTGACAGAGAGAGACAAAGAGAGAGAGAGAGATAGAGAGAGAGAGAGAGAGAGAGAGAGAGAGAAGGGGTGTATTTACTAGACTGCTGTTTTCACTGAATTCATTACTTGTTTTTCCCTCTTTTACTCATTTCTTCCTTCACTGACAGAATCACTAGGAAATAACATGTTACTTAGTCCAGATTTCACATATTTGAAGGGGATTAAGTCAGCATTTCACATGCAAGTTTTGCCATTTCACCTTATTAAAAAAATGCAAGCTTCCTGGATTCAAACATAAAATTATATAGTAAGATGGGAGGCTGTATGAAGCCAAAAGCAGGCGTTTTATGGGCTCATAAGAAAAAAGTATTATCAAAGAGGGAGAGGAAATATGACAGGGAGGCATTAAAGATCTGGAATGTTTTGTCCCGCCTGAACCTTCCTCCACAACATTTAATAATTAGACAGCTCACAAAACAAATGTATCATGGATAAAGAGATTTTCTCACTTCCCCTTGGGTGGCATGCTATTCAAGAATACATATACACATGTGTGCATTTTTACTTAAGTATACACAGCAAAACTTCATTTAACGGCAATAATATATATATATATATTTTTTTTTTTTTTTTAATCTGTACAGTATGCATGTGTGTGTATGTATGTATATATATACATATATATGTATGTTGAAAAAGAGATAGATACACACACACACACACACTAGGCTTGCTATATCATTGGGGAAAACCCACAAGAGACACAATTTCTTTTTCATATAATACAATTTCAAATAAATAGTCCAGAACTATGTGTAGACAATGTAAACATATCGGCCTGTAAGGAAGCTGTATGTTTTCAGCTGTAAATTTAACCTTGGCCCCCCTCCTTTCCCACTGCAGAGACCCACCTAAGCTCCGAAAGGTCATCGCTTCAACAAGTGTGGGCTGTTGAGCTCTTAAATCAATCATTTAAATCTATGGCTAAATCAGCGAGCTGTCTGGGTTTAAGCACACATGCCGTAGCTTAATTCACCCGAGCGAAGGAGCTCAGCGGCCGTATTTCAGCCAACATGTGCGCCACTGTTGTCTAAACAAGCGCTGTAAGGCAGGCTGCAGAGGAGAGTCCTGGCTTCAGGACATGGAAAGCAGTTAGAGGATGTCCACGTGCACATGCGCAGCAGATACACAAACACACACTAACGCAGGCGGCGGAGAAGACTGAAAGGGATTGGCTTGAGGTCATGGAAATGGGTTATAATGCAGCCTTTCACTGGGGAAAAATGAAAGGACCGGTTTCCTTGCACACTCAAACACACACACACACACACACACACACACACACACACACACACACACACACACTCATAAACGCACACTCATGCATACAATGGTCAGCATATCCATACACACACAAACACACACACACATCCACAGGAATGATGGAATGCTCTCACACAGACTGGGTGGGCCGCTTGAATGCTGTACCCTGGGATTCAGGGAGTTAAATTAATCCTACAGACAAACCCGACAATCACACACAGACATAGTTGCAAAGAGACTCATAATCAACTGGCACGCATATTCATGACTTCAACTGTCTGCTTTTAAAGGCATAGTCCATCCAACAATCATTATTTACTCACTCATTTTTTTTTAAAGTACCTTCACAAATATCTTTCCTTACAACAAGTCACAAGTGATCTATCAATTTCCAAAAATCACCCTAAAATTATTAGGGATGCACAATATATCAGTTCCATTTTTGTATCAATATTGAGTATAACACTCAAAATGAATCAAGTCAATATACTTTTCAGCTTACATTATTATATTGATTCACTTGCAGTATTTGAAACCAGTGATTTAAAATATTATTTTATTTTGAAACATGAAATTTCTACGATCCATTGTATAATTGATAAATGTATAAATTAATAAAATGTTTTTCTCTTTTTTGTATTATTTCTATTACTGCAGGTCCACTAAATCTTTAAGAGTTAAGAATTTATAACACTATTAAATGTAATTTTTATCAAATCTCGAAGTATTCATTGTTCCTATAGTGCATATTTTCATTAAATGTACTCGTAGCATTTATTGACTTTAGAATAATTCTTGGAAATTATTATTATAAATGACTGATTTATATTCTTCATTTATTGTTTGAATGAAAAATGTCAATGATATCAAACTTTAATGGCAAGTTTACAATTGTTTAACCAGATTTTACAGTTGGTGGCTTAAGTAAATGATCAATGTTTATTATTGTTTGTTATACCTGTACCAAGATATCTAATAATATATAATAATTTATTGCACAAGATTACGCCATATTACATAAAATGCATCATCTGGTAGACTTTCGACATCTCCAGGGCTACTGTTATATACTGATTTTGCATCCCCACTCACAGTTTGCACAGTTTGATTCGAGCCCAGTGCATTATGGGTGTTGAAGTTTTCCTACCATTTTTCTATTGTACAAATAGCCAACTTTTATTAAATTCCAAAATTGTCAGTGCCATATTTAATTTGAAAGTAAATAATGATGAAGTTATCATTTTTGAGTGAGCGACCCTTATAATGTACATTCAGACTTATCACATGCACCCTTGATGCAGCTTTTCCAGTCAGATCAACCACAGTTCACACCACAACACATAGTGTGTGTGTGTGTGTGTGTGTGCGCATCCACACCCACTCACTAAACATTTAAAGTCAGGAAACAGTAAGAGAGCGACGGAACGGGATGGAAAGAGTGACTGTAGGAGAGAAAGAGAGATAGAAAGACGGAGAGCGAGACAGACAGAGAAGGATCGCCCAGGTGGTCCTGTGTACTGTGGCCGCTGGGCAGTGATCTGACGGGAGGGCTAGAACCTGAAACCCATGCAAATGTGATCACTCCCGCTCCCACTGATTGGGGCGGCCGCGTATGATTAAATATAATTGCAAAAAAACCTCTTCCAAATGCCTTCGCGGTTTCGAAAAAATGGGAAGGAAGGATTTAGAAGCAATTCTTCGTCTTTGAAAGAGTGGGGCGAGTGTGTGTGCGGTAGTGGGGGTCCGGAAGGTTAAATACGGTGTGTATGTGTGTGCTGTAGTGTGCGTGTGAGAGAAATAGGGCTGTTTTCATTGTTGTTTCAGAGAGCTGGTTGCTACATGCAGGGAATGGGGAGAGAGGGGAATATTTGCTGGCAGAAGTTCTGCAGGGTTCAGAAGCCGCCTGTCACCCAGCCGATGATTGATGGCTCAGGCGGAACGCTTAAGTCAACAGTGTATGAGCACGTCCAGGCTGTCCCGAGCGAACCAAACCACACCGAGACTCCACTCAGCACCCATTTAGAGGTCAGCAGTCTCAGAGGAATGACAGCCCTCGCCATTATCTTATCAAAAACACCTCGCAGCAGTGCAGTGGACTGGAGAAACTCTGCTACAAGTGAACGAAATAATATGACGTGACCAAAAAGACTGAAGGCCGTGCTGTCGCTCTAACGTTGGTCGCTAGAAGGCATGACTGCAGTATCCCCAACTGTATTGTGAGGTGGATCACGTGAGCTCCACACCAAGGAGGGCTGGAACAGCTGAATAAAGTTACATGCTAGCGTTCTCATTTATCTCAATGGCAGTTACTTGGCTGGCACAGGACACCCAAGATGTGCACAAAACAAAATACCTTCTGTGACATATATGAAGTATTTAATTTTTTTCATGCTGCCATAAAAATATCCCAACCATCTCAATCAAATTTTAAATGTAAATTTTGTATTTTTGGCTAAACAAAAATAGAATAAAAAGAGAAGACACTACAAAGTTAATAGATAAGAAATTGCATCATTATTAGCATCAACAACAAGGAACAATATTAAATTATAAAAAAAATATTTTGTATAAAAGATAAGGTTCTTGTTTTGCATCAATAAACTAATTCATAACTAGTTAATAGTGAGAATTGGTCTCTATACCAGTTTGTTACCAAATATAATAATTAGATTAAAAAAAGATACATGTATTCTATTTACTGAATAGAAATGATCATTTATAATCCTGATTGTGGACACATTTTAGTTTTAGTGTTTTGTTGTCACTTTCTAGTCACAGTCTAGATGGTGTGTAAGAACACATGGCTGTCAGATGAGTGAAAGAGAATGAGACAGATATATTGAATGTGTGTATATGGGGGGTGTGGGTGGGGAGGTGCTCCCCCATTAGCTGGGCATTAACGTGTATGCGAGACGATTTAGGGGGTTCTGGGTCACTGAGAGCGGGAAGCAGGTGTCCCTCACTGATCTATGTGCAGTTCCACTTCAACACCTCATCATTAAACAGACACGCATGCACATGCAGCTTCCCCCAACTCAACTTACATGTTTTATGTTCCGCTTCGAAGATCCTGCTCTTCGTTTTTTCTCTTGAAAGTTCTAACAAACATGAATAGCTATTACAAGCACCTAAAATAACAACACTGTGGAGGTTCAGGAAGGAATCCCACACTCATTTCACTGAAAGAATATAGGTAGTCACTATTATGTGTTTGTCCATGTGTGTGTGCTAGCATTTATGAGGTTAAAGTCAACATGAAATGGTTCCTTAACGCAATGCGTTTTCAATTACAAAAACAAAATATAGGGTTCAAGCATTTTTAAGGCCTTTGAGGATAAATAGGAAGACCTGGGTTTAAGGCTGACACATCGAAAATGGACAATAGGCTCACAGACACAAACACTAACACACCCATACATACACAGACAAACAGAAATGAAATGGTTAATACTCAGTGAGCATGCCTGCACACAAACACACACACACACACACACACACTGTCTATCAATGATATGCTTATAGTGTGGATGTGTGAAACACCTCGTGATTATCAAAGTCAGAATAACATTTGGCTACTTTGCAACTTTTTTTTTTCTACAGAATATTTCTGAAGTGGTTTGGTTCCGATCGAAAAACCTAGGACCAATTCGCAAATGTAGGTTTCGGATATAGCTAAATTTTTCAGGAAAACTGTCTGCAGAAAATCTGTTGCAATCCAGTTTCGTACGCAACAATGTAACGTTTTTGAGTTTACGACTTATTACGACTCATATGTGAACCAGTCCCAAAAATCTCTCACATTTTTTTGTTTTTTGTGCTGTAGCGCCCACGTTAGAACCCCTAATAAAAAAAAATCCTAACAATTACAACTGAGTTTCAGCACTTATGCACTCGAACACCTAAAAATTTTATATAAATGTGATTATATTATATATATATACACACACACACACACACACACACACACATCTAAATGGAGCAGAAAACAAAAGTGGTATTCAAGGACAAAATTACTATTATAATGTTCTGGAAGTCTAAATCTTTCCCCTTGGATGAGCCAGGTGTATTTTCAATGCAACTTTCAAAAAACTTTACTTGTACCATATCTATTTTATAATGAAATTACAGGTTAAAAAAAAGAAACCCTGTCAACAGCAAACTCTAGATTTAGAGATGAGGAGCTTAGAAAAAAATGTTGAGCTTGGTTGGAAAAAGTACAGCACCGCATCTCCAAGATCCGTCATGTAATCTTGAAGGTTGACAACATTTCACAACACTCTGTCAGAATTTTGTTCCAAGCGGCCTAAAGGTTTTATGAACCTCATCCCAACTTAATCTCTTCTGCTCAATCACAGAACCATATAGATCAACAGAAAGAATTACAATGCATATGTCCTTAAACATACGTGGGACTCTGGAGCCAAGCGGAGACTAAACTCCCCATTCTCACGAGTTTGTATTTAAACAACGTAAAATTCAATTCACTATATTTAATTTTCAAATGTGGCCCATCTGCAGAGTAACATACAACAGTCTAAATGCGCACAAACGAGTGGAAATACCTCTTGCTCTCCACACCAAACAGTGACACGGAGAGAGAAAGTGGAGGCTATGTTGCGGTCCCTGACATTTTCATCAGTGTGTTTGTCTTCCCCTCCAAATGAATGGCAGATGCTGTGAGAAGCTGTGAGCAACGGCGAGGCCTTTCTGAATGGCCCTGAGATGAAGGCAGTAGAAAGAACACACGCATACACACACACACACACACACACACAGATTTATGTTCCTGATATCTTATTGCTGCAATCTCCAGTTGATTAAGAGCAGACCAGGCTGCTAAGCGGCGAGTACGCCGAGATAAGCCGTGCAGAGCGGAAGGACTCAGACTCCTGAGTCGAACTGAAATGCTGGAGGTCTTGGCTGTGGTGAGTCCCAGCGCAGAAACGCTGCCACGGGGGCCATGTTAACTCTGGCCATGAAGAGAATCTCTGCGTCGGCATTATCATTAAAGAACATCACAGTACAGACAAGACCATTGCACGTCACTACAGATATTAGAGGCTGTTGGGGGCTCGGCCGGGACGGGAGAGACAAAATAACTGAAGGCTTGGGAAGCGAAAACATCACGCTTGTATCCAACTAGTGTTATAGGAACAATATTTGTGAGATAAGTGCACGTGAACTTATGTACCACACCTCAACATTTATGGACCCTTTGTTACAAAAGCATTTTTTATAGTGGGGAAAAAGATTTCTGTAGACAGAGTAACAACAAAAAAGTTATTTTAAGAAATGTAAACTGAAATCTTTACATTTCCAAAAGCCATTTTAAAAATTATGGATTTTTTTTTTACATATTTTTTTTCTTTTGGATAACTGAGAAAGCTAAAACGAATAATAAACAGAATAAAAATGCTAAAATTGACAGATAAAACATATACCCCTAGTTTCACAGACAAGGCTTAAGCTAGTCCCAGACTAAATTGTTCATGTTTGAGCTGTCTCAGATGAAAATATCTTGCTCTGACATATCTTAAAACATGTCAGTGTCATTGTTCTGTGTTAAGATTTATACCTGTAATATTTTCTTATAAGGCATTCTTGTAAAAGTGGCTGAAACATCTTAATTTAACTAATGCCTAGTCCTGGCTTAAGCTAAGCCCTGTTTGTGAAACTGGGCCTTATTGTCTTGATTGGGAAGTGAATAGTAATATAAATATATAAAAACAATAAATAATATATAATTTTTTTTTCCACCACTAAAATAATTTGTTCCCAAATCCTGCTGTGATTAAGATTATAGCAAATTTAAGATGACCGCTGCACCTTCTGCAATTTACCGTCTATGATTAATAATTCTGTACTGTAAGTTCCAGCCTGTTTAGTTCCTTAAACATATCTATAAAAAAGGCAGAGAATGTACATTTTAACGTAATGCAGCAATTCACGAGACAGACATACATATGTAAGCTCAAATGTTGCAAACTATTTCACGTGAAGCAGACCCACCAGTCTTTGAAGGCTATTTTCTTTTCCAACCCTCATCTTCATCTTCGTCCCCCTCTCATTTCTCCTTCCTGTGGCTCTCCTCCCAAAGTGGGGATGTGTTTCTCCCAGCTGTGGCCCATGGTCTGATTGCCTCTGATTTGGGTTAAGTGATTATTACCCCCCTGTGGTATGGGAGGGGACGCTGCCACAGGATGAAAACAAACCTTCTTTCTCTGCTTCAAAAGACTTTAGTCCAATACCACAAATTCACATTCAAATGTCTGGGCTAATACAGCATTGAACCTGTTACTATGTTTAACCAGAGACATATAAGCATTTTTCAGTGGTGGAATAAGTGTTAGCCAGCAGTGTTACACATGAACACTAGGCTGAATGAAACGGTTAAAACTTTGAGAACGCTCTCATTGCATCATGATACCAAATAAATTTGATCTAAATATGTATGTATAATTTCTTGAAATTTCCAAAAATGTTAGTTGAAATAAAACTAACAATTTAAGCACCCGGTAAAGTTGCTTGTGCCCAATGCAGATTATGTGTGACAAATCTGGCCCATTTTTAGCAACTTCATTTTTACAGTCTAAAAGCCAGCATATATATTTTCATGCATATGTTATAATATTCATAATATTAATAAGAACATAAAAAACATGTCAATTGAATTTACTAATATTTCCAAGGTAAGTTGTTGCAATCAATTTATTTTAGCTACGTTTTAGTAGACTAACATTAAACTTTGTTTTAACATAGTTCAAATAAATTGTACCTAAAAATAGTATAACTGATGAATGCAGACATTTATAAAAAATGGTTTCAATATCAAAATATTCTATAAGAATTTAATTTTTTCAAGTTTTTCAAAATATACTGTATTTCATATATATTGAGTTTTAAAAAAAGAACATTCACTGAGTAACTTTTTTAGTTGTATGATCATTAATGAACTCTTAATATTGGAAGCAGTCTTCGCCAACGTAATTAGGCATTTTGGAAAGCGGAAGAAAATTTGTACAATATTATTAACATACAGATGAATAAACAAAGCAGTAGACCCGCTGATTATTAAATATTAGTTCACTTCAATAAAAAAACATGAAGATTGCATGCAGATGCTTGTGCTTTTTCTTTCATTTACTGTAAGTGTGGTTAAGCATTAACCTCCGAGCCTATCTGTACAGATTATCTGTGTGGGTGTGTATCTTTAGTCCTGTCTGCAGAGAGTGCCGCCCGTGGCGGCTTCATACCGCTCCGAGCAGTGTCTTTGCGTCTTCTGTAAAACAGTTATTTACGACCGTAAGTTAAACTGTCTCTGACTGTGTAATTCTTAATTTTTTACTGCAGGCCGGGGTGAACAAAGTGCATGATGTGTTATTCTTCCATCCTCCACTCCATAGATAAACTGAGCAGATTTAAAGCATACATATCATCGCTTCCACAGGGACTCGTGTAAGAAACACCTCGACTTCAG
This sequence comes from Enteromius paludinosus, assembly GCA_032361165.1. Taxonomy (NCBI): domain Eukaryota; kingdom Metazoa; phylum Chordata; class Actinopteri; order Cypriniformes; family Cyprinidae; genus Enteromius; species Enteromius paludinosus. The sequence goes on along the minus strand of JAUMHQ010000078.1, from coordinate 14,786,143 downwards.
CTCAGCAGTGTCCCCCAAAAACATACAACACAGGCCACTGATACCTAATAAACTCATTTTCTGTTCAAATATTTCCTGCACGTGACTCACCTCAGTTTGATATAGACATAAATTAACTTGTCTGAACCCAGAGGGAGTTTATCTGGTGGCTACTAAGGTCACACAAACAATTTCTCAAATCATTTACAGTGTTATTTATGGGTAAGTGACAAAAATTAATACACTTGATGTAAATTAGACTATTGACAGCACCACGTTGCCTTAAGTCTATATTCTATTTAAACTGCAAACATACAGTAATACAATAAAACCATATTAATGTGCATACCTCAAATTATTAAATCAATTATAATATTAATAACTCCGTTACCATAATTGGCCTGAGTTTGGAACAGGTAATATAAATTATTTTCATTTTGTTTGCAAAAGATAAATTACTCATATGTCATATACAAATCAAATCAAATAAAGCAGACCATAGTTATTCTAACTGCATGAAGAAGACAGAAAACTCACAGAAAAGTGTGTCCAGAATAAAACACACTTGTCTTTGCTTTGATAATATGCGGAGGAGACTTGCCTTGTTTATTTAGTTCACTTTTTGTTTTCGTTTTAAAGCTATGGAGACCAGAGCTATTTTTTTATTGTGTTAATGACAGATTAGGCTGTTTACTGTTACTCATGAATGATATTATTAAGGTAAATTTAGAGGTGTAAAATAAAAAGGAATAATTTACAGTTACAAACCCTGACTGATTGACAATGGCTGTTTAGGTTGTGATACCAGACTTAACTGGTTTATAACACTGCTAATATAATGCAATCAAATAAGTACTTGAAAATGAAATATTAATTTGAGTTCCTTCTTGAAGAAGCCAAGTAGAGACTGAAATATTTGACCACTGATGCTGTGAAATACAAAATATTACATGCAAACCATAAATATTTAACTATGACTTTTCCCCTCAATAAATTCCTAAATTGCTTTTTTTTAGTAAATAAGGTAGTTGTTAAGTTTAGGTATTGGGTAGGATTAGGGATGTAGAAGGCAGTAGAGGCATTTTTAAGTGCATAATTAGTACTAATACCTGGTTCATATTTTAGTAATATGCATGCTAATAAGCAACTAGTTAAGAGACCATAAAATAAAATGCTACTAATATTTCACATTTATATTTCAAAGAATCCATGGGAGCATACAGGCAGTTTGTGAACAGCACGTTCTATTGGTGTTTCTAAAACTGTCGTGTCAAATTAATAGCATTACAAAAACCACATGCTGTGGATTAACATGCATCAACATTAAACACAAAATATCAGAGCTACATTTGTGTCATCCTCTGTGGTTAAACATACATATAACCATTCTTCCTGAGATAAATAGTATGTCACAAACTAATAAAAAAAACCTTGCAACATGCTTTCCCAGCACATCCCCACATTCAATTTTAATAATACTTAAAGGCTTCACATAAAAACCTGTTTATTATTATTATAACGGTTGTTGTGTTTGTTACTAATGGTGTCTCCGAGCAGAACCAACTAATTACACCCCCCACTGGCAGTGAAGAGTACTGTCTCTGGCTTACCTTTTAATTCTCAAAATAAGGCCTGTCAAAAAACAAAACATCAGCTGGGGGAAGTGTGCAAGACCACCAAGGTAATTTTCTCTCCTCCTTGTATTTGTTTAAACTTTCATGGCTTGGCTCAGGCTCTCCTGGGCCATCTTTCACTCCTTGTTTTTTGCTCCCTCACACCCAAAAGTCAGCGGGCAGCGGAAGCCTTTTCCTCCAGCTGACCCCCTATGCTCAGGCTGACCCCAGAGCCTCGGTCACGTCAGGGTCCTGACCCCTCCTGGGCTTGACCGGCACCATGGACGCTCTCGGAGTCTAGGGGAATGTAGATGTTTGGACAGTGGACGGGAAGGTCCATCTGATTTGGCCCTCTGTTGTTCAGCCTGGCAGAATTGCTGCAGGTCTGCATGCTGGAAAAAGATGGGATGGGAAAGAAAGGAGCTACGGAAAAAGCTGAGAGATGGATGAGCTTGCAGGGTGGCCGATGCATCTGGAGCCCTAATGCCATGGCGCAAGGGGAGGCAATGAGCAGTGCTGCCATTAAAGAGCAAAGACAGGCTGTTGTTTTATCTTCCCCTGTGATTCCCCCACTGGCCGCTTACACTGGGCAATAAATGGATTTTGCTCAAAACATATTTGGCTAATGATGTCATGAGTAGGGAAAAGCATTCTTTTTTTTCTTTTTTTTTTCCTTTGTGCTTTTGCTTTTTATGGCACTTACTGTCAAAATACAGCCCTGTGCCCACATGTGTGAGGTAAGATTCTCCTTTTCTCACCCAGGTTCTTTCTGGTCTTCCATTCACACACTCCGATTGCATTTTAGTGTGTGGGGCCTTAAGCAGATGGTGGGAAGTAAAGGTAAGAGCCACATAGGCCCGTCTGGGCTCACGACTCAAAGTCAGGCAGCTTTTATGATCTGTGTTCCCTGTCCTACAGTAAAATTCACACCAGAGCCTTTCCAGTGAAGCAGCATCACCGGCCGTACAGCCAATGATAACAGGCCGATGCGCGTGGAGAAGCAATCTAAACACATAAGGAGAAGCTCTCTGCTGCAGAAATGCCTGCAGGCCTCTTTCCTCAACGTCATTTCTTTCCAGGGGCCTTCCGAGACTTTAACTCACACTCAAGGAACCCCTGAGCTCTCTGCTAATGACTTACAGCACTAATTTGTGGTGTTTCCTAAGGCAACCTTTGCAATTAGTAATGCTCACACTTTGAGTTGCGACTTTTAAAAAATGTAAACCTCAAGTATTGAACTTTGGCGCGGAACTAGTCCCGCAATGTTTGTGCTATACACAAGAATTGGCTTTTACTAAAGTGTGTACCATTACATTCATATTTCTTTGCCTAGTAACTAAAATGAGTGGGAAAAAAACAACATACACTTGACTGAGCCCCTAAAGGGCCCTTTGCAAAAGATTTTAAATAAAGACTTTCGCGTGTGCACAGGAAACTTTTTAGTAAGCTCAAGAGTTAGTTTCCATTTGCATAACTTCTGCCATCTTACAAATAAGAAAATGAGCGTGCATGCACATGAATTAGCCTAATTGAGATCTATCTCCAACATAGAAAAATCACCACTGAACAGCTTAAGAACAGCTTTTTCACCTGAACAATACAGTACATAAAATCTCAGCACTGTATATTCTATTTTCTCTATATTTTATACAACTTTTGCAACATTCATAATTATTTTTTTTTCTACTATCTTAAATTATATGCATTACTTACATTCTCTACTGAATTTCTTGTGTTTTTGTGTGTGTTAACACGCTTGCTCTTTCTGATTCTGACATTTAAAACCAATTTTTGAGGTCTAGAAGCGATTGGTAGCTGCAGTATAAAAGCTCAAATTTTGGATTTTGATATGGCAATAGGCTTTGTATATCATTACTTTACTTCAGTTACGTTTGCAATAACTGCTGTTAATCTTTGTTTTTTCTTTTAACGTGCAGCATTCCAGCTTTGTGAATATTCATATCGAAATTCTCAATGAAATTAGTTCAAACCAGTGAAATATGATTTTCAAACCCGTGCAAACAAAACAATGGCACTGTTTAATGGTAAGGGGAAAATCTGATGTGCAATATTATATGTTATGATAAGGGTACAGATCGATAGGCTACAGTAGTTCTTAATTCTGTCTCAATGTTAATCATAGGCTATACTTGCTGCTCTTGATTAAACTACTGTTTATTTGCATCTTTTTTCTTATTTTAATGACAAAGATAAAGAATATACAAGCTATATTGTGATGAATAACATATTAATTAGTAAGAAAAGGACTGGAGGAATAGGGTATATACAACACTGAATATACAAAGTTTTATGTGGGACAATAGGCTGTATTGCCATATTGAAATACAAAATGTGTTTTAAAAGTCAGAATCAGAAAGCGCTTTATTGTCAAGTGTTTACACACACAAAACACAAGTAATTTAGTGGAGAATGTAAAGATATAAAAATAATTTAAGGTATTAGAATGAAATATAATCCCAATAATAAACAGAATAGACAAGAAGTTACGCAACCAGGGACTGAAACTGGTGAGCTTGCAAAACGTTTCTTGTGCGCACGCTAAAGTCTTCATTTTTTATTTTTTACAAAGGTCCCTTTAGGGGCTCCGTAGAAAGGGACCTGGGCTGCATTACCCCAAAAGCATTGTAAGCCTAATTGTAACAGAATCATTGCGAATAATGAACAATGAATAGAAGTTAATTGATAAATTAAATGTATTTACAGCATTATTTTTGGGAGCATCCTCATTTTACAGCATTTTTACACGAGTGTCTAAAGCTTTGAACAGTACTGTAGCTTTCCAGGTAGGTTTTTTTCTTCATCTTGGAGATGTCACAGTTCTTCTGGATTGAGTCTGTCTCAGTTTGTTCTGTTACTTCATGTCATTCCAGACAGACTGGATGATGATCAGATCAGATATCTGTGTGGAGCACTGGCTGTTGTTCAGACAATAATCTCACTGCATTATTACAATTAATGACAAAAATAACGCTTGGACATGTAAACTGATATTATGCTTAAAACAGACTTAAAACATTTTTTTGATTGTTTTTAATGTTGGTGTACTATTGGCCTAAGACTTTTGTACAGTACTGTATAATAATTTATACTTCTGACTACTTCTAGCATCTCAAGTGTAAATTAATTGCTATGTCGTTGTCTACAACGTGAAAGAATAAAGGTGTCTGCTAAATGAATAAATGTCAATGAAAGAATCCCATAATATGTACATGAAAAATGTAGAAAAACTGGACGTAATTATGTGGCACCATTGTGCTGCAGCAAAACAGTAAATGTGTGCAAATATAGGGCCCCATTCCTATATTTGCCTGAGGCCCCAAATTCACTAAATCCGCCCCTGACCCTGACTCATTGCCACTGGTTTAAGTCCTGTCTCACAGGTACAGTAGGTCTTTCAGTATGGCCTGGGGAGGGGAGGTATCCAAAGATCAACCATCAACTTGTCACTGGGGTTCCTCAGGGTTCAGTTATTGGACCCCTTCTCTTCTCCATATACACAACATCACTGTGACCCATCATACAGGCACATGGTTACTATGCTGATGACACACAGCTCTCTCTTTTATTTCAACCAGATGATCCAACGGTAGCTGCACGGATCTCCGGCTACATGGCAGACATTCTTGGCATGGATGAAAGAACATCACCTACAGCTCAACCTAGCAAAGACTGAGCTTTTCATCCTTTCTGACACACTGACTCAATGTGATTTCATCATGAAGCTAGGTTCAACTACCCCACTAAGTTCTGTCAGAAATCTTTGATGACCAGCTGACTTTCAAAAACTTCATTGCAAAAACCACTTGTGCATGCATATTTACACCGCACAACATCAGAAAGATCAAGCCCTTCCTAACGGAGCAAGCTGCACAACTTCTTGTCCAGGCCCTTGTCATTCCTAGGCTGGACTACCATCATGTGCAATAAAACCTCTAGAAATGATTCAGAATGCAGCAGCACAACTGGTCTTCAGCAAGCCCAAAAGGGACCACATTACACCTCTCTTTAGCTCCTTGCACTTGCTATCAGTTGTGGCTTGCGTTAAGTTTAAGGACATTGATGCTTGTGTATAAAAGAGCCACGGTCTTAGTACACTCCTTCCACAAACTCTTATGAATATATATCTACTCCAAAAGCCTGAGATATAAAAGTGAGCAATGCTTTAAGGTACTATCAACGAAAGGAATAAAATCACCGTTCCTGGCTGATGGAATGATTTTCCCACACCATCTAGAATTATGAATCCCTTGCAATTCATTAAATTAGGCGACAAATAAAAACCTCTTTCATTTCTATTTGACTGCATCCTAACTCTATAAAATAGCTCTTTCTTTCCTTAAATACCTTCCTGTATAGCTTGTACTCATTTGCACAATATCTGAGACCTTTTATTATGAGCATTTGCCTCCTTATGGTGAATCCATTGTTGTATTGCTCAATGGTAAGCCACTTTGGATAAAATGCTATTTCAAATGAAACACAGCCCGACATGAGACTTGAAGATCAGAGAGGAGAGGTAGCTCCTGGAGATTTACCATTCTGCAGAGTTTAGCTCCACCCTAATTAAACACACCTGAACCCGCTCATCAAAGTCTTTGGGAATAGCAAGGTAGGAACTCAAGAAGCAAGGTAGGGACTCAAGCGCAGGAACAGGAACGGCTGTCATAAAGGCACAGGAGTGAACTCAGTGGATTTCAAGAGGAAAGTAACGTTGCAGCCAGAAAAGCCTAGAAAACAATTTGGCAACCCCATGAAAGCCACCCAAAATGCCCAGCATTACCACTCATGTTTACCATAGAAAATGACATTTCTAATTGTAATGAAAACTTACTTGACAGCTCTTGTGGGATTTTATACTACAGTAGGTCTTGCTTTGTTGAGGAAGGTTCTGATTGTTTGAGACGAGAAAATGTAAGGAAACATGAGCAAAACATCCCTGGGCACAGATGCCATCTCTTAAAAGAAAGAATTCACCTAAATGTTAACATTGACCACAAAAGATACACAAAGAAGACAGAGAAACAGCTCACCTCGCTTTTGGGGCTGTACCAGCCCCTCATCCAAACACAAACAGAGGCTCACAATAAACACAGAAAAGGGGAAAAGAAGGGGAAAAAGACTGAATGCAATTCATGTAGGGTTGGGAGGGCTGAATTTTCACAAACAACATCCATCTATATGTTATGATGAGGTTTGAAGGCATCCTGACTGAAGGAAGCAATGGTGACACTAAGATCTCCTCCTTAGCCATCAGAGACACATGGCCATCTGTCCCACTCCCATGCCACAACAAATCACCAAGTAACAAGCGCTGAGCTGACCCAGAGCTCAACTCGCAGAGTCGAAACATGAAAACAGACTTGTTTTTCTCCTTTCCTCCTAATTCAAGGTAATAAGAGTGATTTGCTTTGCTAAATCAAAAACAAGTGCACATTAAATGAATTTCAACTTTAAAACAACAGGGCAGAGACCAACAAGCCACTTCAGGTTAGAGACAATTCAAGAGCCTTGCTACACTGAAATAAAAGGCTAAGAGTGCTCTGTTCTGTTGGCCAAGGAGTCGAGGATTTGACCTTACAAAAGGGATTAAGGATTGAACCCTTGCGCTCAGTTCCTGTGTTGTGTCTTTGAGAGATTCTGGATTTATCTGATCTTTTTTGGATACGTGGACCCACACACACAGCCGTACAAGTTAAGGACCACAGTGGTGCTGGCGTGTGCAGGGGGCGGCGTCTGCCATGGCCTTGAATGGCTCTGTCCGCATCAGTGCGAAACTGGTTCTGACAGAGCAGCGCTGGCGTAGAGACGCCTCTGCCCCTCCCTCACGCTGTTTCCCTACGAGATGCTATCATTCCTCCCGCAGACTAGATTTCTTGGGTGACTTCAAAGCTTGTTCACTAAGTGTTTAGAAGAATGCGATGGAAACAGGAAAATAATGTTCTGATTTCTGTAAACTGTATAACATCTGCTTTTGCTTAGCGTTGCTGCAGCGCTGAGCGGCGCCTCCACTCCGCTCTTCGCTCGGGACATTTTTTCCCACAGTTTAAAAAGCACCTCACACGCTGTGCCAAATCAAGGACAAAGAACGGTGGAGCAAGCAGCAAGAACAAATTCCTAGTTTAAAAAAAGCACAAGGAAAACAAGAAAAGGAAGGTTTTTTTTTTGCGGAGGCTGAGAATTTGATTAGTTCATTGAATCGATTCCTCGTTCTTGGTGCTCTGCGGCATTCCCAAGAGATTGCTGATAATTGGGAATAAAATGAGGGATCATAATCTGTTTATGTGGTCTTGTGTGATCTTGGATCAAGAACAGCTTTAAAGAGTAGATGCAAACATCTGCATGCATTTGCATTGTCATTGCTCATACAAAATGAGGATGTACAGGTACGTCTGCCTGCTGCCACACACATACACTCACACGACCTCCTTATGTGCACTGCAAGGGACACAAGAGTACCTCTGGCATGCAAAAATAGTCCCTTTGCAATTTGTAAGTCAGTCTCCCTTGCTTAAAGGGTAGCATGACAGGACTCCTATGTATATACACAACATCCGACTCTGAGCCGGAGGGCTTCTTCTCCTTTCCTTAACTCAATCATGCTCAGGTTTCACTCTCGCCTATCCGAACACACTCACTTCCTTCTTCTGACCTCCCCCATCCAGACCATAACCTACAACCTATGTATAAGCAGCTTTAAATCCCGCAGGAACATGCCATACTAAATATTTGATATTATTTTTATATTTTATATTTGATACTCGATGGATGGATTATATAATAACGTGACCTTCAGTTGTTACCCAATGCTGCTAGCAAGGTCACAGGCTGAAAGCATTTGTGCTTGCCGAAAAAGCATGGTCATTATCATTGATATGAAATAATTTGTTGTACAGCTCAGGATGTTGTAGCATTAGTAGCACCACATGCAAGACTCCCAATTTTTGGGTGATGGGTATGGGTGATATTTAAATTTGATTTAATTATGAAACAGAAACCAAATCATGAAGATGGATATGAAACACAAGCGCTCTGTGTGTGTGATGTGAGAGCACTAACATTGGGAGGGATGAAGGACTGCTAGCTAACATCTATTTGTTTACTCTATGTACTTTTGCTTGTCGTATTGATCAGATTTAAATCTCAAATGGCTTTTGAAGTACAAAGAAATGGAAAGAGTCCCCAATGTCCCCTAAAAGAATTTGAGAGTGGCCCTTAATTTCTGTTTGCGGAAGCTGGCAACCCTAGTCCAATCAAACTGGCATTGCACACACGAAAACATTAGTGTGTCAGAGCATATTTGCTAGATGCAAGGACCTTTCTCATTAGGTTTTAGTAGATTTGAGAGACCTCTCATATGTCAAGAAGTTGTATTACATTCTCAAACATAATCAGTCTATTGGAGCACTGTTGAAAGGACATTGTTTGTTTAGCTCAGACAATGCTAAACCATTCCATGCTAGCTAGGGGCTAGTTAAGGAACAGTCGTCCAGAACAATTTAAGTGTACCTCCCTGAAGTCTAACCCATCTTAAACATGGTCTGCTCTCTGTCATGAGCCAACCCATCCCCTCCACCCTGTCATAACGCTCGCTGTTGTTTGCAGATGACATTGCCGTATGGTGAATGTACGTGTTTGAGGTTAATTGAAAACACGTGCGTTTCTACACAAACATTTGTGGGGGCACTGTAAACAATGCTTTCTCCATCTTTCTCTAGGGCGATCGGGCTTAGAAGGTCAAGGGTGTTGACTGGTGCCAGGTTCTGTCCGTTTGCAACATAACACAGAGCTGACATGAGACGGGGGGTTCTGAGTGTGGTCCTCACATGTCTTCGTTTAGCATAACGTTACAGTAAAGCAGAAGTGACCCTACAACACCCTTACAGTGAGAGGCACACCAATCTGAATGGAGGTCATTAGCATGGCTGTCAGGGGCACGTGTGGATGGGGTGGGTGATTGGGGGTCTTGGTCTGCTGGATTGTGATCCACAGGTCTACAGATTTGAAAAAGTCATTTCCTCACTTTCCTGCTTCAGGAAAAAGGGCAGACCAAGGAAAATAAATGAAGGGGAAAGGGGAGAAAACAAATTAAGGTGAACATTGAGAAGGTGCCACTGGCAATGTATGAGTGAAATTAAGAAACAGGACATAAGGAAGGATAGGCAGAGAGGGAAGTGGTACAGAGGAAGTGATACAGTGTCTGACATTATATCACGCAAGGCAGCCCAAAAAATCAGGTGCCATTGAAGTCGACCCTACCATTTTTGTATTGTAAAACAATTCAATTTCAATCTAATTTCTAGAGTCCCAACATTAGATGCCGTTTTGTTTTCAAGTTCTACGGCAGAATTCTATGTATCCTTCCAAGAGATTGCAATCCCAGAATGCATTGTGCCAAGCTCAGTGAAAAGGAATTGTAGGAGGATTATCCACGTGGCATGCAGAATTCAAAACCGCTCACTTAGGTTCTATCTCTGTTAGGATGATTTCATACAAAGTAGCTGACTATAGGCAGCTCACCAGGTTCTTGATTGAGCGTCTCTCAATGTAGATCAAAAAGTGATTGGTTCGAGAGAAGTCGCTGTGACAAGCCTCGTCACTGCCAATCATGCTCAGCCAGTCTGTCCCCCGGCCCTCCCTGTCCTCAGTCCCTCAGACTCTGACTTCCTGTTCCTGCCTCTCGCTACAATGATGAATGGCTGCAAGCTCCATTCAATTACGCCTTGAGTGCGAAGAGACAGGAACAATGGGAGCTGGCCTATGCAGTGTGGCGCAGGCCCACTGCATTCTTAGCAACAATTTAGCCTAATTAGCATCAACTCCTGGCCCATCCATCATACTCCTCAAGAAACATAAACAAACTGTCAGCTCTAGCGTAACAAACAGATCGCCCAGCTACTTAACACAAATTATTCTTACATGAAACGCAGCTTCTCAGGCAACCTTCCCCCCTCCAGGCCATCTGGGGGAATGAAGGGCTATTAAAATTGAAGACATATGTTCAAGTCAAGTTCAACTCCCCAGACTGTTGCGGCTGATGCGGTGACAGTTTGCCCCGGCTTATGAGGGAGTTGGGTGAGGATGGAGCAGTCTTTTGGAGGAGGGAAGGATTTGAATGATGATGTGATCAGGTTTAGAACAGGTGTGATGGATGCCAATCATAATTTATGGAGGTTTGAGCTGCCATTTCAAATCGTAGAATTCTCTGTTTGACATATTTGAAAATGCTGAGAGAGCTGGGAAATGAAGCATTGCTATTTTTTCTTGTAACATTTGGCAGTCATCATTACATGGATATGGACGCCTACCAACCTATAAAAGTCAGGCATAAAATAAAGGGATCAGTAGTTCTTTTTTAACATTCTGTTTTATAGGACAGTTCTAGTTAATTTTTCAGAAAGAAGCAAAGAGCTTAGGAACTATTTGGTTGGAAGCAAGTACTAAAAGAAGCATCGTTGCAATACTGACAATAGCACAGTTGAACGTACAAGTTATCACCTAATTAAAAAAGAAGTGCAAATGAATAAACTAATTACCACTTAAGGAGTCAGAAACTCCTTTAAGCCAGAACAATTTAAATTTAGCATAAAACAATGCAATCCAACCTAAGCATTGAAAAAAACTTGTGCAGACTTCATTCCATGGGTACATTAAACTTCAATTTGACGTTTCTTTTGTTCTTGCCTCAGCTTTTTTTTACAGTCAATTTGGGGAAAGAGCTCTTAAATGAAATCAAATGAATTAAGGCTCAATAGTTCTGATGGAAACATATTGCTCAGACATGTTCTGAGTTTAATAACCAAAAGAACGGAAAGTGTAGAATCCGTTAAGTTAAACCAGGTAATAGGACAGCTTAGAAACTCTCACACGCTGCCAAACTCTCCAAATTTGTCACTTTTCCATTTCCTTTTTGAAGTTATGCAGTGTGTGAAATGCTTCGCTAATTAACTAGGAAGCTTGGCAGGAGTGACTTGTTGTTTTTAGGGGAGCGATGGCAAACCTCAGTCGCCTCGGCCAAAAGAGACTGCGCTAGCTCAAGAGTGACAAATACACCATTGCTCCTCCCCCAAACGTAAAAAAACTAAACAAAAAATGCAAAAGAACCAAACAAAATGACAGAGTGCTGTTTATTTTTCAAAAAGTCCCTTTATTCCACATTAAGCATACAACACTAAGTAGGGAAGAAATGGCAGTTACATGCAAAATTGAGATTTCTTGCCAAGGTGTCAGTGGAGGGCTACTCTAAACACGTAAGTTCTCTCACAACATCAGAATGATGTCATTTGCTGTTTTGCTCATTAGCGATTCCTGGATTGGAGCCAAGAATAATTTTCATTCATCTGTGAGGCCAATTACGAGCCTTGTTCTTTTACTTGATCTTCTCATCTTTTTTCAAAGCATGCTTAGAATAGTGCAACCTTAAATAGTGAAGGTAAAGAAAATAACAGTCCTCTAGCATGATTAATAAATGGACTGTGTCTTCCATCAAGGCAGCTCAGTGCCTCAGACAGCATGACGTTTGATTTACCCACATGCAAAATGCTCATTACACTCATTTTTCCCACACCACTCTATTTTTTCCTTTTCAAAAGGCAGGTCTTTCAGCTCAGCCCTTGTGATGATGGATATCATTTATGAGCTGCTCAGCTTCTGGTTTATAAAGCGTAGACATATTCAGACTGCTAAAGCTGGCCCGTTTTATATCAGGTGTGTGACCTAACAGGGGGTTGGGATACAACAAATTACATTTTTGCCTGCTTTCTCTCTAAACAGTCACGTTTTCCAAGAAGGATTCCACCGCAATGAATTATGCTTACGGTTACTGCACATGCATTCTTTTCAAGAGATATTCAGCAGCACTAATTTAATTAATTGATCAAATTTTCCACTCTTCCGTTTACTCAGTTTCATCAGTATGGAGCAATAACAATAAGCCTGCACTTTAGGCTGTGGATTACATTGAGTTTACAGTGCTGGTAGGCAAGAATTACAGTTTTTTTATGACTTTAAAAAAAAGCATCTCTTAAAAATGCTGTACATTTTTACATTTCTCAAACCACATCACTTTCACACTGTTTTCAGAAAGTCAAATAATTTCTAAATAATAATAATAATAATACTTTACTTCATTATACTTCTCAATAATTACTATTTTAATACACCTGCACCTTAAAATAAATGCAAATGGAAAATCTAAAAAAACATTTCCAAAATATTATAATACTTTACATTTATATTCATATTACTTTTTATAATAATAATAATATTATTTTAAACTACTGTAGTAAATTAATTTAATTAATTTTCTCACTTGCAAAAGTTTATGCTTTGAAATGAAATTTTGGCAGAAAACTGCATCTTCTGTGAAAACATAAATTTTAGGTTTATTCCTTTATAAAGAAAATATAGCATTTTGAAACCATATGGTTCTGCCCCATTACGTAGTGCTTTGTGTGAGTTGGCGGACACTACAGAATTCTCTTTTTGGTGGAGTGTTTTTTGCAGAATATCTAGTTTTTCAGTAATTTAGTTAATTTTTAACTAATTCAGTAATTTGAAATAACAATAAAACTTAAACAAAAGCAAACACAGTTAATTAACAACCTCCGTGGTTAGATGTTAGCTTTAAAAATCAATTTACGTCTAGAGAAAACAAATAGGGTTTTTATTTACAGAACCAAATAATGCCTTGAAATGTTACTTATTTAGATTTCAGAAGCAGAACTGTGTGTTTTATAATGTTATAATTCAGGGGATTCAAATTTCAAATTATTCATGTTGTCCCATTTTTAGTACTGTTTTGGTCACATGAAGATGCAACAGAAAAGAAGGGCACTGAAATTCAGGTGCTGCTCATCTGGCAGAGTTCTCAGAGAAAGAAAACAAACCCTGATCCGCTTCCCTACAAACAGCTTCCCAAAACAAGCTGGCCGAATTCTTCAGCCCAGCACCAGGATGTTTGGCTTACAAAATGACTTTGCCGCTCCCACAGCCATTCTACCTAATTGCCCCTGGGGCAATTATTGTAGCCCTCCGTCCAGCCATTTTGGAAAAAAAATAATAAAGTCATAACGTAGTGTGGATTACGTTACATTCATAGTGTAGCAAGTAGTGTTAGTCGTGTGCCTAATGCAGTTTTTTTTAAGGACACTTAAAGTACATATCATAAATGTAATTAAATCTGAGAGTGGGTGGGTTGGAAAAAAAATTACCAAACAAAACATTTCCCTAAGCAATCAAAACACAAACAGACCCACAAAAACGGCAGCGACCTGCACATAATCACAGTGAGACATTTCCTCTACGCCAGGCATTGCCATTCACTCACTGCCATTTATAAACATTGAGAGGGACAAACAGGGAAAGCGCAGGCAACGACAGGCCGTATCGGTCTGGATATGAGCTGATAAATTGGTGGCTGTGGAAAAAGTGCCCCTTGGGCTCCATCTATTCAGCAGACTGAGGCGGAAAGGGCCGTTTTCAAAAGCACCCCAGAGCCTGGCTATGCATGACAGAGCCTGACACCAGAGCCATACTAGATTCCTTTCTACATGGGCGGCAATGGGCTCCTGGGAAGGAACAAGTGCTTACAGAGGAGATATATCTCCCATCTCATCAGCTCTGCTTCTACCCTCATACTAACAAACACCTGCTGAGCCATCAGATTGTGAGTATTACACGGCGCAAAACTACGATGAGAGCATCTCTATAACATGCTGATTATGTGATGAAGTGGACTGAAGCATAAAATTGCAACTGTAACATAAAATTTATCCTTTTAATCTAATTATACAACAGCCTTTTTTTGCACTGCACAACAAAAGTGCCATGAGTAAACCTAATTTTACTCAGAACTTTTCCTGTCCCCCCTTTTTTTTTTTACACCAATGACAAGACACCTATTTTTGTGTTTATATAAAAATAATGATAATGATGTTTTAAAGTTCTAAATTAATTTTTTTCAGGAGGTGGGGAGTTCTGTGCTGTGAGAGTGATACAATTTTATATTATGACATACAAAATATGGTAGCAATTTTTTTGTATAGTCCTGCTCCTCAGCAACTATAATAACTAGGCAATAACTGAACCTACCCCAAGTAGTTACCTTATATGACCGGCATTTCCCAACATAAATATCACACACTACAAAATACATTGTATTAATATAATATTTTAAGTAAATCTGAGTTATTTGGCATAACTACTTTTTGTTATTACAACACTATTTCTTAGAAAATTATATTTTGTATTATATGTTAAAACGTAATTTTATGCGACTACTCAAAACCTAATAATGACGACTCAGAGCCATAAAGGATATTTATGAATTAATAGTTCATGATTAGCACATATACATATATATTTAAAATATAACCTTTTCATAAAAGTAATTATTATTATCTTAATATAATGATTAAAAACAATGAACTGATATAAATGGTGTGGTTTGATATTTTTCATATTAAAGTGTGTCATGTCCAAACACTTTTTTCACATGATTCAAACCCACAACCTTCTAATCTGCAGAGACGACAAAGCAGTCGCCGTGTCCTTCCGAGAAGTTTTATCTGGGGAAATTTGTTTATCCGTCATCTCTCATCAGAGGCTTCTGCCGCCCCAACGCTGCCACAGTCAGCAGACTGATAGCTTAACCTTTCCACCATACTGCACTTCAAAACGAGCAGAGAGCCCCTAGGATCCCTCAGAATGTGTGGTCTTCTCTCTGCACCACTGATTCCTGCATGCATGTCTCATTCTGTACGAGACACCGCTCGAGGATAAAGATGTCTTTTCCCTTTGCTTCTGACCTCATTTATTCCTCTACCAAACATCTAGAGATCTTAACGTTAGTACGAACATGTTCTCAGGACTTAAGCGCCTGGAATAGAATGTGCTAGCCAGCTACTTCGGACTGCGGTCAGGATGAGCAGTACCACCTGCCATGGTGTTGCCCGAGCGTTAGACAGTGATGGGCAAATGAGAGATTGGAGTGTTTTTGGAATGTTAGCAAAGTCAGTGGCTAGTGGCCATTGCTCTTGTGGGAAATGAAATCATTGCTATTTGATCACGTCATATTAAGTCCAGAGGGAATTTGAAGTCCTGAGACCCACTTTGGATGAGGCTGAAACCATCAGAAGAAGAACAGGAAGCTGTGTTTCATTTTTGTGAGGTGACGGAAAAATCATAACAGAAATCATTCCAATGGATTGGACGTAAAAATAACTTACGTGACACAAAAAGCTTCTAGATCAAAAGTTTTACCATCAACTGTTCCATACCATTCTCCTACATAATTATAACTATATAAATCTTCTCTATTACTATAAAAAGCTTTCACTTTTCAGCCTCAACCTCCACATGGAACATCATCGCTTGGTGAAAGATTTATAAAGCCTTGAGAGAAGGAAAGAGAGGAAGTGAAACTTTAAAATAGCTCTCTACTGCCACCTATTAAAGAGTGTGGCAACTGCAAGAAAGACATTGACTAAAACAACCCCATTATGAGAAAAAACAGGGGGGGTGTGAAGAGTGAAGTGATTATTATAACATTATGACAGCTTAAGATTTAAAGGCTGACCAAAAATTTTAGTGGTCATGTTATCCGGTTAGGATGCAGCCTTTTTCCCAGGCTGGGGAAAAAAAAAAATGAGGATATAATCATGGATCAGATCAATCTGAAATAACTCCTGAGGCACAGTTTTTATTTTTTTATGATTGAGTCCTAAAAAGCTTCTTTGGCCACATCCTCTGTGAAATTAAGACCCTGTCAATCATTCAAAACTAATTTATAAACCAGTCAGCATCAAATTGCGCAATAATCCCCTCCCACTTTCCTGCCAGTGCCCATCCTGTGCCACTCGGTAACATGAGCGAACAGGAATTCAAGACGTAAAACTAGGGCACTTTTCCATGACCCAACATCATTTTTTTATATATTTATTCCATTGTATAATTGCCCTTATTTCAAACATAATAATGGAAACCGCTTCATTTCTCCCCCCATCCCTTCTTATTGCCTCTTGATTGTGACATCTGTGTCTGTCTTGATTTTATTGGATGAAGCGCTCCTTTTGAAAGGATAATAAACGTGTAAACAAATTCAAAACAAGCCTTTCTCCTAAGCTTTGGTTCTCATTATCAAATTGTGCGGCCGCCCTTGCCAATGTCCCCCTCCTAGGCAATGTCATCCTTTTACAACTCAAGATCAGCTATAATCAAAAGTGTCTATAAATTTGAGCTTCTCTAATTAAGGTCTCCTCGCAAAGCGCACAAGCAGGGAACCTTCCCAAAAGGACTCAAATTGGCTCCCAAGCACAACAAATCACATTATGATTTCAGCTCTTGCCCACGCACCGCTCATCTTGAGTCAGTTAACCCAGCTGAAGAGGCATTCTCGCTGCTGCAGACCTGTGCTCTGACAACTTAGAAAAGTTTGCAGTCGCTTGGATCTCTCAAACTAATGAGAGAGAAATGTAAAGTCAATGACAGCCCTAAAAAATATTTGCACATTTTTAGCACCCTGCATATACCTAAAAAAAAAAAATCACATCAACATCGACACGCTCAATCAAGAAATCTCTCCCTATAACATTTTTGACTGTTGTTGTTTTTTGACAGTACTTATTATGTTTATTTATAATTCAAGCTTTTCTATTGAAAAACGACTAGGTTTGTAATTCTCTACAATTTGGCGTCTCAAATTAGATTCAGTTAAAAGATGTATACATTACTTTTTGACTTGGATTCATCTATGACGTTAGGATTTGACCAAAGTCCTCTGAGATATTCGCTGCTTCTTCACATGAGAAGCCCGGCCGACAGCAGAACTGTAACTCTGGGCAGAGATTCACCCAAAGTTTCCAGACAATATAAAGCCAAAATGGGACAATGATTTGTCTCTCAAACAGAGCAAAACACAAGTCTTCCACCACAGTTAAGTCGTTGCAAATTACAGCATGGCGGATTGAGAAACAATTACAAATTTAAAGTGCATTTAAAGACCTAAGAGAAGGTTATTTTTAGACAGAGCTTTATGGGAATACGTTCGTACGATACTTTATGATCAATGCAATGTTGTGATCACTCCATCAAAAGCTCTGCTCCAGCCAAAAGACATATCAGCATTCTGCGCTAATTACAAGGTCGGGCAACAGCCAAATGGACAGCAGTCCAAGAAAAAGGGAATGCTTACACGCAAATTCATGCACACCAAGTGTAGCATCTACCGTACAGTTTCATTTTCCTACAGGGTCATTCAAACTATGGCCCTTGACTACTTAGACTAAGTGCTCAATTAAGCATAGCTTGTTAGCTAGTTTCCTTTCCAGCTATGTTATTGCTGCCATGTGCTGTATTACGGTACTGTATGTAATACAGTGTTTTCGGCCAGTATGATGGCAGATCACAGAGCTTAGGAAATCTCAGTGACTCTTTTTTTCCTTCACTCAAGTTTTGTTTTCATGTTATGTCCGCCAGATTCTTTCTTGAAATGAGTGACTCCAACGTATCCAAATGACACAGCAAATGCTGAACTTGTATATTTACTGTGAAACTGGTTTTATGTACCAAAATGAACCTGGACATAAGTTTGCACTAGATTCTGTAGTGGAGAACCATTTGAGGAATTGATCAGAGACATTAAAGGAATAGTTTTGAATGAAAAATTCTAATTCTGTCATCATTTACTCAGCCTCAAGTAGTTCCAAATCTGCATGAATTTCTTTGTTCTGCTGGACACGTAGAATTTTTTCCACTACGAAGTCAATGGTGACCCTGACTACAAACTCTTTAAAATATCTTCCTTTGTGTCCGACAAATTTAGAACTACTTGAGGATGAGTAAATGATGACAGAATTTTCATTTTTGGGTAAACTAGTCCTTTAAGGCCGAAGGTTAAGTTCACCCTTAAGAGGATCTTGATGTATCTAAATGGAAACACTAATTTGAATTCTTATCATTATTAGAAATTGATCTGTAAACTCCATTAGATTTACAGGCTTTCAGATTTTAGAATGGCCACATTAATCAATAATAGTTCCTATGTGACTTTATTGACCAAAGAAAAGTGGTTTCAGACTCAAGAAGTTGCTATTTAGTGAAAAACAATGAACAAAAACTTTTTCTTCAACACACAAGTAAACAGGGTCAATTCTGATTTCATAACGAGAAAACGCTTTAAAGCCAGAGTTTACCCTCGCTTTAGATGCACCAAAGGGAAAATACACTTCAATGCGTTTCAAAATGAGCTAATTTGCTTGATTCCAATTTTTGCCAATGGCATAAACGTCATTCAAACACTGGGAGTATGTTTTATCAAAAATGAATGTGGTTAACATTAACAAACTTGATTAGATCACCATCGTGATCAGGCGATAGAGCATATTGTACTTATTGTAGCCAGTTCCTCTCAGGCCGCTCCAAAGGCCCTCGTTTTAATAATTTCCCCCTGAAAATAAGTGCGAGCACTAGCCCAGACATAGCCTCCCATGTCGAACAATCATAATCACGCTACTCTTACCATAACACCGCAATTATCCTCATTGCTTACAGCAACACAGGATTCATGATGGATGTGTGTGTGTGCGCGCGCTTGTGTGTGTTTGAGTGAACCGTCTACAGTAGAAACGTCTCCCACGCACGTCCCCATCTGTCGCAGCTCCTCTGCTCAGTTCAGCGTGCGACCTCCATAAATCATATCATTAAGATAACGTCAGTGGCCCCTGGCTGGCTCGTACATTACCCAGGCAGACTAAACTCCATCCGTTCAAGGCCCCGCTTTGACAAACAGCTGACACAACAGCGACAATCCATGTCCGGCTCATGCAAACAGTAGTTCGACAGTAGTTCTTGTAGGCGTATAGGACTCAGAGGAGCTTTGTTTTATCACCAGAAGAAAATAAGCCCTTCGTGGTGTAAACAAATGCTTATTTGAGGTGTTTGTTCTTTTAAGAGTTGCTCCCATCAACTGCAGGTACCTGTGGGAGGTATATGATCTGTTTGGAGAGTCTAAGCTCCTTGCTGCATATGTTACCATTATACTTCATGCCTGGTTGCAGTCAACTGATTTCTTGTGACATTATGATCCTGCACATTTCCTCTAGCGGTAATTAGTCGTAGCAGTCAATAAATCTCCTCTGTTTGTTTTTGTAATGTTTATTATGGTTTAATTGCGTTTTTGCCCCATTTCGAGAACGGTTTTCTACACGCCGACGAGAGCACTACGAGTTTTGTCATCTGATCCCGAATGATTGCATTATTACAGAAATTTTATTAGAACTCTGATTATAGAATTTGTTCAGATACAGAATGCAGAAAAAAGACAAAAGTCTACAAACGACACAGAAGTGGGTGTATAAGGCGGCGATTTGGAGGCTCAGAGAAGAACCCTCCAAAATCAACATTACTTCAAACATGAGCTCATCTAAACATCTGTCCACAACATGTCCAATCATTGCCCTGCTGAGGCATGTACAATTGTTTCTGGAAATAAATATTAGGCCTAATTCGGCTCTGATTGTAGCAGCCAGTTGTGGCCCGGAGACGAAACGGTCTTTGCGGCTGAATTCTAATGTACATTTTTTCTCCCAAGGTCCCTCATTCAATTGCTTTTATTTATTTGATCTAGTTTTACTCTTTTCTTCTTCTCGGTTTAGGTTTTGCACATTTATGGTGTCTGATGCTCCTAAACTTCATTTCACACTTATGCACCAGTTAAAACAGGAGAGGTCTGAGTGTGTTTTAAGTGAGGGTCTGCTGTGGAGCGGTGGACTGACTTCAATTATACTTAGGCTGTCTGTCTTTTACCGTCACACTCCATTTGCGGTCGGCGGATACGTTTACACAGAAACTAATCATAACTAAAACATTTTTGTGTAAATCTTACCAAATTACTCTGCATAACAGGGGTAGGGAAAGGAAATCAATACCAAAAACACTTAAGGTAACATCTGACCGTTCTTCCGGACCTTCTGGACAAAACTAAGATAAATGATGAAAAGAAAATAAGTTCCCATTAAGAACACTTATGAACGAGAATTCTTTACATAATTGGGCAAATGTAAAGTTCGCAATATCCGGCTGAGCTAATACAGGCCCATTTTTCACAATTAATGCTGGATTGGACTGTAGACTGTATATCGTTGTACGAATCACCTAAAAGTTCCATATAGATGGAATATTTTCTTAAATATAAAGCATGTCAGTAAAGATTATTGTGCTTATAAAGCAGTCATATACTCCAAAACACAAGGCCTGATTTAGTACAATACAGATTTGTTTAAATAATTACTTAATATACCCTTGAAAGAGATAATAATAATACAAAATAATAGAATTTATAAAGTTTGGAGTCAAATTACTTCATAAAATATTTTACAATTAATTGTAGCACATTAAGATCCTCCTGCAAAATATAGACTGTCTGTTACTTCTCTACAGACCATGAAAAAGACAGTCAATAATGCTCAAAAGTGAGAAAAAAAAATGCTCTATGACTACCACTGATGCCAAGTGCAATGCTTCCCTCTTGTGGTAGATTTAAAATACCGAGTAAAATACCATTTACTTGGTTATTATTAGGTATGGCTTAAATCAGGGCAGTTCAAGCTCAGTGTCCTGCAGAGCTTAGCTCTAACCCTAATCAAACACACCTTAAGGAGCTAATCAAGCTCTTACTAGGCATGTTAAATACTTCCATGCAGGTGTGTTGAGGCAAGTTGGAGCGAAACCCTCCAGGGCCGAGTCTGGACAGCCCTGGCTTAAACACTCCCCGTTTTCTGCCTTTAACTTTCTGCCCCATTTTCTTTGTATGTTCCCCTGAATGGAAAGGCTGTGAAACGAGTCCTGGTAGGATATATAAAATGCACTGCAGTGACATTAACTCTTGTGTCCTTCAGAGAGAAAAAAGAGTCAGTTTTGGAGAGTCAGTCCAAAACTGAGAGAAGCCAAGCACAAACCTGATCCAATCCCTGTGACCAGGTCATACATAAATTAACATTTCACTCTACCCAGCCTCGTTAACAGGCTGCTGGAGGGAATATGACAAGTGCAGGGGGTGCAAGCTAATAACACTGGGTTCTTCTACCAAAGAAAGAAAGAAAGAAGGAAAAGTCCTAAATTGCTGCTAAATACGATGCAAAGTTCAAAGGATGTTAAAATATAACACCAAGTGAAAAGGGCATGCTTTAATGTATTTGTTAATGTGGAACCTAAAGTTCAAAATCCTTCATTGTCGCTCTTGTATAAAAGGTAGACTTCACATAAGTAATAGATTGACTGTCTGTAATGACACAAGCAATAAAGTAAAGGGCCACTACACCGGTTCTTTCTCGTTAAAGAACTCTTCATGAGTTGATTTTCCTATTTCTACGCCAATGCATTTTGATGAGCTCAAAATGCATAATGAAACCTTTTGGAAAGCAGTTGGCAACATGCTTTTTTACAAATGTGCAGACTTACGTTCCGTCTGCTGTATGTGTTACATAAAACGCTTAATAAAACAATTGTTGGTCTCTGAATATTTTCAGTACACGGGCTTATTGGCTGTTTCTTCGCGTCTCTCTAGCGTTGCGTTTTTAAGACGTCTTGGCTCGTGAATCAGATGGTATTTTAACGTAAACCTAGGTAACGTTACGTTAGGCATATCACGGATAATCTAAATAAACTTTTTAATTTTGGCAGAGGTATATCACACAAATAGCCCAAAACTAAGCGCCTAAATTCTGAGGGAACGATTTGTAAACGGAACTAACAGAAGTGCGCGTGTATCTCGCGTACGCTACCTCTCAAGACAGACATCCGGTTTATGTCTCCGTCATCTGTCGACATTAACAATAACTTACTTACTAAACATAATCGCTACATGTACACAGACCTTTGCCATAAAAAAAGGTACTTGACGGATTTCAAGGCGGTTTTGAGTGTCTGCTAACTGGTGTTGAATGCCACACTTTACGAGCTGGTAAACAAAGTTTGTGGAAATAGAAACTTGAAGCGCGTCTTACCTGCAGACCCGCCAGCTATGATCTGATGAGACGCTTCTCTCAGTAAAGTCTGCTTTTTAGATGTCATTTTTTGATTCCGGGCCTGTGTTAAGGAAAACAAACAGTTTTAGTAGCGGCGTCATGTTTTAAACCGCTTTGTTATTTCAAACGTGCTTCAGAGTTATTCGTATTTAGTCTCGAGGAAATAAAGAATAGGCCTAACGAAAGAGGAGTCTGTTTTTATTTTAAGGTGGTCATAAGCTGCATTGTATAGTGCTGAGGACCGCAGGTGTGTTTAGACCTTACTTCAGTTTGGGGGTTCGGTACAGTTTGTTTATTGTAGCAGCTCCTCGCTTCGCGGAGACGCAGCGGAAGTCCGAGGCTTGTCTGACACGCGGCGTCCTCGCGCGCGAGCTGAACTGAGGGGACTCGGTGTGTGTGAGCGCGCTCTTGGGCAATGTCGGTTAATTTTAACTCTAAGTTTGACTCAGTCAGAGTTCAAAGAGGACACTACAAGAAGAAATTATATGATAAAATACAAATAATAAGCTAATAAAAAATATCTGTTTGGATGTAGGCTATTTCACACTGAAATACACGTCCGAATGTCACGGATAACAATACATCAAAACAAATTGCATCTGCAAACACGTTGTGCTAAAGCCTCTTTCTCAAAAAAACAAAAAAAAACATATTTTTTTCCTGAGGCTATTTTTAGCTATTTTTATCATATACAAAATATTTCAACAAGACTAGGGATGTGTTGGAAATGCCAAACTATATCATACTACTTTCGGTATGTCTAAAAAACAATATCATTGGTTGGACATAAATTGTAATTTAATCTAAGGCACGTTTCCGATCAAATGAAATGACGTTTCCTTTATCTGTATAGCGCTTTATAGCAAAAATATTAAATAATAATAATCCTAATGTTGCAGTAATATAATATTTAAATAAAATTTAGAAATACAAAAAATATTTCAATTCTGCTAAAAAAGGAACGGAGTCTTTTTACTTTAAGGCCAAATTTAGAATTAACTCCGCCCATCGATGCGTGGCTGCGATAAACAGCACTGTGTTGATTTGCCTTTCGTCAAATTTGTATTACTCGTTTTCCCATCACAAACAAGATCAGAGAGGCATTTATTTTCAATAAAAAATGTAGTAAATATTTGAAAAGAAGAAATAAAAAGCCCCCCTAATAATAGTGTTAAATGAAACAGGTGTGCTTTGATGTAGTTTTTTAAGTAGCAGTTGTACATGAACAGTAAATATA